>OZ018399.1:36996536-37380398 GCA_963969525.1 Ontholestes murinus | reverse complement strand
TGCATGAAAATGGGTTATATTTGTTAGAGCAGCATATGGCGGTCCTAGGTGTTTTGCATGCGGATACATAAAAAAAGATAATTGCCTGGTTTGTTTAGTCCATGAACCCTGTTTTAAAAGCCCAGGGTTTCCTGGATTAAAACAGTGCAACCCTACACCATATCAGTTTGCAGTGATGCAGGTTGCATTGAATTACCTCTGTGGGTATTTTAATTTTTCTTTGCCTTCTCTTTTCTTTTTCTTTTAATGTGGGGTCAATTGAAGGCTATTTTTGTCTTGCTATTCTGGTCGGTACTCGTTCGTCGCCGATCCCTGGGCTACCTTGACCTCCATTGAAGTCTCTGGCACACACGTCTGTGAGCCCTTTCTTCATTTTTACAGGGATATCATTGAACATATATTAAGCTTTATCCCCTTTCTTAACACCTGCCACATTGACACTTTGTTTTGTTAAAGTTAAGCTCAGAGTATGTTAGTACATATTTTAGTTTTAAGCAGTTGGCAGTATTAAGAGTTTGTATTTATAAGGTTGCACATAATAAAGTGAGTTCTATTCTGAATGCTCAAGGAGACAGCACATTAATTTATTAACCTCATAATCCACGCCATTTTAACAGGTTATGAGCCCAGAGCACATGTTGATCCAAATAACGTTTTTTTTTTTGGTTATGTGTGTGCTGCTTTGAGTGAATGAACTCGAATTTAAAAATGTCTTCACTACCAGTAATAAGTGTACCGAAACTTAAGGGACGTGAAAATTATGATGTTTGGGCATTTGCGGCGAGGAAGTACTTGATCCTGGAGGGACTGCAAAAGTACATTGAAACGGAGCCGAGTGTAACCGACGTAAATCAAATCCTGGAGGATGAAAGGGTGCAAGCAAAACTCGTGTTATTAGTAGACCCTTCAATATACACACACGTGAAAGATGCAACAACTACAAAATCGTTGTGGACTAAATTAAAATCCATGTAGGACAATTCAAGCTTTTCGCGGAGGATTAGTTTGTTGCGGACCTTAATATCGACGAGGTTGGAAACATGCGATTCGATGGAGGAATACGTGAACCGTATTATCGAAACAAGCCAGAAGCTTAGTGGTACGGGCTTTAAGATAGACGATATATAGATAGGATCATTGTTACTAGCTGGATTAACAGAGAAATTCATGCCAATGATAATGGCGATTGAACATAGTGGCATAGATATTACAACGGACGCCATTAAATCGAAGTTGCTCGATTTCGATGAAGATGCCGGTAAGACAGGAAGCGCATTTTACGTTAAAAATCTGTCGGTAAGTGGCAAACGTTCGGTCGGTAATGAACGTTCGGTCGGTAATGAACGCGCAGTAGGTAACTTTGACAGTAATACAACCGGGAAACCGAGAAGTGAGGTTAAGTGTTACAAGTGTAAAAAGGCGGGACATTTTAAAAACAATTGCCCATTACTTAAGGACAAGAATAAAGCGAATGCATTTAGTGTTGTGTTTTCTACAGGCAATTACGGACCAAATGACTTTTATCTGGATTCTGGTGCAAGTGTGCATATACTTGTTAACGAAGACCATTTTACAAGTATGTCAAGATGTGACAGACAAGTGTTTGTTGCTAATAGTGCAAGCCTACCAGTTGATAAAGTCGGGAATGCATTATTCAAAACTGCAGTAGGTAAAAAACATTTTGAAATATCAATAAAAAATGCTCTTTATGTCCCAGGCATATCAACAAATTTACTTTCATTGAGTCAATTAATAGCAAATGGTAACAACGTAATCTTCGATGACACTGGTTGTAAAATTTACAATAAATATAATGAAATGATTGCTATTGCTGATTTAGTTGGTGGAGTCTACAAAATTAGGCTGTATCCGGACTCAACAGATGGATGTTTAATGGCAGTGACATCAGGTGAAATGTGGCACCGAAGACTAGGACATTTGAACCATGTGGACTTTAAAAAAATGGTGAACGGTTCGGTGAATGGACTAAAGTGTTCAACTGAGAAGAAAATTGGATTGTTTAACTGTAAGGTGTGCTGTGAAGGAAAACAATCTCGACTACCCTTCAACCACCGAGGCATCAGAGCAAATGCACCACTGGAAGTTGTGCATGGAGATGTCTGTGGTCCAATGGAGACGAAATCACTTGGAGGATCTAGATATTTCTTGTTATTCGTTGATGACTTCTCAAGAATGTCTTTTCTATATTTCATTAAGAGTAAGGATGAAGTTTTTGAGAGCTTCAAAACATTTAAAAAATTAGTTGAAAATCAAGCAAATACTAAAATTAAATGCTTTAGATCTGATAATGGGGGAGAATTTGTGAATAGGGACTTTGAAGCCTTAATGAAACGTTGTGGCATTATCCACCAAAAAACAAACCCCTATACACCGGAACAGAATGGTTTGACTGAGAGGCTAAACCGAAGCATTGTAGAAAAAGCAAGGTGTATGCTTTTTGATGCAAAATTGGACAAAAAACTTTGGGCAGAAGCAGTGAATACTGCTGTATACGTCAAAAACCGTTGTACGTCATCAAGTTTAGGCGACAAAACACCTTTCGAGATGTGGACGGGCAGAAAACCAGACGTAAGTCACCTAAGAATATTTGGTAGTATAGCCATGGTACATGTTGCCAAGGAAAAGCGTCATAAATGGGACAAGAAATCACAAAGAAGATTAATTGTGGGTTATGGCGACAACATCAAGGGTTACAGAGTTTATAATCCTGAAGACAATTCTATAAGTACAAGCCGAGATATTATAGTGTTTGAAAAGGACAATTTTGAATCAGAAATGATCGAAGAAACAATTGTTTCAGTGGTAGATGAGGTTACTGAAGAAACAATAGTTTCAGTGGGAGATGAGTCGACCTCAGAAGAAAACACAAATGTTAACAGTACAGACCATGAGAGCGAGAATGATGATAGCAGTACTTCAGAAGAATATGTTCCAGAAAAATCAGTGGAAGTTGAAGTAGTTGAAAGACCACGTAGAGAAAGAAAACTAAAAGATTTTTCAGATTATGTTACATATCTGTGCAGTGAATCAAATGTTTTAGGAGAAGATCCCCTGACAGTCGATGAAGCTTTGTCGTGTCCTGACAAAGAGCAGTGGAGAAAGGCCACGGAAGCAGAAATTTCAGCCTTCGAAGAGAATAAAGCTTGGAACTTTGCAACTGCACCAAAACATGGATCGGTAGTGCCATGTAAATGGGTGTTTAAACGAAAAATTGATAGTGAAGGAAATGTACGCTTTAGAGCTAGATTAGTGGCAAAAGGTTGTTTGCAAAAAATCGGTATTAATTATTTTGACACATTTTCACCGGTAGTTCGATTTTCAACGTTAAGATTACTAATGGCCTTATCTGTGAAATTAAAGTTAAATATTTGTCATCTAGATGTTACAACTGCATTTTTAAATGGCACCTTAGAAGAGGAAGTGTACATGTCAATTCCTGAAGGTGTAAACATGTCAAACAATGGTGTACTGCGGTTAAATAAGGCAATATACGGTTTAAAGCAATCATCGAGAGTGTGGTACCAAGAAGTTGAGCTAGTATTGCATAGTTTTGGTTATGTTAAGCTACTAAATGAATCATGTGTATTTATCAAACGTACTGATGATCTAATGACAGTTATTGCACTCTATGTTGATGTTTTTTTTTTATTTTCTCAAACGATTCTCATGAAACGAAGTTTATTAAAAATCAATTGGCATCTAAATTTAAAATTAAAGATTAGGGTGGACTGAAAAATTGTTTAGGCATGCGTGTTAGTGTTAGCAAAGAGAAAGTTTGTCTAGACCAGGAAGAATACATAAATCAATTGCTAAAAAAGTTTAATATGATGGATTGTAAATCAGTTTCAACACCATTGGATAAAAACTTGGATTTTAGTAACATGTCAAATGTATGTGACAAAAATATTCCATATCAGCAGTTAATCGGTAGTTTGATGTATTTATCAACACTAACCAGACCCGACATTACTTATGCAGTAAACTTTTTAAGTCAGTTTAATAATTGTTATACAATAGCTCACTGGCAACAAGCAAAGCGTGTCCTTAGATACTTAAAGGGTACAAAAACACTAAGTTTACAATTTGTAGACGATGGTAAAGAATTGCAAGGTTTTGTTGATGCAGATTATGCAAGCAACGTTAAAGATCGAAAATCTTATACCGGATTTGTTTTTAAATTATCTAGTGGGGCAATATCGTGGGAATGTAAAAAGCAAAGCACTGTAGCCTTAAGCAGTACTGAGGCTGAGAATATGGCCGTTTGTGAGGCATCTAAAGAGGCTGTATATCTAAAAAAGTCTTATATATGATTTGCTTGGGGAACATAATTGCATTACATTATTCAACGACAATCAGAGCGCTCAAAAATTAGCAACGAACCCTATCTTTCATAAGCGCTCAAAACATATAGATGTAAGGTATCATTACGTTCGTGAAGTTGTAGCAAATAAAGAAATAAACCTTCAATATATGCCTACTAATGAAATGGTAGCCGATATATTGACTAAACCGTTGGGTTTACCAAAGCATGGAACTTTTGTAGCGGATTTAGGTTTAAGTAAATTTAATTATGTTTAATACACTGAGCTAGTGGGAGTGTTAAAGTTAAGCTCAGATGTAGTTAGTACATATTTAGTTTTAAGCAGTTGGCAGTATTAAGAGTTTGTATTTATGAGGTTGCACATAATAAAGTGAGTTCTATTCTGATGCTCAAGGAGACAGCACGTTAATTTATTAATCTCATAATCCACGCCATTTTAACATGTTTTAGAAGCCCAGCCGCTTCCGAACCGTTTCCGGTTCTTCAGGTTTGCCGGGAATCCAAATTGTGGTCTTCGTTAGTGACGGAACCTGATCAACGCCGACTGTCACGAGGGTCTTTCTGCACCACCCTTACGACAAGGCACTCACCTTGGACTTCAGCCACTCTAGAGTTGCTTCGTCGTCACGACTCTAAGGATTTCCCCCGCCATATGGACACTACTGAAGAGTGGGATGGTCTTGTTCCCACTCTGGATGTGATCATCTAATCTCTTCCAGAGACCCGCTTTGACTTTCCCCGCCACTTACTCTGAGATCTTACCTAGAGGATTAGCTGGGTCAATCTGAGCGACCCTCAGGTGGCTACCAGCCGCCTGCTTGTGGTAATTTTTGTCGATTTCCCTGGGTTCGTCTTTGACCTCTTCCTGTTCCCAAGGGAGGTTACGAACGATCCCTCGGATCTCGGCCTTTTATTCTTTTCTCAGCACGAGTGGCTCATACTGGCCTTCAATGCTTCCTCCGCCAGACGAGCCTTCCTGCGCTTACGTATTTCCGCTCCGGTGAGGTTTCTCTCCTTTTTCTGGTACTGCCATGTGCCGCCAGCATCACTGGTGACTTCTGTAGCAGTATCCATAGAGGCATAAAGATTACTTGGGCCCGCCTGCGAGGAGCCTTCCTGTTGTGTCCCTACCGAAGCTGGGTGCGCCAACGTGGTGGAATCTCCTAGTGAGCCCTCGTCATGACGATTGGTTCTATTTTTATTAGCATTGTCCATAATGGTTGTATTTGTTCTTCATTCCTTCTGGCTCCCCACCCTCCATGGAGCCCTTAAAGACGGGGACTCCCTGGAGTGAGTTGTCCGGTGCTCCTGCGCGCCCCATCCCACCAAAGGAGCTCACCCTGCCGTTCCTCTGCCGGTACGACTCAGCCTTTGTTCCTAGAAACCTAGATAGGGTTAGTCTCTACCGCCTGTCTAGGAGAAATCCGGACCAAAGCGACGTGTTGCTGCTCAGTACGCCAGGATTCCTTCAACCCCCGACACGGGTCGCTACGCACGGCACAAACACTTGGGTGACCATAGCGTATCAATGTGAAACACTGTTTCGAAAACTACCTTGTGCCGGCCACAATCACTAGGTAGGATTTTTGGTTCTACCTTCTCTGGTTTAGATCCGCCGTGTTCTTCACCACGCACGGTCGGTCCTGGATTCGAGAGGAATCCCTGAAGCCGCGGACGGAATGTAAAAGACCAGCCCGCTGGGTCTTATATCGAGACAGGACCCCCTCCTACTGCTGCAGCTCCTTAACCCCCTAGTTGTGTTTCTTCTCAAATGTGATTCCCAAATCAACGATTTCATCCACGTGCACGATTTTGCAATTGTAATATTACCAGTTGATTGCATTTTACTCTTATAAAATTATTTAGATTTACATTTCTCCGTATTTAACTGAAGGCTATTCCAATCACACCAATATGAAATATTGTCGAAGTCTTTCTGAATAAAAACTACATCTTCCATATTTTTGCAATGACTTAGAGTTTTAGGTCATCAACAATAACCAAGAACAGAAGACTGTCAGCTATGTCATTAATAAAAATAAAAAATAAACAATAATAGTCCTATATGTGATCCTTGTGGGACATTAGACAATTTCATTTGACATGTCATTAATCTTAACATATTGTTTACGATCCTTAAGAAAACTTAGTAGCCATTTTATAGTTTTGGAATTTAATCCTAGCACTTTTAACTTATAGAAGAGCACATCTTGTACTACCCTATCGAACGCCTTAGAGAAATGTTTGTAGTTAACACCTACCTCATTTTGAACCTCTAAGACCTTTGATATAAAACTCATATACTTACTTAGATTTGTTGTAGTTGACCTCCTGGCCAAAAACTGTGCTGCTCTTCAGTTATAATACATTGGCATAACCATTTCATTTGAGCTGTTAGGATGCCATCTAAGATCTTTAGAATAGCTAATTAAGTGCATACTTCTCTGTATTTCCTAATATTCGACTTATCGTCTGATTTAAAAATAGGCGTAATTTAGCTAATTTTCCATTTGTCGGTATAAATTGCTCAGTTATTGATCTCTGAAAAATCAGTGCTAAAGGGTGTTTAATGGTAAAAATGCAATGCTAGCAAAAGAATAGTTGGAATATTTTCTGATCCGACAGAAATTTACACTTTTAGTTTACTAATTAAATTGAAAACATTAATAAAATTTTGAAAATTCAAAAATCGGATTAACCATTAAATCGTCTTGGAAATGATTGCCAAAAAACATGTTCACGAGGAAACCTTCTACCTTTTTGAATCATTAAAGAAATTCCAAAATGATTTACTATTACGCCTTATACTTTTTTTTACCTCACTCAGATATTTTTTGTAGAGAGAATCATTCAATTATTTACATTGCGCCCGTAAAGCTTGGAATTGTAAATAGTGACTAAAATTGTTTGTGCTTTTATATCTACAATGATTTTTTTAAATTAATTATAATTAAATGCATTAGTTCTTTGATGAACCATTCATTTTTGTATATAACCTTAGTTGGTACAAACGTATTGATGGCATGAAATAGATTATGATAAAAAGTTCCAACGGCAGAATCTAAACTATTAAAGGAGTCTATCTACACCAGTCAATGGACGTAATGAAATGATTAATTTCACCAAAGTTTGCCTTTGTAGTCTTAAAGCTTGACGTCAGTAACGAATGGTCTCACCATTGGAGTTGTATTTAACTACGACAGGTTTAAATATCCCATAAATTCAAAGATAAGCCGTGCTTTGAGGCTAGATTTTTGTTTGGGCTTTCGAAATTAAATTAGAAAACATTTTCAACTTTGAATTTGTAGTGACAGTTCATTGCAAAATCGGAAAAACAAAAATTACTTTCTTCATCTTCCCATAAATTCATTTGACCTTTACATGTAATTCCTACAAAGTACAAATCAGAACATTTAACTGTAATACCGAATGTCAAAAATTTAATAAAATCCTAATTTAATTCAAAAGTCTTTTATAACTTAATTTTCACAAATACTCACAGTTCCTGCCGTTTACCAAAAGAATAAGTAGGGTAAAAATAAAAACACCGATGGTAGTTTAATGTTTTATTTAACAAGGCCCTAACTACTACATTTATTTTATATTAATACTGCTTTTTTTTAGTTAGTAAACCAAGTACCTCAAATAAAGATGTATTAAAATATAAATATGTCATAAACTTTATAATAACAATACCAACCAATAGAAATTTTCAAAAAACAAGGTATAATTTTGTATATCTAATAGTTTTCCTGATCACCTAAATACTGATCCTTTTTTTTGACATCGAAACAATTATTGCTATTATATATGAAATCAACATTTAATTTCTACATTCACCTCCCTTCAAAGACTTTTCAATTCATCGTGTAAATAACCCTTATAGAAAACTACAAAATTTATTATTGGTGTGCTTGCATTTGTGCATGCAATTAAAAATTTATTATCACCTCTTATTGAAATATATATATTTATATGTATATATAAATAAATTGATAAGTCTTTTATGAGCTGGGGTATATATCATCTAATATATTTCCTGTATTTTAAAAGGCAACGTAATGTGTGTAACAGCTGCTGTTAACGTAAACGTTATAACATTAGTAAACGTTGAGGGTACTAACACTCCGTTACTTGCGTGAGGTTACATTCAAGGTAAGGTTAAATATAAATATAAATGTATTTTTTTCATCTACGTTACAGGATGTTACAGTCGCCAGCAATTGATATGAGTTAAGATTGAAGAGTTTATTAGTATTGTCGTAGTGGTGTTAAATTATATTTTATGAGCACCATTAAAATTACTCTAGTTATTTTTAAAGCTTGGCTTGGTTATTCTAAACAAATTATGAAAAACTATACTGTATATGGTAAAGAAAGTTACTATTTGACTATATATGTCAACACGGGTATTTACAAAGATAAGTCACTAAGTAATTTACGATAAGTTTATTTGTTGATGTAAAAATTATGTTTAGTAGCAAGAAGTCGCATAAATTGGAAAATATGTGTGGTGTATATAAATTGTCTTTATATGAAAATAAATGGTTTCGGTTGAAATTTCTCTAATTATACACATAATAGGTTTTCAGTATATTTTTAAGATTCTTTAAGATTATGTGATAGTAATATTTTCCTGTTGCATATAATCTATATTTAGAGTATGATTGATTTCGGAGTTACGTTACTTTTGTTTTAAAAGATTGCAAGTAATTTTACACCCCGATTTATTTTTATAATTGACATGTTTGTATGTTTGTTTCTTTAAAATGAAGAGACGTTTTGAAATAAAACTTTAAATTTAAGCTCTTCTTGAGCTTTTGAAAACACTTCTTCGTTTACTCGAGGCTTTTTACTTTCCCTATATAGAATATAGAAAAAGTATTGTTTTAAATATCATTGAGACACAGTATAATAAAATGAATAGTACCAAAATGTATTAAAATCCTTTAGTTCGTTTAAAATTAAATAATAAATTTAATTTTTTTTTTTAAATTGAATAGTACCATTTTAAATAAGCTATATGCTCATATTTATGGAAAATATTGATCAATATACGTTTAGTTGTAGATATAAATTTGTACAACTTAAAAACCTTAAATATTTAATAAAAATGAAAATTATAAAGGCCGAAAGACCCCAGATCGATAGCCATCTAGCAGAAATTTTCTTTTTTTTAATTGTTTCATTATAATGTTGCTTTATTATCTAAAATTGTCTGTAATAAAGCTGTTTGTATATATAAATATTATAATTAAAAACTTTACCTAATGTAAAAAATTATAAGAATAGTATTTATTTTTACACCAAGCCAATCATTGTATCAAAAGCTGTTTAATTATGTGGAACTGTAAATGCATTATCCTGTAACGGATATGATAAAATATTAGTTGGACATATATATCTGTACCCCACACAAGCGTTTGCAAAAGTATTAGAGTGTTAAAGGCTGCGAAAAATATTAACAAAATAGACATTAGCAATAGTTTCAAGTCAGTACTTAAAGGAAAGGTCGTATACAAAATTCATCACAGTTATTCTATCAAAATGAGATTTTCACTAGAATGTTATATGAGTTATTATAAAAATAAGTCCAGTATTATCAATAGTAGCAGGTTTGTGAAACTAACGAAAACAAAATAATTGCACTACGCCCATCGCCGCCCCCCGCCCCCCAAATATCCACGCGTACTAAACCTGCTACCTATCACAAATACGTTACTACTTAATGGGTCATTGTTAAAGGGCTAAACGTAATTTTGAATATAATGTGTATATATACCATCAAAAAATAATATCTTTAGTTTAGGTAACACTAAAAAATTATTCCGGTCATTTTTCGGTGTTACCTAACTCTACGAAGACATATATATTAAATCTAGTAAGTCTTTCCCGTACATCTGATTATCGCATTATTTTGGCAGCTAGGTCTCGGTCCCTCTCTACCTCCATCGGGTGCATCCGCTTCCTGTGCGAGAAGCAATTCCCAGAGCTGGCGAAGGCTTTTGGACAATATGGACATTTGTATGGACGTGCCCCTGTATGCTGATTTATGTGGAACTAGAAGTACAAACCATAATTGCCGATAATTGCGATAGAAACTAATAAAATTCACAGGTTCACCTAACTATCTAATAAACATGTTTCTCCGCCAATAGTCACACTTCCAACAAATATTATATAATTAAAAGAAAAAATATAATTATGTTATTTTACATAGAAATTATAATTTTCTTAACAAGAATACTTCCTTATTGAGGAAACTGATATTTCTGGCGTCTGTAATGTAGGGATATCTAGAGTAATATTTTTAGGGTACTAATGTAATCATTAAAGGCATTTAAGAAAATAGATAAAAAATAAGGAAAGAATGTTTTAGCTGTTTTACTATACTAAGTACTGCATAATTTAAATCTAGAGCATTAAATTAAGGCAGTGACTAACTATAAACATAACAGTTGTAAGGATTTTTTGTTCAGATCGATGTGATTTAATTTTGGGTTCATAAAAAACAACATAATGAGGAATAGTTAATAATTTTAATTAAAGAGAAATAATCGTTTAATAAAATATAATTAAAAGTGTACATTTGTCGATAAAATAATAAAATAACACGGTTAAATATCCAAACACCATAATAAACGTAATAACATGTAGTGAATAATATTATTTAAATTACCTCCACCTACGGATATATTTAATATAGGCAACCCAAACCACCACCAAAGAAAACCATCCACCAGATAAATATTAATGTAGTTACTTGAGTAAGTGAAGGTTAATATAACTGTGTTTCAGTTAAGAGATAAATATTAGATAGAATTTTAAACAGGGGTAGTCGGTATGTTTCACTGTTGATAATTATTAAATTCACAATCGTGATTTTCAGGTATTATTCAATAAATCATAGTCGTGTGTGATTTTAATACGTAGAAATCATTGATATACAATAAGGAACAACGCTAAATATGATACATCCACCAGAAAAATATAAGATAGAAGAAGAAATAATCAGTAGGGGTATTCAATATGCTTCACTATTACCAATTATAAAATTAACAAACTTACTCATCACTTATCCATTATAGCATAATACGATATGAATAAGTAATAAACATTGGTATACAACCAAGAGCATCCCTAAATTTGATACAAAAGATGTATAGCACTTGTTTAGATATATACAACAAGTACTTACACTATTATTTTTTTCGATAATTACAGCGAGCGCAAAGTTTGAGTGTATGCTAAATACAAACTCTACTTGAAGGTAATTCTCGCATAAGGGCTAGAATAGGCAATCGAAAATATTTGTATTCATCACTGATAGTGAAATATCCCATAGTAACGATCATCACAAAAACCTAGTTTTTTAAGAAAAGTATTTTTAATTATAATTATGTTGCGACAGTTACTAGATGATTATACATTATATAAACACTAAATTTAAACACTTAGTATATTTAAGCGATGAAAATATAGTAAATATTTTAATTTAGTGTTCATAAGGTAAATTTAATTATCGAAAGCAATAAAATCCTACACGGCTTAAAAAATTGGTAATAATGTAAGTTGTAATTCTTAAATACTATACGATAAGATAATAATATAAAGGGAATAATAATAAAGGGCAAAGTAAGCTCAGTATATAAATTTACGAAGTCGCTTAATATAGGCAACCTAATTTACCCACAACAAGGATTTAAACAAAGTATTTATAATTAATTAATTAGCAATATAGCAAAATTCCAAGATACGATAAAATTTTAACAAAGAGATAATTCAAGAGATTAGAGTTGGAACAATGAAAAAAGATCAATTTTAAAAATTAGAAATAATATACAGTATTAAAGAAATTCGAGATAAACTAATAATCATTTCATTGATTATTTAAGAAACTGGCCATAAAACACTTTCACTTCAACAAGAGAAATAAAAAATGTTACCCCACAGGTTATGCGAGGAATACTTCACCAAAGAGGATTAAAAAAGTTATATTTAAAAATAAAATGAAACATAAGTAAATAATAAGTAAACAAAAAAACTAGGATAAATAAATGAAAAGAAAAAAAGTAATTAATATAGTAAAAGTGAATGTTAAATAATGTTGAATGGAGCTAAAAAAAAGCAGATGTGATAAGATTTTAAAGCAGCAATTAATTAGATTAATGTTTAACATAAAACAAAATGATGCTGCATGATTAAGAGGTAACATATTTAGAGTGTGAAATAAAAACATATATATCATAGCTTTTAAATGGCTGATGAGATTAGAAAAAAACATATAATTACGTGCAGATTGATTAAAGTGCATCTATGACAATAAAAGCCTTATTGTAGATAAAATATTATCTGAATTAAATTTCCGGTTCAAAAATTTTCCACTATGTTAATATGTACATGCTGGACATTTGCAGCAGCATACATCTAACTTAGGACCAACGGACAACATCTAAAAAATGAAGTATTATATTAATTAATCTACTTGATATTTAGTTTAATACCATTTAAGCATTATTATTAATAAATGTAGCAAGAGTTGGAAGATCTTGAAGATCCCAATTAAATGAAGAAATATCGTTAATTTAAGTGATATAAACATTTATTTTAATATCCTACCGATGATTTCTAGACTTAATTAAGCATCAAAATAAATCTTTTTATCCTGTGGCGGTTAGGCAACCCGTTATACAAATAAAATTCAAGAATAAAATATATAAGTCCTTACGTTATAGAAAATTCACTAATAATTAGAAAAAAACACGAAAATATTTCGTAAAATCTACAACAAATGAGTCTTATTAATACTACAATAAACAAATCACTTTTGAAACAACTACTTCTCTAGCTAATACTTCGACAGACATTGAATAATACAAAAGTAATTTGCGTGTTACAAAATAGCAAGGCTATCAAAGCAACACTAGTTTGAACGTATTTCTTTCTGTAAAATGAACTCAAAAGTGATTTGTTTATTGTAGTCTTAATGAGACTCATTTGTTGTAGATTTTACGAAATATTTTCGTGTTTTTTCTAAAATTCAAGAAACAGAAAATATGATTTACTAATATTGATAGTTGTGATTATTTAAAATCATTGATTTTTTTGCCAACAACCATTATACAAATTTGATATATTTAGATCTCCTCAGCTTAGCATAGTTGAAAACAGAAAAATACAATGTTAATTAATACATAGTTTTAAAACTCTTATCTTCGTTGTAATAAATTATTTTACGATTAATAATTTAATGTTTTCAATTTTGAAATTAATAAGCATCAAATAAACGATTACAATTATGCCTTATATTTTAAAAATTCAATTGAAATTTTTTTGTGATAATTGATTTATAGAAGTAACGACAAACCTGTGAATTTTAAATAGAATTCTAAATGCAGATGAAAATAAAACATTTTAATGTAAGCCTAAAAAATAATTATCAAATATTTTCTAAACACTATTAAAATTGTGGATAATTTAAAAATAAACCAAAACCATGCATATTGGAATAAAAAAAAATAAATTTCAAGCATTAAAATTTTTTTAAATATTTATATAATTACTTTCAGATCTTGGTTTCTCTTGAACGTTTTATCACATAGTGGGCATTTATGCGGTCTCAAATCACTGTGGGTGATCGAATGAGCACGTAGGGTGCTATTCGTCGGGTACACCCTTCCACATACGTTGCAAGTGAACTGGATACCGGTGTGGTAGTCCTTGTGTCGAAGCAGGTTGCACTGCGTCTTGAAACTGAAACGGAAATATTTCAAAGGAAAATCCAAGCAGGTAATGCAGCCTTACATCCTTCCGCAAATGTCGCATCCATATTTCCCCTTCGGCCTGTGCGTCTCTAGGTGCACCTTTAAGTTACCCTTTGTAGAGATTACTTTGCCACAAATTGGACATGTAAACTTTACCCCATTAGCATAGTCACCCATCTCACCATCACAGTTACTGTTTACAGCCTTATTGTCCGCCTCCATCTCGTTATCATCCTTCGCCTCCAGTTCTTGCTTTACTTCTGGCCTGGTGCAGAAATTATTGCAGTTGTTAAGGATGATCCTCTTGTTTTTTGAAGTGTGCGAGAAGGTGTGGTTCTGTAGGGCGGACTCCGTATGGAATTTCCTCACGCATGACGAGCACTCGAATGACTTGTTCATCTTCAGTTCAGCCTTGGCCTCCGGCTGTTTGTGGTTTGCATCTTCAGTCGATTCCAGCATGACACTCGATAGGTTCTCTTCATCGTCTTCCGATTGGTCGTCATCCGAGTTGTACTGTATGAACAGCATCGGGTCCACCTTCACCTCCATTTCCTCAGTGTCTTCATTTGGTTTTTCGAGGATGCCCTAAAATTTTAAAAGAAATACAATGTATATTTTTAATAAACAAACAAATTGTTTTTGACTTTACAATATCTGTCCTTAAAAAAATAGATTTGATTTAAATTTTTAAAATAGAGTAAATAATTTATATACAATTATTATAATAATATTATAATTATAATTTTTAAAGAAATAATTTATGTGAAGCTGAATAATCTTAATAAAATATTTGAATTGAAATACACATGACTTATTAAATATTATATAGATTTTATATGTGCCTCATTAAATAGTTCAATAAAGTTATAAATTGAAAAATATTTTTAAAATTAAATGGGAAGGAATTTTAAAAATTATATTTTTAGAAAGTAAAAAAAAATGTTACATACAGATAAAATTCATGATTATATTCATCACCATTTTTATGCCATACATTAATAAACTCTTAGGGGTGTGTATGCTGTACATTCAAAATTAAAAGGGGTTTAAAAATAATTTTTTTCCGAGTTTGGAATATTTTCAAAACATCAATAGGAAAGGAAAAGGAAATTACACAATCATAAAAAATAGGGTTCAAATAATTTAAGAAATGTTAATTGAATTTAAGTTTTCCTTTCCATAAATGTATTTTTTAAAACTATTTTTTATTACCTGTTATGTAAAAGTATATATTTTGTAAATTATCATTCTGTATATAAATTTAAATTCAAAAAACAACTGTAATTTGAATTTAAATTTTGAATTTCTATTTTAAAAAGCATTTAAAGTGCACTATTTGAAACTGAAAATTAGGGTGATGGGGACGAATCTTATTATTCACATACACACACATATTCAAATAAAACAGCAAAAAGACCACGTGGTCTATGGTCAATCTGTACTACAAGATTATTTTGCACTTTATAAAAGAATTAAAATAAATGTGATAAACAATAGAATACAATAAGTGGTTAATTAATATAAGACGTTTTAATATATTGTTGTAATCTCTTGGTAAAATTTGTATAACCCTTTTTGCAAATATACTCAGTCATATTAAGAATGGGGATTATTCTGCGTTTTTTTTAAATCTCAAACAATTGTTTATTTTATTAATCAAAATTGCACTAATTTACAATTGTTTTTCCAATTTTAAAAACAAACAAATAAAATAAATAATTACGATTGTTTCGAATGATATTATTCACTTCAAATAAAATTTTTGAGATCAAACACTTTTCACTTAATAATAATATAAGTAGTACTATTTAAGTAAATTTCCCAAATAAGATAATAACAGAGTGATTAAGCCCTTGAAATTCAACATTTCCAATATTTTATTTAAAAAATTACATAAAAACATAAATTTTATTATTTAAATAAATTATCGAAACACCATAAAAGTATTTTTACATAAATATGTGTCAAAGATGGTTCAAACTTTATGAATTAATGTGAAGGATTTAAATAATAAATTGTATAATAATTCATATTCAAATGTAATTCATTAAATTATGAAAATTGATTAATAGTTGATCACTTCTTGATACATTTTGAATAATTATTTCACCAGTGATTCGAGTTCCAAAAATGATCAGCTCTTGACCGAAACTCAAGTTACTGGTAAATATATAGTGTAATATCAAAAAAAGTGTTTTACTTAAAACTGAAAATTGATGTAGAAAAATATATAATATTTAATAATTTAATAATATGAAAACATTACGAAAGGTTTTCATACTTTTAAATTATTAGTAAATTTTCTAAAATGAACTAAAGAACTTTAATACATTTTATTATATAATTTTTAATTTCACCAAAAAATATTCAAACGTGTCAATAATTAATTATTAATAAGAGATCTTCATCGTCACTCTAATAACAATATGAAAAACTAAAAAATACTTACAACATTCAATTCATGCTCGATTAGTGAAAAGTTTATTATACTCGAAGTTCCACTCTTGAATTTATCTATCCACAAATTGATCGCAGTACGAGGGATACATTTGGTTCCGTACTGTTGAAGGAGCCTCGCATGTATACTGGACGGTTGCAACCCCTCAGCCCATAAGAACCGTATAACCCCTCGCTGTTCGATATGAGTACAGTTTTCAAGTTTCGAAGACATGTTTTCACTAGCAAAGCTGCAGAGCGAATGGCAACACGCTCCCCAACAAATTGCAATTATTCAGCGGGCTTATCAGCAGGCCCGACGCTCTTGTGGGTATTGTTTAAAATTCTGATTTATTAGCAATCAATAAATGTAATTTCTGAGAACGCATGTTTATGTTTACGTATCTTGCTCAGGTGTGTTTGTGTGTTACATAATAAATCATGTATTTATGCCGTAAAATCATGTTATCAGTATTATACGTATGTGGTCTCGAAGAAAAGGCATTTAATTTAATCACCTCATTTTATCGTTTGATAATTATGTCATTGGGAAAATATTTTTATATTCTAAACACAACTAATCGCTCTGCACAATTTCATTATTTTCAAATTATTTTATACGAATGATTAGAAAAAAATTATAAACAAGAAAAATCAAAAAGGAAACTAATCAATCAAAATCAAAACAGAAACTAATCAAAAAAATAATTATTAAAATAATTAAGAATAAAAAATAAATTAACTATATTTTTTATATGTAGCTTAAACTTGGTAATGTATTAATTAAACAAATATTGGTAAAAAAATCTAAACAAGAACATTTGAAAATAATGTTTTTACTAAAATACATATTTTTCAAATGTTAACTTGTTGAAATAATGAAGATGATGATGGCGGTCATTAGTACGTGGTAGTTTATTTTTATAGGAAAAATAAGACACTTTTTAATGTTTAATATCACAAATTAATTAAAATTTATATTATTAAGGTTAAAACATTGAAAAATTATTTTTCGTATTGTTGAAATCAGGCAACCCAATATACACAGGAAACTTATATTTGCCACTTTTTAACATCAATTAAAAGTATTATTGAGATATAATTAATTGTGCTTTAGAGTGACGGGTCGATCATTCAAAGTAACAAGCTCATAAAACAAAATATTTTACCCAGAACAAGAAAAAGAAAAAATAGCTATAATAACAACCAAAGGGATGGTTTAAGATGTAAATGCATATAACCTGTTTTAATCAATTTAAAAGGAAAAATTTCCATAAAAATACTAGCCGTCGTCATACCATGGCCTCTGATAAAGAGTAAGTTTTTTTTATGACTTACTCTTATATTATTTTATTTGATTTAAAGTGATAACTTTTTATTATTATAATTGTTTTTTTTTTCAACTGTTATTAAGCAAACCTAATGTTTATTTTATACAGTTTCCAGCTGTTTTTATTTTAAATTTAAATTGCTTTTCTTCAAAAGTAAGATTCAAGTGATTTTATGCAAACATTCAGAATATTTTGTGTCAGCAGGATAGATATTAAGGGCATTTTGAATTCAATGTAAGAACTTATCTAAACCAGGTTCGACCAAGTAGAACAACAATTCACTTACTCACTAGATCTCTTGATTTGGCACATTAATGGGCATCAAACAAACTTATTTAATCGATTATTCAAAATCATTAATTTTCATTCAATTATCATTTAAGGTCATTTAACTATTATTATAAGCCTGTTGGGCCGTACAGGATGATTTAATCATGATGATGGTAATGCCGTAGTAACGGCCACAGCCATCATAATTATTTTAAGTGGTTTAAAATCATCTAACAATATTTCAACAATGTACATTCGAGATTATTTGGAATTAAATAAATGTATCCAACGACTCTTCAAAGGCATTTGATATCACTTAATAATTACTCAATCATCAATCATCCAACGGTACCAAACGGTCGTTCAAAATTATTTATGGCCACTCAATTATCATTAATAGTCATTAATACTCATCATATTATCATTAAAGGCTATCCAATCATTATTAATAGTCATAAATCGTCATCAGATTCATTAATAGTCAGATTATTTAAGACAATCCAAATATTAATTAAGGTTTTTTTAAATCAATTATCAATAATCATTCGTGATTATCATCAAACTATTCAGACAGTAGTCAAACTTATTTAAGGCCACCTGATAATCATTCAAGGTCATCAATGATTACCCGATTATCATTAAAGGTCATCCAACGATTAATCAAGGTTTTGAATATCATCTAATGATGATTCAATGATAATTATTCGGGGTTATTTAGGGCCAAAAATTATTAATCAAACGACAATTCATTTGGTATCATCTAACGTTCACTAAGAACATCCAACAGCAGACTCATACACATTAAATAGCATCAAACGATCAAAAGTTATTCAAAGCCATCCACTGATCATTTAAGGTGATTCATGATCAGATGATTATCATTTAAAGTAGTCCAACGTTTTTTTTAATTCATGAAGAATAATTCAAAGGTCATTTAACTTAATTTAAAATATTGAACATCCAATGGATGTCATTTACGTACAGCAAACAATAAATCAAGGACATCCAAATGTCATTTAAGGTGATTAAATGAGCATCCTGAGCAATCAATTGATCAAGGTCACTTGAACTTCAAATTTAAGTAAGTCGATTAATTGATGTGGCAATTGTTTTATTTGTAGCTACGAAAATTAGAGATTTGTTAACAAAGTATTTTGATATGGAAATTGCTTACGTTGCACGTTGTAAATACGTTTAGATAATGGTTATGCATTTATTACATAAAATCCATTGAAAACAACAAAAATTGAAATTTCTAAAATTTAGAAGAGGCCGAGTTTACAATATAGTATCGTTAGACTCGTACCAACACTTTATTCTAAGAGAAATTTCCTTATTGAAGCTTGAAATATCTTAAAATTCAAACTCAAGCTTTAAAGAATACGAATTTTAAGATATTTCATCCTCATTTTAGCATTCAAAAAAATTGCGACATGTCATCTAGGCATTAAGAGTTTTTTCAAACATTTCCATTTTTGGGAGGATAATGAACATAAATGAAAGATTTATTCTTGGTAGTAGTAGTAGTAGTAGTAGTTTTTGGCTAACGACAACGTGGTCCTTCCGCCGTGTGGTTTGTGTATTTGTGTGTGTGTGTGTAAATGAGCTTGTTACTTTAAAGGATTTATTTATTTATTTTGCTTTACATGTCTTCTTAAAGAAATGTTCTAATAATTTATATAAATTTATAATATAAACACTTAGCAATTTGGAGCAGAAGACATGCGGGCCGAGTTCACCATTCATTGTACTCAAATGGTCACCCATCCAACTACTGACCCGAACCAACGCTGCTGCACGTCAGTTCGGCGCCGTAACCGAATGCGCCACCACCGGCGCACCGCGACGTGTAATTTATTCTTATTTTTCAATAAAATTCAAGATCATAAAATTATCTTTTAACGGTTCTTCAAGATTATTTAAGCCCATTAGATGAAGACTCAAGATCATGGAACGGGCATTCAAGGTCAGCTTTTTTGAGATTATTTAATGTTATCCGAGGATCATTCAATAACCTTGAAAGGTCATTCAAATTTATTTAATGTCATTCAGCGATTCCTCAAGTTTATTATATTTATTGGCATTTCAAGGCTTTTTAAGGTTATCCAAAGTCATTCAAAGTGATCAAAAATCATTTGAGGTAATATTCATTCGGCGGTAATTTGTGATTATTTAACGCTAAATAACATTAAGGGTCATTTAATGTTACTTAGTTTCATATAATGATTATTCAAGATAATTAACGATCATTACCATTTAAGGTAATTTGTCATTCGAGTTTCTATACAGTTATTCGACTTCCACTCAAAAACCTTAAACGGATATTCAAGATTTTTTAAGCGCATTCAACAACCAATAATATTTAAAAAACATATGAGTTATAGATTTGGGTTAATTAACATTCCTTTACATTACCGATGATGCTAGAATTACTTTTTGTTTATCATTTAGGATCACAAAGTTATAATTTATGGTCACCTGGCGTTGACTTGTTGCCATTTAAAGCCATTTGACGAGCATTCAAGGTCATTGAATTCATTCGACGATCAGGACCTTGAACTTATATTCAACATAATTCAAGGTCAATCGACGATAATTCACGTCTATTAATGGCAATTCAAGACTATTTAATGTAAAATAAAATGTCAACGTGACAATAAATAAGTTTTCATACTGAAAGCAAATAAGCCATATATGGCAAATAAACTGGTAAAAGACCACCAAAGTGACCTCTACTGGCAGCAGAGTCATGCAAGAAGCATCGGGCGAGAGTGGAAGATCACATGGACGTGAACTTGAGCCTTTCCATGTGAAGTCGAAATTTTTGTATACATGTACCTGTATAATTATTTGTAAGTCTCGAAACAGTTATTTTATATTCACATTGGATAAATAAATAAATATCAATATCAATATCCAAGGACATCCAACAATAAATAAAAGTTAATATTTCATTACTTTACTAGTAATGCCGGAATTACTTTTTGTTTATCATTTAAGATCACAAAGTTATATTTTAAGGTCATCTGGCGTTAATGTATTACCATTTAAAGCCATCCGACGTTAATTCAAGGTCATTTAAGTTCATTTGATGATCATTCAAGGGCCTTGAACGGATATTCAACATTATTCAAGGGCAATCGATAATAATTCACTTCTATTAATGGCAATTCAAGATCAATTTAATATTATCCAAGGACATCCAACAATCAATAAAAGTTAAATAGCATATGACTTGTAAATTTGGATTAGTTAACATTTCTTTACTTCACTAATTGATTTTTGTTTATCATTTAAGTTCACAAAGTTATAATTTTAGGTCATATGGCTTTAATTTGTTAGCATTTAAAGCCATCCGATGATCGTTCAAGGTCATTTGAGTTCATTCGATGATCATTCAAAGACCTTGAACGGATATTTAACATACTTAATAATCTATAATCTTAGCTTGTCAAGTATGAAATGGAGCAAAAATAGCACATAACTGAATTCAACTTTTTTCCAATAAAAACTTTTTATTCAATCATATTATCGATACACTTTTTTCGTTTTAGAGGTAACTCATTTATCCCTTTACTGCAGAAACCTGGATCACGGGAGTCGATGAACTCTTGAAACACCATTTTGACAGCCTATGCAGATATGATTTTTTTTCAAATAAAAAGTTGTTTAAATTTTGAAAGAAATGATAGGTAGTTGGGGCAAGGTCGGGCGAGTAGGGTGTGTGATGGAGAATTTCCAACTACCACTCCTGTAGCTTTGGCACGGTCATTCGTGAGGCATGTGGTCGAGCGTTGTCATGCAGCAGGATTGAAGTCATCCGATTAACTAATTTTGGCTGTTAAATCGCAAGATTTCTCATCATTTCGTCTAGTTGATAACAGTAGATTGATTGGCCAGGTTCCATAAAGCTATGGTAAATGACACCTGAGCCAGACCACCAAACACTGACTATTAGCTTCTTCTGGTGGATATCTCGTGGCGGACAATGTTTTGGTAAATTATCTTTGCCCAACCATTCTGATAAACGCTTACGATTATTGTACATTATCCATTTTTCATCACATGTAACAATTCGATTAAAAATGGTTCGCCTTTGTTGCGAGAAAGAAGAAAAAGACATGCGTCGAGTCTTCTGCTTCTGTGCATCAGTCAATTCATGCGGTATCCACTTATCTAGCTTTTTCACTTTGCCGATTTGTGCCAAATGAGTCAAGAATGTTTGCTTTGATACATTGTACATTAATGATAATTCATGTACACTTTGGCTGGGATTCGCTTCCACAGTGGCTTTCAGGACGTCATTGTCCACCCGAGTCTTGGATCGACCACGTTGTTCAATAGAATCTCCCGAAGAAAATTTTTTAAACCAACGAGCTACAGTCGCGTTTGTAGCCACTTGAATGGCAAACACACTATTGATATTGGCGACTACCAACCATGTTGTGGCTTCACGCTGGAACTCATACTTCATCAACACAAGAATTTCGCTGATTTCAATGGTCTCACTTAATCGCCTATCCAAAAAAAACTATTACAATTTTTTTCAAACTGAAATATGTGTTAGAAAGAGGAAAAGATGTACTTTCACACGAAATTATGTCAAAATACGGAGTCTAAATGTGGTTGTGTGCGATTCAAAAAATTAACATGAAGTCTGCACCATTTCTTGACAACCTAACAATTCACGTCTATTAATGGCAACAAGACTATTTAATGTTATCTACGGAAATCCAACTATCGATAAAAGTTAAATAAATAAATTTAGATTAGTTAACATTTCTTTACTTTACTAATAAAGCTGAAAATCATTTTTGTTTATCATTTAAGATCACAAAGTTATAATTTAAGGTCCTCTGGCGTTGATTTATTGCCATTTAAAGCCATCCAATGATCATTCAAGGTCATTTGAGTTCATGCAACGATCATTCAAGGACCTAGAACGGATATTCAATATAATTCAAGGCCAATATTTTATAATTCACGTCTATTAAAGGCAATTCAAGACTATTTAATGTTATCCAAGGACATCCAACAACTAATAAAAGTTAAATAACATATGAGTTATAAATTGGGGTTAGTTAACATTTTTTACTTTATTAATAATGCTGGATTTACCTTTTGTTTATCATTTAAGATTACAGAGTTATTATTTTAGGTTATCTGGCGCAGATTTTTTGCTATTGAAAGCCATTAGACGATCATTCAAGGTCATTTGAGCTCATTCGACGATCATTCAAAGACCTTTAACGGATATTCAACATAATTCAAGGAATCGTTAATAATTTACGTCTATTAATGGCAATTCAAGACTATTTAATGTTATCAAAATGTCAAATAACATATGAATTATTGATTTGGGTTAGTTAACATTTCTTGGCTTTACTAATAATGCTGGAATTTAACATTTAAGATTACAAAGTTATAATTTTAGGTCATCTGGCGTTGATTTATTGCCATTTAAAGCCATCCAACGATCATTCAAGGTCATTTGAGTTCATTCGATGATAATTCAAGGACCTTGAAAGGATATTCAACATAATTCAAGGACCTTGAAATCATATTCAACATATTTTAAGGCCAATCGATAATAATTCACGTCAAGGTCATTCGACGATCATTCAAGGTCATTCGACGATCATTCAAGGCCCTTGAATGGCCTCGAAGGGATATTCAAGATTATTCAAGGCCAATCGAAAATTAAGCAGTTCGAGACTATATAATGTTAGTTTATTTTCTTTACAAGATCTATTTAAAAAAAGTAATACATAAAATACATACACAAATAAAGTGATATTAAAATCATATTCGTTGATTTCGAATTAATCAAAGTGGCATACCAAAATCCAACAGTAAGTAAGAACTTATTTACCATACAGACTAACAATTGAGGTATATTCAGTAGTTAGGATTCGTCCGTCAACTCTTCATTACTTTTGACTGGTCACCCCTTTTGGACCTTAACTAGAGATACCTCATTCATGAACTATGAAAAATTACAAGTAATTTCAATTTCCCAATGCATTCTGGCATGCTAAAATTATTTCAGAATCTCAATTATTAAATTAAAATTAATTTTTGTTTTTCTCCAAAGACCAAGTTTTTAAGAACAAATTTTTCATCAATTCCCTAAAACCTAACAGTTAATATTTTTTTACTTTTGGATATAATATATAGTGTAAATGACTGAATATAGTCATTTATCTGTCTCTTTATATTTTTAATCTTTTATGTTTAAATATAGTTAATAAATTTTTAAATAAAATTAAAGTCATAGTAGTCATATTAATTGGCAAAACAAATAAAGAGAATGGTTGCGACTGTTACTGGTGGTGATCAATACTTACACTGAATTAAAAAGCAGAAAGAAACAATTATTTGTGGTTAAAACATAGTGAACTTTTTAATTCAGTGTGGCAAAAGAAAAATAATGTGTTGAAAATTTTTTATTTAGTTTAAAAAAAAAACTATTGAGGTTATGTATTTTTATTTTGGTTGATTGAGTTACTTGAAGATAATAATAACTTTGATTAAAACACTTAGAACCTTTCTTCAATATTTTATTTTTATCCAGATGCACATTTCGGACACAAAGTGTCCATTATCAATGGTTTGATACAGTACAAGTATTAAACCATTGATAATGGACACTTTGTGTCCGAAATGTTCATCTGGATAAAAATAAAAAAATGAAGAAAGGTTCTAAGTGTTTTAATCGAGGTTATGTATAATAAAATTTAATAAGTATAGGTAAAATAAATTTTGCTGCATTATTTTTTTTACTTTCTGGATAAGAACTATACAAACAAATTTTCTGAGCAAATTTTGTGATTAGGATTTTTAATTTGCTTAGTAATATGTGCATCGGTTTAAGATATGAACTATCTATAATGATAGGATATGATATATAGCAAAAGTTAAAATCTTTGTCTATATCATTACAGAAAGTTCTTATCGTAAACACATCAACATACCAGCAAACAAATTAAAAGTCCTAATTACTAAAAATACTCAGTTTGGGATTTACTCTCTTCGTTTGACTAAATTTTAAAGGAGTGTATTATATTCATTCATTTATTTGTTATACTTTAGCACTATTCCTAGTACATATGAGTTTATAATGAAGAAGGAGACACAATGACTTTGGATAACAGAAAAATGTACTACGAAGTGAACGCCTCCAAAATTCAAGACAATGACTTTGTTTAATTTTCCAGGATGTATGACGAAGTTAACACCTCAACCATTAATCAATTGTTTTATGAACTTATATTAATAAACATCATATTATAAGAGTGACATATTTAAAGGTATAGTCTTAAGAATGTCTACATGAAAGATATAACAAATTGGGAATAAAACATGATAAAAAATGTTAAACAATTAAAATAAACTAGTAAAAGTGAATTTATTTAATATAGATGACTTATAATATGTTGGATGCTTGAAGCCATAACTTTGTGATACATATTGAATCAGGAACTTTATCAAATGATAAATAAAACTTACTTTGTTAATATCACACACGGAATTTATTTCGTAACTATAGTTTGAACCTTACAAGGCCATTATCAAACGTACAGTACAGATGACTTATGTTAAATAGTTTATTAGTGTAATATTCTTCTAAATTTTAATATATTTATATGTATTTTGATATGCGTACATATTTTTATGTCACATTTTTAATCACAGTTTTTAATTATATTTTAATGAATAAGAGTAAAATTGAGACCTGATAGAGATCTTTTGGTGTATTTTAAATTGGGTTTTGGACAATTTTGTAAAATATATTATTGCTGTTTTGTTTTGAACTGTTATTAATTAATCTTAATTTGTTCATATTATTTCTTTGTAATTCATCAGTTAATTTGTATTTTATATATTTATTTATAGATAATTTATATTATTATATACCTGCCAAATGTAAATTTATTATGTAGAGGAGTTTTCCGTAAATAAATAATAATAATAATTTAACATCTCACAGTAATTAATTTCTGATGAGGTTGATAACAACAAAATTATGTTTCCTTATAATCTAAATTTAAAGTAAGCAGAAGAAAAAAATTAATAAACTACATTGGACCCTCATTTTTCAATAAAATGTTTGAAAAAATTTCACAGAATAATTTTACATAATAATTAATACATTTATTGCTTATTTTTCCAACCCATTTTTAACTGTCTAATTGTGTGTTTTCTACAATTAAAATCTAAGTGTACAGAAGAATAACCTCAGTAAATTATTTTGGACCTTAACTTTTTCTAAAAAAAAAAACAACACCTATATTAGTTAAAAAAAAGTACTTTATATTTACTTCATAAATATTTAGATCATAGATTTTAATTAAAAACACTTGTTTTATTAACACTCTTATCAGTTTCCAATTGTTATGAATTTCACAACCTTGACAAAATTTTCCATTATTTTTTTTAGAGAAAACTAAAGAAGAAACTCGCTAAACTATTTTGGACCTTAATTTTATTATAAAGTACAATCCTCACCTTGTTAAAAACAAAACAAAAATAATAATTACTCGTACAGAATACTTTTTATTTATTGAAGTGCAATTCTGATAAGTTTCATAACCTTGAGATAAAATTTTTACACAAAAAAATCCTAAATATAATTTCTTTTAGAGCAAAGAGAAGAAACTTAGTAAACTATTTTGTAACTATAAATACTTTATAAAATACAACCTATTCGTTAATAAACATAAACATAAAAAACTATTACATAAATTCGAGAAGATTTTTCTACAATTAATATCTAAACACATTTTTTAAATAAAGAATATCAATAAACTATTTTGGACTTTCAATTTTCAATAAAATACAATCCCCATATATTTAAAGCAACTTTAAATAATCACTCGTAAAGATAATATATTTGGATAAATTATTTTATTATAGATTTTGATTATTTTTATTAAAACGTTTGTTATTTCAACAGACTTATTGTTAAGAATTTCATAACATTGATAAGATTTTCCATGAATTGAAATTTAAACATAATCTTTTTTAGAAAAAAAACAGAAGAAATTCGCTGAACTATTTTGGACTTTAATTTTTTAATAAAACACATTCCTCACATTTAAACCTTGTTTAAAAAACAATTTATAAAATAATTACTTGTATAGAGTACTTATATATTTTTTTAATGTACTTATTGGTGTTCAATTGTAATAGGTTTCGTATCCTCGACACAAGATTTTCACATAACCGAAACGAAGTAATAATAATAATAAGCGCCTTTATTTGCTCACAAAATTGGGAGAAGTTTAGCCATTGAGGCTACTCTACCACTTAACCCATAAAACATTACAATTTGACAAAAAGGAAGAAAAAATCTTAAGCTAAACAATTAGCAAATAATAGTAAAATAAAATTACTTATATATATATATAAATATTTTTCAGAGTAGACAAAAGAAAAAATTCAGTAAAAAATTTTGGACTTTAATTTTTTGACATTGAAAAAAATGAATAAATAATGAAAATCTAAACATATTTTTTTAGAATAGACAGAAGAAGTAACTTGCTAAATGATTTTGGAACTTTTCGATAAGTCGCAATCATCTAATGTTTTATTTCAAGGAACGTATAAAACAATTAGTAGTATGGAATTCATTTTATAAACTTGATGAATATTTCCATCATAGAATATTATTTTATATTTTTGTTACATTCGGTTTCAACTAAATATTATTGAAGTGGTTCCATACGATATCTAAATCTTATTCGTGTAAGTTGTTTTACTATTTTTGGTAACATTAATAATTTGCAATTATTATACTGCATGACACTCGATTGATGGCAATAATAATAAATTTAAAAAATTTTACTTCGTTAACATCAGACAATTAACGGAGTGATATTAACTAAGTAAAAGTGTTTTTTATTTTTATTTAATTAAAATGTATCACGAAGAAAGTGCCTCCAACAGTAATCACTCTAATGATGTTCGATGTTTGGTTTTGGGTATCGTGAAGAGTATAATTAACGTAAATAACACTATTGTATCCTTACTTCACACTTAATTTTTTTCTAATGCTTAGATATATACTTCAAGTGCTAGGCACTCATCGATATTTAACAGTGTTATTAATAATAATTAATATTGATGGTTATTATTTTATTAAATAGGTAAATAAGTGCTTCGTATTACGACAGATAAAAGTCTGTATTAATTTAAAATATTACCATTTGGTAAAACATAATTTAATGTAATTAAAATCACTTAATTTAACTTTTTTATAACTTCTATAAACACTTTGAACGAAACCAATCGTAAGATTTCAACAATTGTTTGTTATTCTAAGATAATTTGTCTCAGTATTAATAGTGTAAAATAAACAGGAAAAAAAAATATATATATATAACAATTATAAAACAAACAATAAATAATTTTTGAAACCGCCCACATTATTTGTTAAATTGTATGTATGTCTACGTAGATCACATCTCTCTGATGATGTTACGATGTGGGAAAACAATTGTAGTAGAACAACAAATAATTTGTGATTTTGTATAAAAGTGATATAATTTAAGTTTCAACAAGTGAGCTATAAACTAATTTACTTTATGGTCATATATGAAACCATGGATGAATATTTAAAGTTAAAGTTGAATAAAAATTACCTTAGTAAGATATGTATGTAGAAGTCCCTTGTTCTCCTGCCTTTTCTGTTCGATAACAGAGACATGGTTTTCAGTCATTAGTTTATTAAGTCTCTCTTGATTTCTAACAGCCATCGATGCAAATCTGTGTATAGCCTCTACCTTCCTGCAGCAGTTACTGCAGACGAATTTGGAGATTTTGTCATCCATAGACACCTGAGGAGAGCAGAAGTGTGAGCTGGTTGCGTTTTTGGGGCCGCGGAGGGGGACTCACCGTGATGTAGAGATATTTCCGTATTTTCGCCTGTAAATAAAGCCTCTTCCCTTCCTCGCTGAAAACCAAAGCACCGTTTTTGAATTCAGCAGAGCACAGGCGGCAAGTCTGAGTGAGCGTCACTTTACTTTCCATTTTTACACATCGATTAATAATAACTAGTAAATAACAGTAGTTGCAAATAAAAAATGCGCCGATCTTAGAACCTCAATCATCTTCCTTAGCGTCGTAAAAACGACTATGCGCTAATAACGTACATTGCGCACATACACAAATTGTATAAATTGTACCTATTCGTATTGCGTGATTTTTTAAAAACCTAATTCATGCATCAGTAAAGATTGCTCTCAAAAAACGAAATAAGTGGGGGACGCGGCACAGAAACCGCCCTCTGCGAACACTCACCTTCTACAGAATCAAACGGTCGATCGTTTAAATCGCGAAACAAACTCGAATCGGCGTCGGCTCGCCGCTTATTTCATGTTTTCTGATTGACATTTGTCAAAACACACGTGCATTTGTTCCCGCCATCTCTTAGAATGAAACGGACATACGGTTTAGACAAAGAAGCCGACTCAAAATCAATACCCAGTAACCCTTTAAAATAGCCAGAACCGCCCGTTTCATTTCTATTTTCTCTATTTTATTTATTATTCGTTACAATATCAATATTCCGCGGCTTACATTTCCACCACTACCGACGGCGGCATTCCGCGCCACTCAATACACCGACGCCACAGTTCATTCCGAATCGATATCTTCTCACTAATTAAATATTCATAATTACCGATTGTACATTTTCACGTCTTCTCGGGGAAACATTTCCGCGTTTCCAGCCCACTACGACATGACGACAGACATTCATTATGTAACGCCCTGGCGGCGCCCCTTTTCACGGTTACATAACTTAATCAACTCATTTTCTCCAGGGTATTAATCGCTAAAAAATAACAAAAATATAACCAATCAAAAGATTTAATACTAATGAAATATAATTATTTTCACAACAAAATACAGAAGGATTCTACATAATCTTAAAGTAGAAACAATTACTAATTTATATGAAAAGTTCTATGAACGTGGCAATTGTTTTTCTAGATTTAAACGATGTTTAAAATTTAAAAGACATTAAAATGTTCACAATAAATTATAGCATATTTTTACAAAATATTTAATAGTTTCAAAAATACTCCAGGATAGTGACAATTGTTTATTTTTATTTTAAGCGATTTCTAAAATTTGAATGAAAAAAATTTTGTTCAAATGTGATTATTTTAAAAGTTTCACGATAAATTACAGCATATTTCAACAGAATCTTAAAGCTGAAATAAATGTTAATGAACATAAATAACCTCAGGATAGTAGCTAACTTTTCATTTCTAAACAATTTCTTAAATGTGAACAACAAAAAACAAGTTGTGTTGAAATGTGATTATTTTTATTTTTTACAATAAATTACAGCAGATTGCTACAGAATCATAAAACACGAATATTTTTGATAAATTTAAAATTTTTCAGGATAGCGGCAATTTAGAATTATGGAACAAGTGTTCAAAAATGATGATGATAAAAATTTACAGTCGATTTTTACAGAATCTAAAAATAAAAACAATTTATAATAGATTTAGAAAAATCCGGGATAGTATAAATTGTTTTTACTTTCCCTATATAGTATATATAGGGGAAGTATTGTTTTCGTGCGTGAAAATGTCTGTGGGCGCTGTATCTCAAAAACGAATGATCCGATTGAGATGAAACTTTAAACTTAAAGTTTTGTCATTAAAAACACGAACTGAAAAACTTTTGGTAAACATTCAAAAACCGGAAATGGATGTTTACTCGAGGCCGTGTTTTGTTTTTTTCCGATATTAAAAAAAAATGAAATATATTACAAAACCTTTCAAACAAAAGTTAAAGGGAATGAAAAACTAAACAAGTTTTATTAAAATATATTTTTCATAAAATTCTTAACTTTCGAGAAAAAATAATAAAAATTGAAAATTTTGATATTTTTTGTTAATTGCTAATAAACTATTGGAGTCATATAAAATTTAAATAACAAATAATAGTAGAGAATCCAAAACTGAACAAATAAAAGTATAAATTGCCTCATAATTTTCGAGTAAAATATAGGGAAATTACTATGATGGCCACATCACCATTTTTACTTTCCCTATACACGAAGTATATAGGGGGAGTATTGTTTTCGTGATTTTTTTTTCAAATTTTTTTTTGCGGAAGTATCCGTTTTGGGGTCCCCTGAACCCAAAACACTAATTTCTGGAAAAAAAAATTGTGTGTCTGTGTGTGTGTGTGTGTGTCTGTCTGTCTGTCTGTCGGTGGGTGCTGTATCTCAAAAACGAATGATCGGAATGGCATGAAACTTTAAACTTAAGGTTTTATTGTTAAAAACTCGATCTGAAAAGCTTTTGGGAAACATTCATAAACCGGAAGTGGTTGTTTACTCGAGGCGTTTTTTGTTTTTTCGTGATATTTTTCTAAATATGAAAATTTTTAAAAAACGGTTCAAACAAAAGTTAAAGGGAATGAAAAACTGAACAAGTTTTATTCGAACATGTTTTTCATAAAATTTTTAACTTTCGAGAAAAAAAATAATAATTGAAATTTTTGACATTTTTTGCCAATTGCTAATAAACTATTGGAGATAGATAAAATTCATATAACAAATAATTGTAACGAATTCAAAAGTGCACAAATTATTAAGAACAACATTTTTGCGTAAACCTCATAGTTTTCGAGAAAAATATAGGGAAAGTACTATGATGGCCACATCACCATTTGTGGAAAGTATTGTTTTCGTGAATGAGAATGTCTGTGGATTGTTTATGTTTTATCATTAAAAACTGGAACTGAAAAGCTTTTGATGAACATTCATAAACGAGGCGTTTTTTTGTTTTTTCTCAATATTTAAAATCTAAATTTAAAAAATATTACATAACTTTTCAAAGAAAAGTTAAAGAGAATGAGAAACTGAACAAGTTTTATAAATTCAGGTTTTTCGTAAAGTTCTTAATTTGTGAGAAAAGTATTTAACTTTAGAATATTTCAGACATTTTTTAGATTTTTCTTTAAAGATTCTTGAAATTTCAGTAATTTGTCCTCCATACTTTTAGTTTTTATTGCAACTTCCTTTCCAAAGAATTTTCATCGAGAATTCTAGAAATTTTTCTAGTTTCAAAAAGTCATTATTTATATTTATTTATAAAAATATTTTCGTGGTTTCTATAAAAGATTTTGTTCAACTTTTTCTATTAGAAAATTTTCTTCTAAATTTCTATAATTTTCTCAGATGATCCATACTTTTAGTTTTTCTTTTACATTAAGGTTTCTAGAATTTTTCACAAGATTTCATTTTAGATTTATAAAACTTTTTTTAAAGATTCTAAAAGTGCACAGTAATTTCTATTTCTTATCTAATAAATAAATAGATATTTCCAGAATTTTTAGCAAAGATTTTATTCGAGAGTTTTACAGTTTATTAGGAAATTTTCTTCTAATTTTCTAGAAGAGGCTTCTAAATGTTTCAGGAATTTTTCTTTTGCATCTTTCTTTCCAAAGAATTTTGATCAAGGATTCTAGAATTTTTCACAAGTTTTCCTTGTAGATTTCTAGAACTTATTTGGAGGATTCTGGAAGTTAACAGTAATTTCTTATTCATATTTCCAGAATTTTTAGCAAATTGTTGTTTTCAGTAATTTCTCTTCTAGATTTTAATATTGTCTTATAAATTGCAAATATTTTCTTTAGGGCTCACACTTTTTCGAGAGTTCAGGAATTTCCAATAACTCAGATTCAGATTTGGAGGCTATAGATTTTTCTAGAAAATCTGTTCCTAGAAATTTCCAACAATTTCTTTTGTAGAGTTCTAGAAATTTATCCAAGGAGTCTACTATTTATTTTTTCTGAAATGTTATTATTTGTTGTATATTTAGGTTGTAGCATTTCATTAATGATTTTAGAATTTGTAATAAATATCTTTTCAAAAATTTTAGTATCTTTCGTTAATTATTTAGATTTATTTCCTTATTTTGTTGTTTTTTTTCTCTCAAAAAGGTCTGTAAATTCTAGTATTTTTGAGCAATTTGTTTTAGATATAGCAAAGCAATTTTTCGAGATTTTAGGAATTTCTTATCTAAATTGCGCAAAAAAATCAAGATTTTTTCCACCAATTTGTATTTGATGTTAGAAATCATTTCGTAAAAGAATTTTTTAAAACCGTCCTTGCTATGAAAAGTTATTTTAAAAATATTGAAAAACAATTGAATATCGAATGTCTAATTTTTCAGCATTTTTACTTTTCTTCGTTGCTGGTAATTTATTAAAAACAAATTTTCTAAAAAATAGTCTTCATTTAAATCTTCGCAATTTACTGGAAATTTCCTAAATTTTACAAATTCAAATTGATACAATAAAAATCAAAAATTCGTTATTATTTTTTTTTTTACTATTTTAGCTATAATTCTTTAAATAATAATGAAATTACGAAAATTCTTTCATTAAAAATCTAGACTCAGGAAATTTCTATTAATTCCTTCTTCACATTTCAAGATTTTTTTCAACTTGTCGTTTAAATCGCAAAGATTTTCTTTGAGGCTTTATAATTTTTATAATTTACTTCTAGAAAATTAGGAGAAGTAAAACTCTTGTTATGTTCCATTTCTTTATTGTCAGATATCTAAAAATAAAGAAATGGAACATAACAAGAGTTTTACTTCTCCTAATTTGAAAATTTGGTTCGATCAAGAGAGTAGCAGAACAAGTATCGATTATATTACTTCTGGAAATCCAGATTTTTTTCTCGAGGGTTTAGGAAATTTCTAGCATTTTATTCTCAAAAGTTCAAGATTTTTTTTGAAGTTGTCTTTTAAATTGCAAAGATTTTCCTTGAGGCATTCTAGATTCTTTCTAAAAGTTTAGAGTTTAGAAAATGACCAATAACTTCCCCAAATTAAATTTTTTTTTCAACTTTTCTTATAAATTGCGATTTTCTTTCAGCATCGAAATGTTTTTTAATTCCTCTTTTTTTCGAGAATTCAGGTGAATTTCAGTAATTACTTCTCTAGAATTCAACATTTTGTTTTAACTATAAAATTAAATAATTCTAAGTTCTAAATTGCGGAATTTTTCTTGGAGGGTGTAGAATTTTTTAGAAAATTTTCCCCTACAAATATTTTCTTGAAATAAAACAACATAGTTGTTTTATTTCAATTTGTTATGGAGTTTCATCATGTATCCGCCTCATCAATTCAATAATTCTAAATATTTTCTTATTTTCGAGAAAGTTTAAGGAATTTTCCGTAATTTCTCTTCCCGATTTCAATTTATTTTTTAACTGGTCTTCAAAATTTCTAGGAGGCTCTAGAATTTTTTTAGAAAATTTTCATTTTCCAAGGGTTCAGGAAATTTCCAGAAATTTCTCCTCCGGATTTCAAGGTTATCTTCTTATCTTATAAATTGCAAAGATTTTCTTGGAGGCTCTAAAACTTTTTAGAAAATTTCTTTGTAGAAATCTAGATTTTTCTTGAGGCCCTAGATTTTTTAGAATTTGTTTTTCTAAAATCTAGACTTACTTTTTCAAGAATTCAAGAAATTTCCACTAATTTCTTCTGTAGGTTTCACGATTTTTTATTCAACCCGCTTTCTAAATTGTGAAGATTTTATTGGTCGCAACCATTTTCTTTATCAAAAATTTTACTTCTGACAATTTTCTTTTATTCAAATTGCAAACCGCGAGGCGATCAGTAATTAAAGTTAATATGAATATGTAGGGTGGGTGGGTGGCCTCTAACCCACCCTCCAATCAGTAAAACATAAGCGAGGGTTTTAATTAAAAGTAAAACGTAAATCAACTTTTTTGCAAAGTTTAATAGATTTATTCAAACAAATTTTGAAATATAAGACAACTTTTCAAACAAAAGTTAAAGAGAATGAAAAACTGAAAAAGTTACATTGAAATATTTTTTTGTAAAGTTCTTAATTTAAATTTTTTTACAATTTTTTGCTTACTGCTAATAAACTATAGGAACTAAATGAAATTTATATAACAAGTAATTGTGAAGAATTCAAAATTGAGCAAATTATTAAGAATAACCTCATGGTTTTCGAGAAAATATAGGGAAAGTATTATGATGGCCACATCACCATTATTTTTTTTTATATTTAATAACATTTTCTTAAATGTGAATGATAAAAAAAACACAAGTTGTGTTCAAATATGATTTTTTTTAAAAATACAATAAATTTCAACTGATTTTTATAGAAGCAAAATTTTGAATGGATTTTAAGATTTCTAAAATGCAAAAACCAAAAAAATAGTGTTAAAATGTTATATTTTTAAAATTTTTGCAATAAATCGAAAGCAGATTTCTACAAAATCCTAAAGAAGAGATAATTTTTATTAAATCAGGAAAATTTCAGGATTGTTTATTTTTTATTTTTGAACGATTCCTAAAATAAAACATTTGTCTTCAAATATGATTTTTTTTTTACAAAAAAATACTATGGCTGTATGTTTTTTAAAATTGATTTTTTGATCTATGGTTATGCCCAGGTATTTTACGGAAACTGCGGGTGGGATCATATTTTCGGAAATATGGACTTTGTGAGAGGAATTGTTGGCGTGATGGTAAGGAATTAGGAGCTGTGATTTGTGGGGATTGATTTTAATGCGCCATTTTGCAAACCATCGTTGAAGGGAGTCAATAAGCTCTTGGAGGGATTTAAGGGCTTTTGGTAGTGTGGGAGCATGTGTAATTAGGGCAGTGTCGTCTGCAAATTGGAGGAGGTATTTGGATGGGTTAAAGTAGAGAGGATCAGGGTTGTAGACATCAGCACAAAAAATGTTATATAACAAAGGTGACAGAGGAGAGCCTTGAGGGAGTCCTAGTTCAGGAGTAAAGGAAGAAGAAAATGAATTATGGATTTTGACTTTTAAGGATCTATGAAAGAGGAATTATTTGATAATGAAAATGATATGGGGAGCGATATTTAGGAGGTGGCACTTATATAATAGACCTTGGTGCCAGACAGAGTCGAACGCTTTCTGGACGTCCAAAAATAGAGCTGCAGAAGCTCTGCCTTCAAGGTGGGATGTTTGAATATTTGAGACAATGATAGTGAGTGGAAGGGAAGTTGATTGGCGGGGAAGAAAACCAAATTGGTATTTGGGGATATTATTGGAAGTTAAAGAGAGGATTTTGTTTTTGAGGAGGGATTCATAGATTTTTCCAATAACGGGTAGGAGTATGATGGGTCGATAGCTGGATAATAAAGAAAAGGGTTGGTCGCGTTTAGGGATACAAATGACTACTCCTGTTTTCCATACTTCAGGGAAGAGTTGTTAATATTATTAAGGATATGATCGTGGATGTGGGATGGAAGGAATTTTAAGATGTGTCCATGTATGTGATCATGTCCTGTCGCTGTATTTTTCCCTTTCTTTAAAACGTTCTTTAAAAGTATTCGTCATGTGTAAAAATGTCCGTCGGTTCTGAACAGTCATTATTATAAAAATATTTATTGCACCAGTCATTTACTGTTTCAAAGTTTGTCTGGTCAAAGTTTGGGTCTTATGTCATTGAATAGGTCATGTTGAAATTGTCGGCAAATTTTTGAGCAATGATGTCAAGGTCAGTGATGGTCTCGTTAGTTTGCGGGTCGAAGATTTTCGGTAAATTGTCTGTTTTTTTTTATATTTACTTAGTTTGTTAATCTCCGACCAAAATGTTTTCCTTTTGATTCGTTTATTTTACTGCATGTATTGATCCAAATGTCCGTCTTGTATTCATTTATAAGTCTTTTAATGCCTTTAAACTTTTGTCTAAGTTCAGGTGTGTCCGTCAGTTGTATGTCTCTGTACAATTGTCTTTTATATTTAATAAGTCGGAGGATATATTTTGGGAGGGGATATTTATAGAATTGTTTGGTTATTTGTGGTGTATTTTGTGTAATAGAAGAAGAGAGGAAGTTGTTAAGGTGGGTGATAGAATTGGAGTTAATAGTAGGATTGGCGGTGATGTATTCTGACACTTCTGCTGAAACTTTATCTGTATTGCATTAAAAAAAACGAATATTTTTGATAAATTTAAAATTTTTCAGGATAGCGGCAATTTAGAATTATGGAACACGTGTTCAAAAATGATTATGTTAAAAATTTACAGTCGATTTTTACAGAATCTACAAATAAAAACAATTTATAATAGATTTTAAAAAATCCGGGATAGTATAAATTGTTTTTTTATATTTAATAACAATTTTTTTAATGTGAATGATAAAAAACATAAGTTGTGTTCAAATATGATAATTTAAAAAAAATACAATAAATTTGAACTGATTTTTATAGAAGCACAATTTTTAATGGATTTTAAGATTTCTAAAATGCAAAAACCAAAAAAATAGTTGTGTTAAAATGTTATATTTTTAAAATTTTTGCAATAAATCAAAAGCAGATTCTACAAAATCTTAAAGAAGAGATAATTTTTATTAAATCAAGAAAATTTCAAGATTGTTTATTTTTTACTACTACTAAACATCTTTATTCACAGAAGGAAATAATACATGTAATGTATACAATAAAATAAAATAAAATAAAATAAATTCTGTTGTTGTCTTCTTCCGTGTCATGGCTATCGACCGGTGGTCTTTCAGCCCTTTATTTTTTATTTTTGAACGATTCCTAAAATAAAACATTTGTCTTCAAATATGATTTTTTTACAAAAAAATATCGCAGATTTCTACAGAATCTTGAAGTGAGATCAAATTTTATTCATATAAAAACGTTGCCAATTGTTTCTATATTTGAACGATTTATTTAATCTAATAAAAATCATAATTTACGTTCAAATGTGATTATTTGGAAATTGTAATAAATTACAGCATGTATCTATAGAATATAAAACAAAATTTAATAAACTTGAAGAACTCTAGGTTAGTGCCTTGTTTTTCAATTTTAAAATAAATTTCCAAAATGCGAATGACACAAAATGCAAAAGTTGTGATCATGTCTCATTATTTTTATTTGAATAAATTAAAGCAAAAGAAATATTTTTGATGAATTTAAATTTTTTCCAAATAGTGATAATTAAAAAATAACATTATGCCTTTCTCGTGAGAGATAGAAAAAAAAAGGTTCCGTATAAAAATGTATTGGTTTAAAAATCTCTATGCCGTAAAATTATTTTCAAATATACAGGGTGTCGCAATTTTGTGGTATAACAAAAGCAAACATTTTTTTTAATGGAACACCCTGTATATTTTTTCATTTTCTCATTTACACAATATTTTATAACTTGAATCTTTTTATTTTTAATTTCAATATGGCATTTCGGAGTTATTGATATTTTTCTGAAAAAATGTAAAAATCGGAGGTTCACAAAAAAAATATTTGTTCTATTTAAAATTTAAGAAATTTTTTTCCCTATGGTTGGTTATACTGGTACTGGTTATGTACCAGTGTTAAAAATTTTCACTTTTGATGTCTTTGTATCATACACGCCATTTTCTAAAATTACAAATCGTTGTAACTTTTTTAAATTTAAATTTTTTAAATTATTCTGCATCTAATTTCCTACAAAAAATATTAAGCATACCCTATACCTAAAAATGTTATTTTTTTAAGAGGTTTAATAATTTATATTTCAACCAGTTCTTGAATATGAATTTGTTTTTGAATGCCACGACTGAAAAATGCATTTGTCAATTAAAAAATTAGTTTGGCGTGTATGGTTGCATTATACGTTACGATTATTAGCAATGCAATTTTCGAAGAAGAATTAATTGATATGATGTATGTTATTGGAGAAGGTGGAATTAATTGTTTGCAAGCCTAAAGAATTTATGTTCAACGCTACCCAGGAAGGCGAAAATCATTATTTTTTTATTATTCGATTAGATTAGAAAGAAATGCCAAACTTTGCAAATAATAATATGTCTAAACCCCATAGTTGTTGAGATATTTAATAGTTTTCACAAAAATAACCATTTAATTATACATATTTCTATGCACAGAAGTTGACCATGCTGAGACAAAATAACTGACAAAATATAAGTAAGTGTCAATGTGAGATAAATAGAAACAGATAAAACTTCTGTAATACGATTAATTATTTTATTCCAAAGCCATGAAAGATAGCAAAATTATTAATACAAAAGAGAGACAATACTACAGTAGTAAATGTTCGAAATGTCTTCCATTTTTATTTAGGCACAAATTAATTCGCCGCTGAGAAGACCTTTCCACTCTTCCTAACATTTCAGGTGAAATACTTGCAAAAGCGTCCACAATTCGTTGCTGCATTTTCATTGGTCTTGTTGGTGGTTCCTTCTAAACAATCTATTTTTCGTATTCCCACGAGAAAAAGTCAGGTTTTGTTAGATCCGGAGATCTAGCAGGCCATCTGGTGCATCTATTCTTACCAATCCACTGGTTGGGAAAATTACCATCAAGAAATGCTCTCACGTCTCGCGAAAAGTGGACAGGTGCTGCGTCTTGTTGAAGCCACATCCTGTTTCTTGTTAGTTGAGGTATATTAGCGAACATTTTACAAGAAGTGCAATTACATAGGCCCATTAAGATGGTCTTCGAAGAAATGTGGACCTACCACATGGTTTCCAACAATTCCGCCCCAGACATTCAAAGACCATTTATGCTGATGATGAACTTGTCTCATAACATGCGGATTTTCAGTTTAATAATAATTAAAATTGTGCCTATTGGCAGATACGCTGTTATGGAATGTCGCTTCATCCGTGAATAAAACATATTGGAAAAACCCAGGTATTTTCAGACTTGCCCAGATACAAAACCCGGAACGAAATTGAAAATCAGTATTACTTAGTTCTTGATGATATGCATGATATTAATTTTTCTTCAGAATCCGTTGTACTGACCTCTTGCTTAAGCCGGTTGCTTCACCGATATATTTTTGGCTCATGTTGGGATGCTCAGTTGCTGTTAATAGCACTAAAAATTAGTTTTCTTTGTTGATGATAGGTTTTCTTCTTTTTTGTTTTTTGTAATTCACACTTCCCGTTTCAATAAATCTATTGAGTAGGTTCTTTTCTCCTCCGGATTTCTTCTGCCCGGATAACGTGTGGAGTAAATTATAGCCGCTAATAAACAATTTCTAGCAGCCTCCCCTAATATTTCTTCTAGGAAATTAGATGCAGAATAATATAAAATTAAAAAAGTATATGATTCTATTTAGAAAAAAGAGTTACAACAATTTGAAATTTTAGAAAATGGCGTGTCTGATACAAAGACACGGTACCTCAAAAGTGAGAATGTTTAACACTGGTACATAACCAGTACTTATGACCAACCATAGAAAATAAAATTCTTAAATTTTAAATAGATCAGAATATTTTTTTTGTGGACATCCGCTTTTTAAATTTTTTTTAGAAAAATATCAATAACTCGGAAATTAAAATTAAAAATCAAAAAAAAGGTCCACGTTATAAAATGTTGTCCAAATGAGAAAATGAAAAAATATAGAGGGTGTTCCATTAAAAAATGTTTGCTTTTGTTATACCGCAAAATTGGGACACCCCGTATATTTAAAAATAATTTTACGGCATAGAGAATAAACAATGAATTTGTATTCCTAACATTTTTTCTATCTCTCACGAGAAAGGCACTAGGAAAGCCTGACGCACTCTTACAGGATCCTGTATAAACATAAGCTGTGTTCAAAAGTGATTATCTAATAATTTTAACTATAAATTATAGTATATTTCTACAGAATCTACAAAATTTTGATAGATTTAGAGATATCCAGAATAGTATCCACTTTTTTTAATTTCAAAAACAATGTCCAAATTAGAAAAGATGAAAAAACACCAGTTGTGTTCAAATGAGATTATTTCAATAAAATTCACAGGATTTTAATAAAACGTAAAAACACATTTTTTAAGGATTTGCAAATATTTTTTTTAAATATTAAAATTATTTTTAAATGTGAAAGACAATAAAGTACAATAATAATTTAAAAATACGAAAACATTTCGTGAATCTACAATAATGAGTCTTACTAAGACTAAAAAACAAACTTGTTGAAACTATGTTTAACAGAAATAATTTCATTCAAATTAGTGTTGCTTTGATAGCTGTACTATTTGTAACCCTCAAATTAATTTCGTAACATTCAATATCTGTCGAGGTATTAGCCAGAGAAGTAGTTGTTACAACAAGTAATTTATTTTGTAGTCTTAGTAAGACTCATTGTTGTAGATTCACGAAATGTTTTCGTATTTTTAAATTATTATTTAATATATTTTATTAATAAAGTATAAGTTTTGTTCAAATGTCATTACATTGGAGCTCAAAAGTAATGCAACACCCAGAAAGAAAAATGTTTTAAATATTTTTGTATTTAATTTATGTTCAGTAGGTGTCAGAACAAACAATTACAATTTGGTGCAGTTTGAACAAAAAATACTGACAAAAATTCAATAATGTGTTGGCCCGGGACTGTTGTTGTAGCACTCTCTAACTCGGCGAGGCATAGACCGAATCAAGTGGTCAATATCTTCTTGTGGCAAGCGGTCCCAGGCCAGTTGAACACAGATGCGCAATTGGTCCAAAGTCCTTGGTGACTATGGCAATCGCTGAAGTGTTGTTCCTACGCTATCTCATACATGTTCTATTAGCCATAAAACAGGGGACCTTGCAGGCCAATCTAAAAGCTCTAGTCCAGAATTTTGTATAAATCCATGGTTTGACGTGTTGTATGCAGCCTGGCATTGTCTTGCTGAAAAATGGCGTTTGGGATAGTCTCATTCATTAATTCATTCATAAACAATCCCTTTTTTACCGGCTTAGCCAGTGTAAAGGTCTATTAATCAATTGTCTCTTATTATGTCTCTCTATCTCTTGATCTCTTGTCAATTCTTTTGCTTCGTTTAAATTCATTTTCTTTTCTCTTAGGTGTTCCTGTATGATGTCGTCCCACTTTTTTCTAGGTCTTCATTTTTTCATCTTCTTGTCTTTACCCATTTCTCATATTTTTTTTGCTAATCTCGTGTTCGACATCCTTGTCATATGTCCAAACCATTGCAGTGCATTTTCTTTAATTATTGTTGTCGCTGTCATTTTCTGTCTTAATTTCCGTTTTTGTTTGTTTTTTTTTTTAGCTATTATCTTTTCTTTGTTTATTATAAATTTCCAATTTTTCATTTCTTCATTACAGACATTTAAATTGAATTGGAGATCCTATTAGTTTTTGGCTATTGATATAAGGTCATCAGCAAACGCTAAATGCCTAATTATTACCATTTTTAGTTGATGAAATCCCCAAGTTGTTTTCCTCATCTTTGTATTACAATTTTTTTATTATTTCTTCCATTAATATGATAAATAAATAGGCATTCATTGTACCCCTTGCCTCAATCCTCGGTTTGTCACAAACTTACATAGTTCTTTGTTGTTTTGTATAGAGTTTTCATATTATTTATTGTGCTTCTTTGTATATTTTTCTTATTCAACACTTTCCATATGTCCTCTCGTGTTGTAGAACCAAATGCTTTCTTGATGTCTATAAAGCACATATATATTTTTTCATCCGACTCTATTGTCCTTACTGTAAGTTGTTTTATTGTGAAAACTGCATCTGTTGTGTTTCTTCTTCTGAATCCATTTTGTGTATTATCTAATGTGTTTTCTACTTTATCTTTTAACCTCTTCGACATTATAGATTAGTATATATTTCCTGGTGTGCTCAGTAGCGATATTCCTCTATAATTTTCACACACTTTACTTGTCTCCTTTTTTATGTATAGGTATGATAATGGCCTTTTGCCAATCTGGTATTTTCTTCAATTACCTTATTCATTAATTCTAATAACATCTTATTTCCTGTTTCTCCCATATATTTAATCATATCTGTTGTAATTTCATCATGTCCTGGTGCTTTTCCTAGTTTTATTTTCTTTATTGCATTCTCTAGTTCCTCTTCAGATATTTTCTCCCCTTCCCCGGTTACTGTCTCCTGCTATTCTTCCTGTTCGGTTTCACTTTTATTTCTATTTAATAATTCTTCTCAGAATTATTTCCATCTTCCCATTATATCTCCACTATCTTTTAGTATCTGTTTCTTCTTATCTTTTATCCAGCTTATTTCTTCCTTATTTTTATTTTTCTCTTTTCTTATTACCCTGTAGAATAGAATCATCTTTTTTTCTTCCCATGTTCCTATTTCGGCTATTATCATTTCATATTTTTTGCCAACATTTATTGCTGTTACTTTCCTGATTGCTACTTTGGGTTCTAATTTTTCCTAGCACAGTTTTTTAGCCGCCTCACCTGGGTTAGTCGATTCCAGTCCTACAATTGTTATGTTATTCTTCCGTTTGTTTCTTTCCTCCCTTTCGTTCTTATTTTCCTGTCTAGCTATTCTGTCCATCAAACATTTTCTTTCCTGTCTCCATTGATTGTTCCTACTTTCCATTTCTGCCTTAATTTCTCTTATTATATCTTGTGTGTTCTTTTCTATTTTTTTCATCAATTCTCTAATAATTTCTTTTAATTCCTCCATATCTTCTTAATAGTCTCAATGTATGGTATTGCAACAGGTTGTAGAACTTCAGCGATGTACCGTTGGGTACCCCCAATGAACACCAGGGGGGGCTACTTCCAAGACATATAGCGTTCCATAGCATAATGCCAGGGGTATTGCCTGTTTGGCGTTCTAAGGCAAACTCTACATTTGGCCTTACACTGCGAAATCGACGGACACGTCTATGTCCATCATGGACCCCTAGAATCTGGACTGATCACTAAAGCAAATGAAGTTCCACTCTACATTCCAGTTGAGTCTGATTTGACACCATTCCAAGCCCCGAGCTTTGTGCAGCGGAGTCAACGATAGCACCTAAAACGGACAGAACGCATAAAGGCTCATGGCAAGAACTCTTCGATTAACTGTTTTCCTAGAAACCACACGTCCTATTACTGCAACAAAGGCATCTCAAATGTGACGATTACGTATCGCAGGCAGTCTTAGGTACCCTGTATAATCCTAAACCTACCAGAACGTCTCAGTCGCTAATAGTCATTTTCTTCAGATCGTCTTCTACACCCTCGTATTACAGTTGAGGATTTAATTTCGAGTCTTTGGACTATTTCCCTCAAACTGAAGCCCGCCTCTTTCATACCAACAATGCGACTTTTTGAAAATTTGCTTATACTGAAGAGCTCAGAAATGATCAGAGTAGAACAGGTGACTGGTTATTAACATTATTAAATTAGCTTTATTTTTCAGATAAGTGTAATAATCGTTCCAAAAAAAAAATTGAGATAAAGCAGTAAAAACGTTATCGCTCTTTTTTCTTTCTACGATTAACCAAACGTACGTATTTGTTTCTGGATTAAATCAGTTCTAAGGAGTGTTGCATTACTTTTAAGCTTCAGTATATTTTTCAATTCAAGAAAAGACAATTTTTAATAAATCAAGTAAATTTAGGGATAGTGGCAATTATTTCTTAATTTTTCAAACGATTTCTAAAGTATGAAAGACAAAAGAATAAATTGTGTTCATATGTAATTATTTTAAAATTTTTAAAATAATCTACAGTAAATTTTTACAGAATTTTAAAGTAAAAATAATTATGAATAGATATAAAAAAGATATTGGCAATTATTTTTCTATAACGATTTCCAAAATGTGAAATATAACAAATAGGACAAAGTTTTTACAATAAATTGAAGCAAATTTCATTTTATCCTTTAAAGTAAAACCAACTTTTATTGGATTTAAAGAATTCCAGGATATTGACAATTATTTTTCTATATTTAACCCATATCTAATAATGTCTGTGATATCTTTAGCTGTGATTTTTTAATATATGCTGATGATTTAAAACTATTTAATTGCATCAAATCTACCAGTGACTGTGATGTTTTACAAGAAAATTTGTACCGTTTTAATAATTGGTGTTGGGAGAATGGCCTTGAACTGAATGTTAAAAAATGTTCTGTTATTTCTTTTACGAATAAATTAAATAACATTATATATAATTATAATATAAATGGACAAACCATTGAGAGGTCAAACGAAATAAAAGATTTGGGTATTGTGTTTGACCACAAACTAACATTTAAACCTCATGTTGACAAAATCGTCAAAGATTGCTCAAGAATATTAGGATTTATAATTAGAACCACAAGAGAATTTAAAAATGTTAATACATTAATTACTTTGTATAAATCTTTAGTCTTGAGTAGGTTGGATTACTGTGTCTTAATTTGGCAACCATCTTCGCAGATACTTCTTAAACAAATTGAAAATGTGCAACGTAAATTTCTAAAATATTTACATTACAAAGAAACAGGACAGTATCCGCCGAGAGGGTATTCATATGAATATCTTTTAGACGAATTTAACATGATATCTGTGAAAAATCATCACACATATTTAAATTTGGTTAGTTTGTATAGAATAGTTCACAACGAGTTTGATGATGGAATATTAACATCAGAAATAAAATATCATGTTCCTTCGACACATATTCGAAATCCACGAACATTTGAATATTCTACTCCTCGCACATGCCATTACACTAATTCACCATTATTAAAACTTTTAAAGTTGTATCACAATATACAACATTCTGTGGATATTTTTGATGAGTTTAGTCGGTATAAAGTGAATTTGTTAGAATGTTTTGTTTCTGGATAATCTGTTATTTATTGTTTATGGGGTTAATGTTATTGCTAATTATTTGAATTGTCTTATTTATCTTACCTCAGTACTTTTATATACTTGTTTTTAATCTGTGCCAGAATTTTAACATGTTTTTACATTTATTTTTAAGTTTTACCTTTGTAGTAATATTTTTTTAAATCTATTTTTGAGTTTTACTTTTACATGAATTTTAATGTGTTGTTTGACTTTGTTTAACATTTTATTTTTTTTTAGAATCATTTTAACGTGTTTTTACATTTAGTTTTTAAGTTTTATCTATGCAAATATTTTAATGTGTTTTTACTTCTATTAATTTTTATTTTTACATGCATTTTACTGTGTTAATAGTCTTTTTAATTTTATATTTACAACCATTTTAACGTGTTTTTACATTTAACTTTTAAGTTTTATCTATACAAATATCTTAATGTGTTTTTACATCTATTTTTAAGTTTTATTTTTACATGAATTTCAATGTGTTTTTTCGCTATTTTTAAGTTTTATTTTTACCCCAATATTACTGTGTCTTACAATTATTTTCTAGGTTTGCAAAAATTTACCATATTTTTAAACTGTACACTCTTTGTAGTTATCATATGAAATTTCCATTATAAAGTTATGTAACTTGTTGGAAATAAATATTATTATTATTATTATTATCTAAAATGTGGAAAACAAAAAAGTTGTGTTCAAATATAATTATTTAAATTTATTACAATTTTATACTGCAGATTTCTTCAGATTTTTGAAGTAAAAGTAAATTTTATTCATTTAAAAAGTTCTAAGATATTTTATATTTTTAGAAGATTTATAAAATCTGAAAAACATTAAATTACAGCCGATTTCTACATGATATTAATTAAAATGTATTTATTTTTAAATACATTTAGGATAGCGGCGTTTTTTTCATATTTTTAAGCGAAATTTTTAAATTTTCACAATAAACAACAACAACTTTACAAGTTGCGTTCAAATGTATTGATTTCAAACAATTCATAATAAATTGCAGTATATTTCTTCTGAATTTTAAAGAAAAAAACTTGTTTTTAGTGTTAATTGGGTTGTTTAAGTACGTGAACATGTTTATAAACTATCCTGAAATTTTCTAAATCCACGAAAAGCTAAATCCATCAAAAGTTTAGCAATTTTTTCACTTAATTTATTAAATGCTTTATGTATATTTCGGTTACAATGTAAACATTATCAATAGCAAACTGAAATGTACATCTAGAATATAATAAAATAAGTAAAAAAAAGCACCAAACTTGTGTCGTTTACTCATTGTTTTAGTGGATTTAGAAAATTTCAGGACAGTTTATTTGTTTTCTATTTTTTTTTAATGATTTCCAAAACTGAAAGGCAAACAAACACAAGTTGTTTTTATTTGTGATTAGTTTAAAACTTTCACAATTAATTACATCAGATTTTTACATAATTTTAAGTAGAAACAATTATTAATGGATTTAAAAAGTTCCAGGTTAGTAGAAATTGTTTTTCTAGATTTTAACGATTATTAAAATGTGAAAAACAAAACACAAGTTGCCTTTAAATGTGATTATTTTGATATTTTCACAATAAACTACAGTAAAATTTGAAAGCATCTTAAAGTATAGACATTTTTTAATAGATTTAAACAATTCAAGTTAAAAACATGTGTTTAAACTTAAACCATTTCTTAAATTAATTAGAAAGACCGAAAATACAAATTGTGTTTAAATATGTTTATTTCAAAATATTCATAATAAATTACAGCATACGCTGTATTCACTATGTTTTTCAATTCAGTAAAGTATGTATTACCACGTAGTAACAACCATTCTCTTTATTAAATTACAGCATGCTTTTTTTTTCTGAACTTTGAAGAATATATAATTTTGGTGAAGAAAAACACTTTTTGTGTTCCATATAGTTACTTTTATTTTCAGTTTCCTGACACGTGTTTCGATCATACTCGATCATTTTTAAAGGTTAAACTGAGGAAACTGAAAATAAAAGTAACAATATGGAACATAACAAGTGTTTTTCGTCACCAAAATTACATATCTGGTTCCATCAAGAGGGTAGCTCAACTAGTATCAACTATATTTGAAGAATATGTTTTTTATGGATTTAGAAAGTTTGAGAATAGTTTATTTCTTTCTGTATTTTTTCACAAACAGGAATGGCAAAAAACACAAGTTATGTATTTCAAAATGTTCACAATAAGTTACAGCAGAATTCACCATAATCTTAAAGTAGAAGCAATCAATAATAGATATAAAAAGTTCTAGGAAAGTAGCAATTGTTTTTCTAGATTTAAACGTTTTTTATTTAATATGTGAAAAACAAACACAATTTGTGTTCAAATGTTCACAAGAATTTATAGCATATTTTTAACCTTAAATGCTTAAAGAAAAAATAAATAGTTATGTGATTATTTTAAAATTTTCACAAAAATTACAGAATATTTCTAAAGAATCTTAAAGAAAAGACAATACATCAAGAAAAATTCAGGATAGTTTTTATTGTTTATTTTTAATTTTTCAACGGTTTTTAAAATATGGCAGACAGAAACACAATTTGTGTTTAAATTATTTTGATTATTTTAAAGAGTAAAACGAAAATACTTTTGACGTTGATTGATTGTTGAGGCAATTAGGCGTTGAAAATCCATATTCAATATTAAGATAACGAGACCGTTAGATTTTCAAATTTGGTTTATTTTAAACACTACATATGTTTCGCCACCTGAAGAAGCCACAGTGTGGAGAAACATATGTAGTGTACGGAATCTTAAAGTCTAAATATTTTTAAAACATTTCTTAAATTATTGGGAAGAATCTAAAGTTATTTCGATTTTTTAGTATAATAATCAAAGGCGATTTTTTATAGAAAGAAATAATTTTATTCAGTTATGTATTGACCTTTTTTTTTCGAAGAAATTTTGCCATCTTTCGAGTAATATGATGCCATGCTCAAAGAACTTCTGGCCTTTCTCAGCAACAAAATGAATTAAGTGCTGTTCGACACCATTTATTTATTTATTTACTTATCGTTGGTCTTCTTTCTTAAATAATACATATTCAAACAACTTAGTAAAAAAACTATACCTAAAATTATGGCCGAAAGAGTTTTGCAACACAAACAGATACACCGGACACACAAAAGAAGGCAAGGGAAAACACCAGTCTACAAGGTGTAGTAAATAACTTTTCTGACTAGAAACAAAAAATACAGGCCGAAATAACTGTGAACAGCGCAATGACTGGAATGCAAAAGATAAGAATAAAAACGATATACGAAAACCCACAGCGAAAAAGAGCAGAGGGCAACGCTTTGTGCAGCAGGCCCAGTCAATACTTTATATGTCCCAAATCTGAGGCCTCACACAACAGAAGAAGAACTAATCAAGTTTTGGCATTGTCAAGGTAGAACAGGTAGGAGCACAGAAACTAAAACATTGTGCAGCATTCGCAGTTTAAAGTGACAGTCCCTGAAATAAACAAGGAAAAGTTATTAAAGGAGGAATTCTGGCCCACTAACATCAACGTGCAGTTATTTCGATACAAACCAAGAGGACAGCAGTACCAGTACAGTTGTTCTAAAATATTTACACTTGATTTTATGTTATAAACAATTGTGTATAATATTCTATTGATAGTACACCTACAATACATGTAATAAATTATTTTACCTTGAGCGTGAAATTGCGTAAAATTGAAGATCAAGTTTAAGCGTTAATTGCAAATAATATAGGGAGTTAAAAAATATAAATATGCAAAATCTAAAGGGTTTCATCTAACTGCAATCGAGTGGGTATGTTTTTTTTTCTCTCGAAATTTTCAATTGATTTTTTTCCCTCAAATTCCCCCTGGCACACGCGCTCTGATTTGGCATACTGTGCGGCGCAAGGTCTGGTGAGTATGATGGATGGTCCATCAAATCCCATCCAACCCCCAGCTTATAAGTGTCTCGCGTTGTCATGGTGCTAATTTTGGCCAATTTTCGTTTCGGCTACCTCCAATTGGTCCAACTGGCGCCAGTACACAGCAGTATTAATGATTTGATTCTGTGGTAGCAGCTCAAATTACACGTCGCCTTTGTAAACCCACCAAATTGAGAGCATAACCTTCTTTTGATGGATATTTGCTTTCGAAGTAATTGCAGCTTGTTCGCCGGGGTTACACCATGATCGTTTTCGCACGACGTTGTTGCAGGCGTTTATGCGCTTGTTAAATGAATTTGTTTGAGATCATGTGGAACCTAAATTCACGGTTATTTGAGAAATGTTTAATATTTCTGCGGACTCTCGAGTCGTCTAACGACAGTTTGCTTCCATTAATGCTATTGCTATCTTCGGCTTCAACTGGCTTTCCTGAACGTGTCACATCTTTAACATTAAATATACCGAAATGGAATTTGGCAAACCAATTCTGGTACTGGCGTTCTGTTAAGTACTATTTACCGTACACAGCACATAACTTTATATGGGCTTGCGTTGTATTTTTCCCTTTTTTAAAACAAAACAGTAAAACATAGCGATATTCCTCGGTTTCATTTTCCGTCTTCCGACCACTGCTGAACGACGACCACTGAATCTATTCACTTACTTTTCTTTTAAATGACAATTGAAGTGTTCCGTGTTAAATTGTTGTGTTAGATAATTAGACTGAAGATAGTTGGTTAAAAACACAAGTTTAGACATCTATTGGTCGGAACCGAAATGACTCAATACAACAGATAAAACAAGAAATTATCTAAAAATTGAAGACACGTTCTCATCAATGAGAAAAAAGATGATAAAATAAAAATAAAAGAATAAGAAAATGCTGAAAAATTCTAGAATCCTTGAAGAAACTTCTCCAATTCGGAAGAGAAACTTTTGGATAATTCAAAAGGTTGATGAAAAATCTCGATAAAGTAAAACAAAAAATATCTAAAAATTGAAGAGAAGTTGCTGGAAAATTCTAAAGTTTTAAGAGAGAGGGGTTAGAAATGCTAAAAACAGAACATGTAGAAGAATTCTAGAAGTTTTAGCAAATGCTGAAAGAATTTTGAACCCCTGAAGAAAATTCTTGCGATTCCATTCCACATTTCCATAAAACAAGAAATGGTGGAAAAATATCTAGAGAATATTTTTTTTAGGTTTTCTTTAGTAAAATAAGTATACTAAAAATTGACAAATGTCTTAGTTACAATTATCATTCAGAATGTATTAGGGTGGCCTATAACCAAGTCAATAATTTTCTTGTATTCTTGGTTTCTAAATTAGTACAACTGACTTCAAAAAACACCTAAGCAGACCTAAACAAAATATCTTGAAAAAAAATAACTTCACCACGATATACGTTCATTCCAAGATGTTTAATACTTTCCTATAAGCTTAAATTTATCATGAAAGATTTTTGAGGGATGTATACTCATATATAAAAATATCCATTCCAAAAATACTTTAATAATGATTTAAGATATACCATAAAGGTGCCTTTATGGTAATATCTTTATCGATGGTTAACCCGGAGAATTAAATACTCCATAGTAAAACTCATTCCGTCTCAAAATGGGCTACGTTGGTGAGATCCAAAATAGATTGAAACCGGTCCGTGGCTGTTGTTGATAAGGAAAAATAATTAATTTTTATTTATTATTGATTTTTAATTCTGGACTAGATAGTTTTGAATGTATATGATTAATTAATTATAATTGGTTAATTAATTAAATAGTCGCAAGTGTTTTATTACTGTTTTAAATTTTATTGTATTTTTGATCATTCGACTTGTTCTTTGGTAATATTATTATTTTCACCTACCGATTGCATTATTTTGGAGGGTTTTAGAAACCAGTTTTTGTTTTAAAGATACTTTAAATTCATTTCAGCGCCATCTAACGGAAAATTAGTATAATACTATGTACTAAACTAAGCAGCGCCATTTATTTGTAATGTTTAAAATGATTATAATTTTTTAGGTTGAAAAATTGATGATTTTATTCCAGTAAGAAAATTGAGGATTAAGGATTGTAGAGAGTTTTCAGAAATATTTTGGAATTCTATTAGATAACTTTGGATTCGTATACTCATTTCCTTTTTATGGTGGAAGGTTTGTATTTAATTACTTAAGGACGCCCTTTACTCTTTGTTTACAATTTTATGGATGGTTTCCAAAATTGGCAGAATTTATTCACGGTTGCGCCACCTAGTAAAGAGATTCTGCTTGTCATTTTCAAAGAGTTAATGATTAACTGTTTGATAATGACAAGATGAAGTGGTCGAAAATATAATAACAAGTATTATTAAGTTATTAACCAAAAAGTTATTTGTTTCATTCAGTGATTTTTATTTTTATTGGATAGATGGTTTCTAAAATAGGCATTAAAATGAGTGTAAAATATTTAAGGGGTAATAGTAAGAATTGACTTAAAGGAAGAAACAAACATTTAAATTGAAATAAATGGCTTATTGGAAACACTTGTTTTGTTGATAGCAAAAAGCCGAAACACGTGTCAGGAAACTGATAGTAAATATATGAAACAGAACAAGTGTATCATGCCTAATTCCTATCCAGTGAGTTATATATTTCATCAAGAGTGTAGCAAAGCAAGTATCAATCAAAAAGTGATTTATTTGAATGTGATTGTTAAAATTACTCTTATATACATTACACACTCTTTTCTAATTTATTAAGCTTGAGTAATAAATATTCCGAAATTCAAAGCATTACTTTTTTGAAATTTTTATTAATTATTGAGTAAGTACACATAGATCTTCTAATGAAAACAAATAACAGATGTTTGAAGTCCTATTTAAAAAAATCACATCTTTATCTGAATTATATTTATAAAAATATCCACAACGGAGCAGACTGATTAATTCTTAATTGTGGATTCTTGAGAGTTCCTTTGATAAATATATATTTAAATATTCCAAAACAAACTAAAAATAGAAGGTTTAATCAGTTGATCCTACAAGCTATAAAATAGGTAGTAATTTCCTACCAACCTATGAGAAAAAAAAATGATTTACTTTAATGAATTAAATAAAATGAAACACCATCATGCTGGAATCATGAGTATGGCATCAGATAAAGTAAGTAATAAAGTAATAAGAGAACATCTTGGGGAAAAAGTAATCAAAAATAATTCAAGAAAATGAATTCAGATTGTTTGGCTACATTGAAAGAATAGAGAAGGCTAGCAAAAAAATTGATAGAGGGGAAGAAGAGAGGAAGACCTAGAAAGAGGTGGAAATACATCATACAAGAATACCTAAGTAAAATTAAATTAAATGGAAAATAGCAAGAGAATGAAAAGTGTGGAAAACAAAAAAAACCCTCTAAACTGGTTAAACCATAAAGATTGTTTAAAACAAGAAATAAAATTTTGAAGTACTCTTAAAATAAAAAAGTGTTTGTTTATTATTATAATCTATTATTAAATGTATTAGCTTATTACATAATCATTTGTAGCAATATTGTATATTATGATTGGCAATAAATTACATGACCCTTAAGCTGTGTAATTTGTGTATTTATTATATGCATATAAATGATATGGTTTAAGTGCAATTAACTTAAATAAAACATATATCAAAAATAGTTGGATTGTATCTCTGTAAAAACCAATCCTTCACCACAAATAAAACCATTCAAACTGCTAAAAGGTAGACAAGTGTTCTAAACATATTTATTTGCTTCACAATTTAAAAACAGTCTCATTTAAGTTAATTAGTTATATTCAGTATATGGAAAAATAATATGAAGGGGTTCATCTACAATCACTTAATACAAGTGCCAATATATTGGGTAAATGAATTTAATTATACATATACACACACACAAAATCATAATTTAAGTACCGACTTTTCAAAGTCAACACATATATTTACTCAAGGTCACCTTTTATCTCGTAGATTTTCCCCGACAAATAATATTGTTAATAGTATGACTCACTGCCAATAAATTTAAATTAAAGATAATATAAAAATATAATACTTTTCCAAATAATTTAATTAAAAACATTTATATGATTATACAAATTAAATATTGAAATGTGTGTTACATAGTGCTAAACAAATTTTAGACATGCAACGACAGCTAACAGTTATGTCATTCAATGCCTGGCGGTGCTTTAGTACTGGGAGTAGTTGTTTTAACTGTTAGTTGGAGTTTTTACATTATTATGTAAAACATTAGTGCAGAAACTACTACTACTCTCAATATTAATTATTATTTATGTGATTGATTACTTTCTCACTCAACACAGAGTGAAGCATTATATTACTCGAAATTTAAAATAACGCACGGTGAAGCATTATATTAAATAAAATTTGAAATAAAACTTTTGATTTTGTTTCACTATTTTGTATTTCATATGTCCGGCAAGTTTCGGCTTAAGGTTGAAGCAAGAAAATGAAAAGTTGTGATGCTATATCTAATTATAACTATCACTACAACCCACAAATTCAGAAAAGGTAAAATTAAAAGGTAAAAATTCCCAATAACAGTTTTCAATTAAACGTGTTGAAAGCAATAGATATGAACACAAATAAAAGTTGGTTATTAAATTTAATTTATTTAAATTTATAAGTTAAAATTAAAAGTTAAACAAATTTAATAAGAAATCCATGTTCTTATTCTTGGAAACAGGAACTTTTAAAGAAACTGCACTTTATTGATATCACACACAGGATTTATTTTGCTGTAACAGTTTCAACTGTTACAAGTCCATTATATACATTCGATAATGGCCTTGTAGAAGTTTAACTATAGTCACAAAATAAATCCTGTGTGTGATATCAACAAAGTGCAGTACAGTGACTTTTAAAGTTCCTGAAAAATAATTTAATTTACTAATCAGAGCATTTGCAATGGGTTTAAGGGAATATTAATTATTTTTTTACAAAATATGTGAAATTCGAAGAAAAATACATCAATTCATTAGTTCGAATCATCAAGATAGTTAAGCTAGCTGGCAAAGATATTTGTTTTTTAAACATAACTTAGAGTATATATTCCTCAAAATTGTATTAAGTGTTCGAATAAAGATATTATTCTCTCTCGAAGAAGAAGAAAAACAACTGGATAAAATGGCCTGGTTGCCGTGGGCAAGAAGGAATTTTTTAAACTGTCGAATTAGTAGAATTTTTATACTAACTATAAATTGAATGAAAGAATGAATAACCTCAATTATTAGAACTTTTAAACTAAGTATAAAATGATACATTCACCACTTATTAATTTTATAATTTTGCTGTACAAAAAAATTTGATACTAAAAACTAAAAATAAAAAATCAGCTACGATTACCATAAGATAAGAAAATAACTTCTACATTTCTTCGTTTACTTCAAAACATTACGGGGTGATTGTGTATAATCCTCATTCGCAGAAAGGGCTGTGGTTGCTACGCATTTCCTCATTTTCATACCTACAAAAGTAAATACGGTTAGAATGTATTTTCATATTCTGTAATAACAGTAACAAAACCTACAGTGAATACATACACTTTGTGTAAAAACTTAGGTTGTAAATATACAAAATATAGTGTGTTTATCATAATTCTAACGGAATAATGTTCTTTATTTACTTACATCATTCACTTTCTAAACAAATTAACTGTGTACTCGGTTGCATAAATATAGGGATCTAATCATATGATTTGGAACCCATTCACGGCTACACACAAGATAAACTAAAATCGCGATTTTAGTTTCGACTTAAAAATATGTTAAAAGAAGACATTAAGTCCCAAATAAGTGTATAATTTGATAAATGAAACACCTTTGCTTTGTCGTTGTATAGTGACGGGGTTTACTTGGTGGTACATTTGGTTAAAAAATTTAAATAAGGCACTTTATAACTTTGTTTGAAACATAAAACGTGGTAAAACAAAGTTATAAAGTGTCTTATTTAAATGAATTTGTTTGTATAAACTAGATTTTATTGTTGTGATTATAGTTTCGGTAATTTTAACTTGCCACTTGTTTCTACTTTTAAAAATAAAAATGTATTAAAGTATTAAAGTCTTTTACGTTGTAAAAAAATAATTAATAATTAGAAAAACATTTCGATAATGTATTTGTTTCTACTTTTGTTTCTGCATTGTTTTTATTTTTTACTATAATCGTGTATCTTTTGTTTGTTCTTTCTCTTGCATCTGCCTTTATCAACTGTTTCTGTTGTTTTTTGAGAACATAAAAGAAAAAAATTGTAATGCATTTTGTCAGTTTTATTTTCTATTTTTAATTTGTCATTTATATTTATTTATTATTGGTTTATATTTTCCTTGTGTTGGTTTTGGCTACATCTTGTTCGTTTTTTGTTTTGTTTTTTGTTTGTATTTTCTTTATATTTATTTACATCAATCGAGCGAACCCCTGACCTACCGCAACAAATAATATTTTACCTAACCTCCTAGAATTAATATGATAACTTTACTATATAATAGTGAACTGTATATCGTTCTAGCGTACTCCTGACCTACCTCATAAAACCATTGCTTAAACTAGCGTACTCCTGACCTACCATAACAAATTATATATTAACCCAAGGTGCTACCTAAATAAAGTATACATTAACCTCACTCAGGGTTAGATAAAAAGCAATAGTTTTACGCCGCAGGTCAAGGTTACGCTAACTCAATATACAATACATTGTGGTAGGTCAAGAGTACGCTTGGTCAATATACCGGGTGTGGCACTTAAGACGCCTCGGACCATAGCTCCCTTACGATAAAAGCTATCGAAAAAAATCTAAGAGCAAAGTGGTGCATAATTACCGTCGCTTTGTTTCAAAAATATTTCTAATCATCAGTGGCGTGCCGTGCCCCAGTGGCGTACCAAACTTATGTTTTTTTTTAATGGAATGCCCTATTTTTTTATTGCAGATTTGGAAAGTGCTCGGAGAGTACTTATGTTTTTATCTAACATGTTATACCCTTCACTTTAGCGGTTTCGCTGTTATAACCCCTTCTTTCAAAATTGCGCCCCATTTTTGAGATATTTTTGTAGAGAAACTAATTGACGCCGGCGCCTAAATTTTGAATTGAGGTACAGGTTAAGACCGTATACCTTCACATAATTTTTTTTCGGGTAGTTTATGGAAAAAAAAATAATTTTTGATTGATCTTCGCATGTTGTCTTTTTTTTTGAAAATTTCAAATGGCACCCCCCTAAAAAAATACGGCGTTGTACAGCCAAAACTCTAAATTTTTCATTGGTACAAAAAAATACACATTGCATAACAAAATTTCGGAGAAGAAAGGAATTTCATCGCAAATGTCGGGAAACGTTTTCCGTTCCCAAGTGTGCCATGAGAAAACCAAAACACAAATACGGTCAACATAATAGTATGTACCTATTTATTGTTTATTGTTTATTGTTTATTATTTGCTTTGTTTCTCTTCAAAATTAATCTAAAATACATACTATTATAAATATTATTACTGTAATTTAAATTGAAGAGACCCGGGCGGAGTTCATTTCTTCGAAATGTTCTTCCACTCTGACCCATTCAGCCTATTCTCGCGAAGAATCCATCGTTGATGTTCTTCCGGCGGCTATTATTCAGCTTTAAAGCTTATTTGTTATTTTAATTAAATTAATGAATATTTCAATATGTATAAATAATCTGTATATTCTGTCAAAATGACATTTTTATTCAACATGATATGAAAAATGCAGATAAAGAAAATTTTACAACTTAAACTAAATGTTCGAAATGACGACCTTCCTGCTGGAGGCATAACCGCAACTTCGACTCACAGGCTCTAGACACTGCCCTAAGGACTTCTGGTGATATACCGCGGAAAGCCGCGCGGATTCTCTCCCTCATATCCTCGACAGTAGTTGGTACCGTCCTGTAAACCTCGTCTTTGATATGGCCCCAAAGGAAGAAGTCAAGGTGAGTGAGGTCTGGTGGTCTTGGCGGCCACCTCACAGGACCACCACGACCAATCCAGCTGTCCGGAAACGTTTCATCGAGAAATTCCCGAACGACACGGCTATTATGTGCAGGAGCCCCATCGTGCTGGAAAACTATCTGTCGTAAAGCGGCTAGAGGGACATTTTCCAAGAGATCATCCAAGTCGTCGCGAAGGAACCTCAAATAACTGTTGCCGTTCAGGTGCCCCTCGATGAAATAAGGACCCAAAAGGTGTTCTCCAAGTATGCCTCCCCAAACATTCAGCGACCATCTTTGCTGGTGGTTTATCATTCCATGGCGTGTGGGTTTTCATCGGCGTAATAATGGTAGTTGTGGCGATTGACATGCCCATTTCTATGGAAAGTCGCTTCATCAGAAAATAATACGCGCATAAGAAATGATTCCTCCTGCTTAATTTTGTTGATAGCCCACATGCAGAAATCTTGCCTCGCATAAAAATCTTGAGGTTGCAATTCTTGGTGCAGTTGAATCTTAAATGGACGGAATTTGTACTTTTGAAGAACACGATGTACGGATCGCGTTGAAATATCGTAATAAGATAGAACAGGTGAATGTTCTGCAAATAACACATAGTTATTTAGGTATGCAGGTTTATTTACCGCTCGTTTAGGGAGAGCTGCAGCTGCCTCTTCTTCTAGTTTATCGATCGGAACGTCTTTGTTTGACAGCTCGACTTCTTCTTCATCTACTTTGAAAACTTCCTTCAAAACGTGATCCTCCACACTAGTTTGCTGATCCACGTTTTCATTGTATTTTTTAGTGTCTGAAATTACAACTGGTACATCTACCGGAGTAATTGATCCGGGATCATTCACTTCTGACTCAAGTAACATTGGTTTCTTGTCCACGGTAACCTCACTTTTGAAAACCACATCGTGACTTTGTTTTCTTCTTTGATCCAAACTCTAAAGCCATCTTTGTCTGCACAATAACCAACAAAACATCTCTCCACACTTTTCCTATCCCACTTTCTTCTATTCTGCTTTGGTATGTGCACAAAACACTCGGTACCAAATATTTTCAAATGGTCTAGGCTGACTGCTTCCTTTTTGAACCATAGTTCATAAGGTGTTTTGTTTTCTTCTGACGTAGGCCCTGTTCGATTCAGAACATATGCAGCTGTACTTATGGCTTCAGCCCATAATTTTATTGGTAAATTTTTAGTATGGATCATCGTACGGGCACTTTCAACAAGTGTACGATTCTCTCTTTCGGCAGCACCGTTTTGTTCATGTGAATAAGGCATTGTTGTTCGAAGATTGATTCCTTTCGAATTTAACAGCGACTTTACACACACGTTATCAAACTCTTTTCCCCCATCACACAGAAGTTCTTTTACGGTTTGCCCGACTACCGAAGCTTCATTTACGAATGTTTTTAAACATTCCATTACATCAGATTTTTGTTTAATAAAGAAGACCCGTCTAAATTTAGTGTAATCGTCTTTGAAACATACAAAATATCTCGTGCCACCTATTGAGTTTTCCTGCATTGGACCAATTCTCCGGCCGTAGTCGCCCTGACTTTACGCGCCCGAAAACTTGCACGGTGTTGTTTACCGAAAACACAGCCTTCACAGAATTCTTTATCCGCACTGACATTTATGCCGCGCCTTTCCAGACACTTTTTAACTTGCAATTTATTCATGTGCGCTAATCTTTCTTGCCATAGATGTAGGATATTCGTGTGTGCAGCTACTAAAACTTCTTGTGTGATTTTGGGTTTACAGACTATCATATTTAATTCATAGAGCCCCTTCGCCTTTTGCCACTTTTCTTATTACCGTTCAAAAATCTGATCCTAGACAAATTTTCTAAATGCCCTTAAAGATATAATCTCAAGGTCATATAGACAAGTATATCTATCAAGGGAATTATTTTATTCTTTGATGATTTTTAAAAACCCGCTTTGTTTCGAAGATTAACGATTTTTATATAACAAATGACCTTCAGCATCCAAACATCCAATGTTTCACTCAATTCTATCAATATTTGACTGTAGTCCTTTTTATCATTGATTAATTTTTTAAATTTTATCCGAGATCGTATTGACAAATCTTATATCAAATTCTGTTTTGTCATGCTTTTTATTTTATCACATTGCAAAAAATCTGGGGAGAACGAACCAGACCCAGCGTAGAGACAATTTACTTGGGATTCCTCCTCACTAATAGTTACGCCAGAGTTGCAAAAAAGCTTTATTGAAACACGTATTTCTACATCAGCGGCTGCAGTCCCGAAACACTCTTACACATATATAAAACTTTTATTCGACCAGTTTTCTAATATTACACTGAACAACTCATCACAGCAACAAACAAGATATACTTCTGGCTAGACGAGGGCCTCCACGACCTCACTGATCTCCAGCCCATCGAGAAGTATATCGTCTCCAGAGCAGGTAAGATCGCCACTCGAGCATTGCATCGCGATGACATCATGCCCATACTCCTCAATGCCCCGTTCAGATTTACTCGTCGGCCCAAGCATAAGCTGCCCGAGCTTGACTGTTGAGCTGTGCCGAGGATCTTCCCGACGACATCTAGCAGATAATAGATGAGGCTCCACTCGCGCTTCGTTAAGCACCTTTCCACCACTTACAATAGTTAACCGCTAAAATCATCCCCACATAAGCCATCATTCACAATCCATACTAATTCCCGGCAGAAGAAGAGGCTAAGAGGTTGTAAATCAAAGGACCCCTCTTTGAAGATTTCTTCATGACTTACCAGCCTAGGAGTTATTGGAGGCCACGACTGCTTTCGACCAGACTAGTCTAAGTTTTTAATAAATGCCAGCGCTGCCTGGACCCACGTGTGTTGTTGTATAACGTTGTATCCATCCGTGGTGATTGGAGAAAACAAACTGAATAAATGAGAGCCAATTCGACAGATCTAGCTTCAACAATATGGCCGCTATCAACTGCCAAAGTTCAGAAGTACATATTGCTCACCGAGGAATACTAATTTTCAACCACTGTTTTAAGACCGAGTCCAGAAAACCTTAACCACCGCATTGTGTTCCACTATGCAAATAAGTCATGCCAACATCTACATACATGTGGAACCTGTGGTCTTCATCTAGCCTGTCGAAAACAATTAATTGCCTTACTTGCGGCGATTTCTCTAAAATGCACGAAATTCCCCACTCCCAGCGAAGCGTGCCTTATTTGCCCGGCACAATCCAAGATAACATCGTTCAGCTGTTGTACTTAAACTTTTTCCTGACTGTCGCGCCGAAATTGCCAGGTAATTTAGCGAAAAAACTCATAGCAGTGAGTTGAAAATCTCATACTCCAGCAATAATTAATAATTAATTGCACATGGACTATTCTTACTAATCCAATAGGCTGTTTATAGCTGCTTCTCCTAACCTGTGTGACTGGAGCAAGAAACAGCTCATTCAAAACCTACTGATCGTCGACTGCATCTAAATTCTAGCTGTCCGAGCACATCCCTGTCACCACAGTCGTTCGTCCAAATCTCGTCCGTAGAGGCGTTATCCTGCTTTAGTGTCGCAACCTACCGTGGATATTTCTTTTCCTCTGCCATTTCTATTTCATCTCCTGCTAGCAGCAAAACCCTTTTTTTCCATAAATATCTTTAATTTAATACTCCTACGCCAAGTCACCAGCGAACCTCGAGCAGCTATCCTTAGAGGCCTTAATGCCATATCTTTCTGAATTCACCTACCAGCAACCAACACCTCCATGCTCCCAGACGTCCTCGCTGACACTGAACTATACCTAATTTCCAGCGACGGCCCCACGTAAATCCACCATCAAGTAACATCCAATATTGACCACATTTTAGTGGCCTCTTCTATTTTTCGTTTCGTCCACAAGCATGCCTCTCTCGGCCAATCTATCGCCAGCAACCACATAATCGGTGTGATATCCTGTTCATCCCACCACCGACCTTTAAAACTGTCAATGACTATAAAAATGCAAACTGGACTCTCTTAGCCTTCACGTTGAGACCTAATTAATTTAACATCTACATGGCGGACATTCTCATGCATATATGTTACATCACAAGCAGATGAAGACTACAATTCCGCAGTTCACCGACGACACTAACTTCCATTCACGACTTTATTATAGACACATACACAACTAAGATTAATTCACCCTCTAACATAGACAGGCAAGCGCTACTAATAAAATTAAAAACACGTTTCATCGATTCATTTCGCATCGACACTCACAATAAATTTTCAGGCAATAAAATGAACATTGTCATGTTCGATATGGACCAACCGAACGCTATTCCACCGGTGGAACCAATTTTAGATATCCATGTAGGACACGCCGAGGTGGTAAAAAATGGCTAGCCTAAATTTCATATATACAAACATCAACTCATTACCAAAAAAATCTCACCTTCTTTCCCATTTCCTCTGTAATAATCCAATAGATGTAACCCTTATGGTAGAAACTAAAACCACCAAACCCTTTTCCTTCAAAAACTGGTCCTCAATCCAAATCCCGTCTTCCATTCCCAACCAAAATATCCGTGGCGGTTCAATAGTAGCAGCAAGATCAGAAATTAAATTCGGGAAGACTAACCCCCCGAAAATTAATGATATAATGAACGAATACCTGCACTGCACTATTGAACTCCAATCCTTTACCCTCCATATTTTCCTTGTCTATATCCATCATTCCTCCTCTATTGAAGACACAATCCTCACAAAAGCCTCCTTATACGACCACGTTGTCATAATCGGTGATTTTAATATTAATAAAACGAAAGCGAGGCAGCTTGCCTCTTTTATATCGAACTCAAATTTTTTGCGTATAAATACTCCCCTTACATTTATTATGTCCCAAAATCAGTCCACCACCCAACATCTACTCCAAAATGTTGAACTAACCCCCGACCTTTGTTCAGACCACCTATCCATCCAGTTTTCAATTTTACAAAAACCTCCTATCCCTGAACCCCCAAAAATTATATGTAGACATAAAGACTGTGACATTGACAAGGTGACTAAAGACTTAAATGACGTTATTACAGCCTACCTACAAGTTGACCCATCCTCTATCTCCTTATTCCTCAATACATTATCGGACTCGGTCAAAAGACATACATCGACATATCAGGAAAAGAATATAAATATCTCCTCCCAAACTTCATCCTAAGACTGATCAAATTCAAGAGACAACTTTACCGGGACTTACATTTGACGGAAAATGGCGAATTAAAACGAAAATTTAATAGTTTAAACAAAACCATACAAAGACTGGTGAAAGAATATAAGACAGACATACGGATTACGACATGCAAGGACATCAACGACATGGAAGGTAAACAGTATTGGGACGAAATTAAAAAACTGACAAAATATAGAAAAATGGACTATGTACAGAAAATACAGGACCCTATTTCAAAAACTTTTTTAACGGACGAACAATCAATAGCTGATGTTTTTGCAGACCATTTCGACAATAGTTACACTATGGCAGTTAATAATGCATTTGACAACGACTTTTTCAATTCAGTAAACACTTGGTACGACAGATTTAAAACTTCCCCCAATCCCTATATCCCGAGGATGTTATAAAAGAGGAGGAATATTTCACTTGCCTATAGAAAGGTAAAAACACTGCACCCGGTTATGACAATGTTCCTAGAACTATCCTTAATTCCTTTCCAGATAACATCCACAAATACATCCTAAAAATATTTAACCATATATATTATTCCCAGTCCATACCCGAGTGGAAGCAGGGTATTATAACATGTATACCTAAATCTGGCCAAGACGCACTAAAAGTATCAAGCTATCGCCCAATTACTCTGCTTCCAGTCTTGGGTAAAACCTTTGAAACCATATTAAGACTCAAATTAATGCCCCATATATCCACTTCTTCCACTTCTTTACCACTTTCAATCCTTACCTCAAACTGCCAAACGGCACACCTCGAACGCCAGAAATCAGGAGTGGTTTATTAGACATACAAAAAGCGTTTGACTCAGTCTGGCAAATGCAACTCCTTAAAGATCCCACCCCACCTTCTCAACCTTATTGACAACTACCTATCCAACAGACTCCTACAAGTTATAATTCACAACACCCTATCACGTGCATTTATCCCCCAACAAGGTGTCCCTCAAGGCTCTCATCTATCACCAATCATTTACAATATCTTTGTTCATGATATTTATAACCCTGATCCACATTACCTAAATCCTTCAGCTTACCCGCTCCTGTACGCAGACGAGACAGCCTAAGTAGTACATGCCCCCACCCTGCACAAGGCACTCAGCACCCTACAAGGGCTGATCGATACCATACAATTATGGTTTGCAAAATGGAGAATAACAATCAACCCCCATAAATCCCACCTTCTAATTCCTTTTCACCGTTCCCATAATTCACCATTCACACTAACCATTCCATTTCACCATCTCCTTTCTGCAAATACCTTGGATTTACATTTGAACCCAAACTAACATTTAAAATTCACTCCTATTGATGGGAGTTAGATTAGTTAAATTCATTCGTCACCCAAAAATTTGCTACCAACCCACATAACCTAGAGATCCTCAACCGTATGTATATCCCCCGCAATCCCCTTACAACACCTCCATTAAACACCCCGAAATCACCATCTATCAATTCATTACCTCAATTCTCAATGACATTAGCGATCATGACGTTTGAAGAACAACAGACAGTTAACACAACAAGACATTAGCAATCATGACGTTTGTATTAAAGTCTGAAAGACCGCGGGTCGATAGCCGTTGGACAGAAAACTAAAAGCCAATGTCTCACATTAGAATTTATTTAATTTAATTTATTACAAGTATTGTATTTTTTTTCTGTAAATAAAGATGTTTAGTATCTTCAAATTTTTATATTTTCTTTAAAAATTACTAAATTTTCTTGCTTTTTTTCTTGTATAAAATATTTTATAGGTTCTAGATATTTTCCAGACTGTTATTAAAGCAAGGAATGTTTTTAGACTTTATATTTTAACACTTCCTTATTTTTTCTAATCAGAATTTTCTTAGAATCTCCATTGTGAATTGCAATAATTTTCTTTGAAATTCTAAAATTTTTCATTATATCTCTCTGGTTTCTGAGATTTTCCAGAAATTTATCTGATTCCATGATTTTTATTTTTACGTTACCAGAATTTTTCATGAATTCTTGTTCTAAATTGTACAAATTTTGGATTTATAGATTTCTTAAATTTTCTAGAATTGGAATTAGTATTAAATTGTTTCATGGGATAAATTTTATATTTGTTTTTCTATTTTAAGAACGATTTTTAGTGCGATTTTTGTTTTATTTTCGAAAGTATATCCTTGAAATTGTGAGAATTCTGTTCCAGAGATTTTAATAACTTTGTTTCAAAATTTCTACATAATTTCAGCAATTTTTCTTTCATTTTTCTAAAATAAATTTTGCATTTTACTTTCACCATTCTATGGACAGACTCCATCCATTCTTGACCGCCAGAGGCCAAATGATCGGCTTTAAAACCTTTTATTTAAACAATGATACCAGCAGATTCTTAAGGGAAGCTTTACGATGAAAACCTCCCTACAGACGTCGCCAGAGTATTAGATGAAGCCCCGATTGCTCTGCGCTAAATTATTGTTCTTTCTTTCGCTGTACTTCTCAAACACTCGCGCATTCCTCTAGCTGTTTCATTATTGCCTTCCTTCTCTTTAAACTTTTTTTGATGATAGAAGACAACATACATCATTGACACCATTGTACAACAATTAGAAAATAATTTATTTTTGAAGCTCATCATTACTAGAGACGAGAAATAGGCTGTTTCTAAAAAGGTTAAATAAAAAAGATCAACATCAAAACTATAAACCAAAGCACAAAAGCTTAATTCATAAAAACTTAATTTGACAAAGTAAAAAAACAGAATTACGACAAAGAAAGTGATAGATATCGAAGAAAAACTCAATTTGAATAAATAAGCTAAGGTAAAAAATTGATAAATTAAAGGCAAATAAATTTAGAATTGGCCAGAGTAACATTCGTGGAAATAAACTAAAGTAAGAATATATATATTTGGCAAAAACAAAATTAAGAAAACCTGAATTCAATTATTGATCTACACATTGATTTCGCAATTATTTTCTGCGACGTAATTCACATGATTTGCGATAAGCAATTCTCAGGAAACAATTACTTTTCATATCTTATCGATGTGATTTATTCTTTTCGCGCTTTTGCGACATTCAGCCTATTTTTCACTCATTTATAACGGAAATCACCGTGATATTACTTTAGGACAATTAAATCGAGACAATAAGCAATATATTATGTTTGACTTGTCCTCACCGTCCTCTGTAAAACAATAGGGTGTACGTGCCGAAAAAATTTTTAATTACCGATTTGTCCTTCGTGGCCTTATCAACGATTTTAATGCGCCTATTAAAATTTAAATAATTGTTCGAAATACCTGGAATTACGTCATTTGTAAAAATAAAATTGAAAGAATTAAACGTATTTCTAACGAGAGTTTAGTTTCTTAATTATTGATAAATGATTATATTAAAAAATAAAGATTAATATTCAAAACTTGAGAAGGCAAGGAAATTTCAATTAAATAAAACACTTTTATCTTTAACTAATAATTAGAAAAAACACGAAAATATTTCGTAAATTATCTTTGCTTTACCACAATAGTTATTTATTGACTGTTAACTATTGTGGTAAAAAAAAGTTTTATTTAATTTTAATCAAAATGTACCACCAAGTAAATGCCGACAACATTCAAGAATAAGGAAATTTCAATAATTTATTTTATACAAAGTTTGCTATTATTTTGTATTTATTATATTTATTTATTGTAAATTAATTGTAAGCAAGGCGAATGTCGTTAATAAACGATTTATAGTTAATAAAAGATGTACGATATTTGAAGGTGAAGTTCAGATAATCGAAACACGTGTCAGGAAACTAAAAAGTAAGTAACAATAAGGAACATAATAAATGTTTTTCTTCACCAAACTTACATATCTGGTTCCATCAAGAGGGTAGCTCGACAAGTATTAACTATATTGTTTTATTAGATTTTTGATTTTTTAATTCTAGCCTAAGAAATCTTATTTCAGAATTTTAGATCTTTTTGTGTTTTTACAAGATCCTAAGAATGGTTACAAAATCAACCCTCTTTCTTACTTTTATATAAACATTTTATCATATTTTTATTATCCAAATTTTAAACGCTGATTTATTACAATAGGAAATCTTTTTGATTGCATTTTTTTTTAATGCAAAAAGAAAATTGCTTAAGATGTTATAACGTTTATTATTATATATTTATATTTTTTATGTGATTTATAAATTTGAAAATTGTATATAATCTCGTTCTGGCTTCTTATTTAATCTGCTTTCTCCTGCTACTATGGAGATTTTCTTTCTTTTAATCCTGGATCGCCGTCTTAATATTTTGCTTCACACATTTCTGGTTACACCCAATTAGCTGATGACATATTACTTGGTACTTGCCAACACCATTCTGCATATTGTATAATATTGCCTAAGAATATTAATATTGTGACTGATGAAAAGGCAGACTACGCAGGATTAAATGTTTTTTTTCATAATATTGATTGGGAATGTCTTTGTTATCAACTCAGTTTAGGAGAGGCCGTTGAAAAAATCTATAACTGTCCACAAAGGTATATAGTTATTTATACCTAAGGTACGTTTAAAACATTTTAATTAATTAATTTATTTATTTAATTCAGATCACATTAAAAAAATTCGCGAAAAAAAAATTGCAAAATATAAACGTTCCAGATTCAATGAAGATTGTTTATAATTCTGCAGTTTGAGATCTCGTAAAAAGCTTTCATACAAGCTACATAACGAATATATAAGAAATATTAAAAATAATATATTTACCGACCCACGTAGATTTTCGAAATTTGCAAAAGATGCTAGAGAGGAAAATGGATTTCCTGAAGTTATGGTCTTCAATGATAGAAAAGCTGAACATGTATCCGATGTTGTTTCTACTTTTCAATCGTATATGAATCCAACGTTTCTGATTTCGATCCCAATCAATCAAGAGCTATTCGCGTCAATATTAGGAATATGCATCCAAGATTAATTTATCTCGATCCACCTCGCTGGAAACATTATATAACCGTATTGTAAGTTCCTATTAATTAATTGTATTATTCTTTACATTATTTATTTACAAAATCACTATCAACGAACCACTAGTGTTTGGAAAGAATCTTATATTGCTCCAATTTTGAAAGGTGGAAATCGACATAATGTAGCTTACTATCGTGGCTTTTTGCTTCAATATAAGTGAGCAACTTGCTTGGATGTCTCGTTCAATTATAAGTAACAATCAAGTTGATAAATCTACTATAATAAATTTAATGCATATTAAGCAATTTTTATCAAACGCCTTTGATAACAATTATCAAGTTGATGCCTTTGCACAGAAAACACTTGATGATTACCGTTAATTGAAACTAGTTACAGAAAAATAAAATATAAGTGGTATAAAAAAGTAGATGAACCGCAAGGTTCCCACATTGCGCCCATTTTGATTTTACTATTCATTAATGATGTAATAGATGTTATTGAATTTTGTGAACGATGTATGCAGGTGATTTAAATTTATTTCAAATTATAACGTATCAGTATGGTGCGTTAATAACAAATTTTCCATTAAATAATCTGTATATTGTTAATTCATCGCCATTGAAATGTGCTAGTTCTGTAAAATATTTGAACAGTTAAAACAGCTACTCCTCGTACTAAAGCACCGCCAGGTGTCATAACTGTTAGTTACATTACATTCAGCACTATGTAGAAAGTAAGCTCAGAAGAATTAGTTCCAATTATTATTTACATAATACTACACATGTAAATCAATGTTTAGTTTAAATTTATTTCCCAACAAGACATGTCCCAAGAAAAGGGTAATATCAAATTAATATTACAAAAGCTTACAGTTAAAATATAAATTAAAATATAATTTTTTAACTGCTTCTCGAAAAGTGTTATGCAGACACGTGTTTCGCTGTATCACAACTCCTCGGTGCAGCTATGTCATAACACCACAAAAATTGTTACATCGTGCTGAATATCATTTCACTGTTAAATGGAGTTTTTACACTTATTGTAAAACATAAGTGCAGAAACGCTCATGGAGATCATATTTGTCTCATTATCAATTTTCATTATTAATAACTGCACTACAAATTTTAATATTTAATTTGCATAATAATATTACATTTAATAATAAAATATATAAGTCCTTTACGTTGTAGAAAATTCACTAATAAATAGAAAAACCACGAACATATTTTCGTGTTTTTTCTATTTATTAATATTACATTTACTTATTTTAATAGTTAATCCTTGGTCTTCACACCAGCAGATCAGCTTATTAATAGAGAGAGACAAACATCTTTATTGATTATTATTTGTTAGAGAGGGATTTACAATATTAATTGTAATTGACTTTACGGCTATCGACCCATGGTCTTTCTGCCAGTCTTATTAATGTTATTCTGCAAGTTAATGCAATAGAATACGCTATTAATTATCTTAACTAATTTGATATCATCAGCACACATAAAGAAGTCACATGATGATACTCGCATGTAGCCATACGGTTTATATATAACAAAAAAAGAACAGGCCCCATATCGAACCTTGAGGAACCTCGCCGATTGCTATGTATGGTTATGATTTACAGCCGTCTATTTCAACAATTTATTTGCGATTATTTAAATAAGAGATAAGAACATTTATGATGTTATCATTAATATCTAAGGATTCCAAGGCTTAACAACATATGATGTGGCATTCATGAACGGCCTTAAAAATGTCAGGCATTTATGATGTTATCATTAATATCTAAGGATTCCAAGGCTTTTAACAAAATATGATGTGGCATTCTATCAACGGCCTTAGAAATGTTAGAATATATTACTTCAACCTGTGTTTGTTTATCAAGAGCTTGTGATATTAAATAACATGGTTTTATTAAAAAAACGAGCAACACAAACGAATTTATTAAATATTTCATCATATTAATCAACTCTCTCAAGTAGATGTTATTCACACAGATTTCAGTAAGGCATTTGATACTATTAATCATAATATATTGCTATACAATCTACAGCACTGGGGTTTTAGTAGTGGTATGATTGCCTTAATGAATTCTTATTTATTATATGTGAAGTACAATAACTACACATCAGATACATTTTGTCCACCAAGTGAAGTTTCTCAAGGGTCTAATCTTGGACTATTAATTTTACTTATAAATGATCTGGTCAATGACATAGAATCTAATATATTAATATATGCGGATAACGTGAAAGTTTTTAGATGCATTAATGACGCAGATGTTTGTCATATACTGCAAGGCGATCTAAACTTGATCCATAAGTGGAGTATTAACAATAAACTGTCACTTAATATAATCAAATGTAAGTATATGTCTTTTTCCAGAAAAAAATTATTGCTTAAATAATATTAGGCTTTAAAAGGTTAATGGAGTAAAATATATGAGAGTTTTTTTGACAAAGATTTATCCTGTGTGCCCCATTTTCAAGCTAAACATAAAGATACACTGAAAATTTCCATTTCGTGATATACAAACTATTATAAAATTGTATACATTTTATGTACGTCCTAAATTGGAATATTGTGCCGCAGTCTGGTCACTTAAGTATGCAATACATATAGAATTGTTGGAACAGGTATATTTTTATTATAAGAAGTATTCAGAGTATCCTGGTAATACAATAGGTTATAATGAACTACTATCAATGTTTACTTTTAAATCTTTAGCTTCTAGATGACATGTCTGCATCAGATCATACATGGCGATATTGATGATGCCAATTTTTTGATGCAAATTATTTTATAATATTTCGCTGTAAATGGTTAACTTGTTTTCTGCTGGGAAATAAATTATTATTATTTGCTTTGATATTAGTAACATGTTTTCAAAAAAAAAATGGGGATCTTTAACGACTTCTTATACACAGAGATACATAATATTGGGACTTCAGCGTTGGGTGTTCGTATTGTGTTTCAGGAATGAGCACAAGTGGAGACGTTCTTCCACCTTGCTTTGTGTGCTGCTAGAGTCATGCCTTGTAGTATGCTTAAGAGATTGCTTTTGTATAGGGACACAGGCCTCTTGTCGGTTTTCAAAGATGCCCCCTCTTTTGCTAGAGCATCCTTCCTATAGTTCCCTCTCTTGTTTTAATGTGCCTTGACCTAGAAGAGGACAAGATAGCAAGACTGGTTTTACTGTCTGTGTGGATGTAGAAGTTTATTTTTTTATCCCAAGTTCAGTTATGTTTAGGCAAAAACAAGTATCCCTGTGAGTTCCTTCCTAAATGATCGTAGAGTGTTCCTCCAGAGGTATTATTAATTCCACATTTAGTTCGGCACATTATATATCTTTACATTTTCTTTTCTTGTTTATTTTTGCTCCATCCGTGAATATGTGTATAGTAGCTTTAGAAGCCTGAGAGTTTTGTGACGTGTAGGTAGGTTCCCTCTGAGTCGCTCTTCCAAGGATTGCCCCATACCTTGTCCGGTCCGTCTTTGGCACTACCGTTAGCGCTGTACTTTCCAGTATGAGTAAATCCATGAGAGAAAGTGACAATAACGCCTTAATTGCTGCCGTCGGTGTGGTGCGTATGGCACCAGTAATTCTCATATATAATAGATGTGGAATGTGCTGTACCTTACTTGTTGAAGTTTTCAGGTTAACCTAAGCCTAGCTGAAAGCAGTGATTTAAAACGAGTTAAAGTTTTTCGGATCATTGCTATTCTATTGAGGCACTCTACCAAACTATTACATGGCAGATGATAGATGGTTGTGAACTTATGTTTGATACCAATAATTTACAGAATTCCTTTCAAACGTTGTATTGGAACTGTCGACCACGATTAGTAATGACCATTGAAGGAATTCCAAAACGTGCAATCTAACAATCTAAAAATGCTGGATTGATGTGATTGTTACTTATTGAAACTCCATATCACTTAATAAAATACTGACAGTATATGTTTTCAAAAATGTTTTTATTTCTACGACAATGTTTCACCACATAGTGTATTAGAAGATTAATTAAAATAGTGAAACAAAACCAAGTGCTTTAATAAATCTTCTAAATATCTAAAATTGTTACATTTGGACTGAATTGATGGTGTCGATATGTACGTCAGTTGTTGGCACTGTAAACAAGATTTAACAAACTAAACAATGCCGTGATTCATCTGCGGCCATACATAACGAGAGGTGAGCGCGCCAAGATGCATTAGTCCGTAAAGAGTTTGTAAGATCTCATGACTGTAGGACTATAGGGAGAGTTACGTCTACGTAATTAGATGTGTTACTGCCTGGCGGTGTAAATTACTCAAGTTTGGGTCATGTAGTACCATTTTTAAAAAGAAATTTTAGTTCATCGTCTTCAGATTGCAATTTAGCAAGGATGGAAATTTCGAAAGAGTTAATTTCGACTCAGCAAAGCTGTTTTAGGTACCTGGTACGAATCTGAAATCAGTCCTGAGAAACGATCAGGTGCAAATTTATAGCAGAAATCAAAGGATAATGCTAACGGTGGAGGCTTCTTCTTCATTATACATTATTCGTCACAAATAAAAAACTTTTTTTAACTTTGTTTGTATAGCACTGACTTGTTTAAATGACTATAGTTTCGACTATTTCAAGTCTTAGACTTCTAGTTTGATAATGACAAGTTAAAGTTGTTGAAACTATAGTCACTTAATAGAGTCAGTGTTATTATTTATTTACATCTTTGGTCTTCTTTCTTAGAAAAATACATTTAAAAACAAATTATATATATATATATATATAAAGTTTTTTATTTGCAAAGGTTAATGGTCTGTAAAGATTATTCGCGACCTTCAGGGTAATATTTGAATATATCATATACTTGTTTCTCATGAATCACTTGGTGAAACATTATATTAATATATAGGTTTTATAATTAAAATCACTTGGTTTGTTTCACAAAAATATTAATATTTGAATCTTTTAGTTGCCAAATAAACAGCCAGCAATTCATGTTTTGTTGACGAAAGAGATTTGGAAAAGAAAGCGAGAGGTCGAAAGACTCCAGAAATATTTGGATTAATTGTCTAGTGAAGATGATAATAACTTGATTAGAACACTTTGAAACATTTCTTCATTACTTCGTTATACATTTCTGTAAATACAAACAAGATAACTTTGTTTATATAACTTTTCAAGTTATACAAACAAACTTTCTTCACTATTTTATTTGTAACCAGATGTACATTACGGTCACAAAGTGACCATAATCGATGGTTTGATACTGTATCAAACGATTGATAATGATCATTTTGTGTCTGAAATACATTTAGTTACAAATAAAATAGTGAAGAAAGGTTTTTAAGTGTTTTGATCAACTTCAGAAATATACTGCAAGTTTGTGTGAGCAGCGAATTCAGATGCGTCTACTATAATGCTTAACTCTCCAATAGGGTCTGGAAAACCAAGGATAGCAAAGTTAGTTCGTGCTGCTTCGACTTGAAGAGCTTGTTTGACACCAGACTTTGTGGAGTTTCTGTTGCAAGCTGGTTGAGTGATACTAAAATACTTGACCATGCCTAGGAAATACCGTAATGCTTATTGATCAGTGGGTTGAAGTGTTTATAGAAAAAATAGATCTTTTAGTGTATTTCCATCGTCCTCCTTTAATAAAATAATCCACAATGATTCATAAAATCCTGCTGAGCCACTAAAATAAGATGCTTTTCGAGCACCATTTTATTCAATATGAACCACAGTAAACAATTTATTGTTGGGAAACAATCTTTGCTGCTGCATTCTCTTGCGATTTTAGGAGCTTTAATTTATTATTGATCGGCCCTCGTTTGATGATGATTTTTGAAAACACGCTTTGTTTCAACATTTTATTATTTTTTATTTAAGATCTTCTTCAGACTACTAATTGCCATTTTGGCTTTATTTTGCTTCAAAGCATTATTTAGCTGTCACAATATAATGAAATGCATGTCAGTCATCTCGGCATTTGTATAGCGATTCGTATAAAGGATTTCACTGACAAAAGTTTAACTATTAAAGACAGAAAAAATAAACGTCAAAGAGCCAAACGTCACTCAGTCTAGAAAAAATCGACTAATACCAAATGATCAATGACGTCTTGGCTGTCAATGTTGAATCAGCGTTTGGATTTCTTTATGTAAAATTCGCAGTGGTTCTTACCTCGAGTCGTCATAGTTGATTAAACCTGGATCCATTATTATACACCAGAGACGAACGGAATGAATCTGCTCCGAAGATGGCAAAAACGGTTCCATCGGCCAGACATATTATGGGCACAATTGGGATCACAAGATCTTCATGGACTTATTGCAGAAAAAAAGAAATAATTAATAGAAATGAAACCCACTTATAACTTTGTTTGTATAACACGTAACTTATTTTTGTGACTAATTGACGGGTAACTCCAATTTACAATAATAATTTCAACAGAAAAGAAAACAAAAGAAAGAACTGTTTGAAAATGATACGTGCAGTTACCGAAACTTAAATCACAAAAATAAATTACGTGTTATACAAACAAAATTATAAGTGTGTTTCATTTTTACTCAACATGTATAACGAAGTAGAAGCCTTCAACATCAACAAATAATTAATATAAATTGATATATCTTTTATTTTTGTGAGTGTTCCATTTGTTTTTGTATTTTCATCAATGTTGTTTTCTTTCTTTTTCTTTACTGCTTCTATATTATAATAGGTAGAGAATAAATAAATACTCTACCTATTATTTCATAATGTTTTACCAAGAAATAAGTGAGAACATTATTCAAAAAATATTGTTTATTATTTTCCATAATCTATTGGTCTGGTTGTGAAGAAACCTCGGTATAATATAAATAAATAAAAAAACATATTTATACATAATTATATTTATTGACAAATACTTCTTAAAAATAACAATGCTACAATACAGAAACAAAATCCTAACGTTTGTACAAAAATAAATGGTTCTTTCCGGAAATAAAAAAATACACAATTCACACGCTATATTATATAGGTATACATTTGGACGACGTAAAAGTACAACTTGTATCACAAACCCATTTTTGAATAAACATAAATATTTGGCCACATAGAAATAAATTATTCGTTTAACACTAGGCGTTACGTTAATTTCGTCACCGAGATCAGTGCTGGCATCATCAGTTTTCCGATGCGTTCGCTGACTGCATCAAATCGGTACAGGACTTCGCTTTGGTTGATCTGAAACAACACACAAAAAAAATAGAAATAATAATTTAATAACTATAACATATATACACAAAAAATAAAATGTTAAAAATAAGTACCATAATACAGATAATTTTTGATAGAGTAAGATTAAGACTTATTAGCTTCATCACTTTAAAGCGCCATTAATTGTATCACGATGGCGAATGGTACCGATCGTCCATCAGATTGCAATATATTTTTATTTTGAATTGTTAGAATAGATTAAAATAAAAGGATATGTAAAGAAAGAAGTTAAGGAGACATTTTACGAGAATTATTGTGCTAAATCCCACTTGAATTATAACTATAGCATACTAGAAATACTAGAGTTGGTGAAAACTATTGCCAGAATTCTCCTCAGTATTCTCCAGTCCTATGGATCCAAACCACAAGACAACAAATAATTTCTTAACCCCTTCCTGTATAAGTTCATCAAAAGATTTTGATGAACTCCTAATATTTCTAAGAGTTACTTTTTAATAATAATACCTCTATATTACTAGATTAGAATAAATTAAGAGTGCTAAACTATGAATTCCTTGAATGTTTCTTCATAGTTCTGCAGACACGCCTTTTTTTCCAGCACAAGGGGTTAGACCATGGGTCTCTTAAACTGTCATCAATTCGACCCGCAAAGGAATTTGTTAAATCCTAATTTCATTCGCCATGATGTCCAAGTCTGAGAAACGAGTATCAAAATTTATCTTCAAGTAACTTAAATCTTTGATTACAAAATCAACAGATCTCAGTCTAAGTAGTGCAGGTAAATATTTCTCATGTATTAAAATTAGTGAAACAAAAATCAACATTTGAGAAGTATCTGGCATATCAGTTGACTTATCCAAGGTCAGAGAAAACCATTCAAAATGTTCATTTCTTAATGACTTCTTACTGGAGTTCTATTGATCTTTAAATGTTCTACATTCACTGTCTATTTTCGCTATTTTACTAGTTTAAATGAAATCATACACAAAAACAATAAGTCAAATTAAAATACATCTTCGTAACATGAAGAATGAGCATGAAGCGTGGCGGTCTTAACAATAAAGTACAGTTGGTACAATTAGTATTTAAAACAGCGGATGTAATTGTTACTGACTCGGTGAACGTCGGCGTCCTAGGATCCCGGGTTTTATTAGTCATGTTCAAGACAATAACGACATTAACCACGGCGGCATCGTTTATGTTAAAACGACAGGATCACCGAGCACACATCTGCTTAAAGACGATCTAAACCTGTTTTCCGACAACATACTCACGATCTTGGCTGGTGACCTAAATTCCAAAAGCCCTAGCTGGAACAGCAGGGTACTGAACATAAACGGGAAATCCCTTTCCGATTTCCTAGTCGAATCGAGACTCGACATCAGAGCGGTTGGGCCAATTAGTCCAACGTTCTATCCCTCGATAGCTCACCATAGCCCTGACGTATTAGACATTGCCTTTCTCTCAAACGTGAATTTGGACAACAGAAGACCTGTCCTCCGACTATAATCCAGTCTTTCTGGACCTTGCGTTCGGTATAAAGAGACCGCTAAGAGAGACAAAATCAAATAACTGGCATAAATACAAGAGAAAGGTAGAGCACTTCGTCTCCCCTCTTCAGATCGTCAGATCTACAGCAGTGGGTTAAATGCGTGGGTTAAAAAACAACAACTGGGAACGTCGCCTCGAGTCGATGAATGAACACCCACACTCGGTGTGAAAGTTTGTTCGGACACTCGAACGCGAAAGTAACGCGAACCAAGCGTTATTAGGTGCAAAAGGCCTTGTCTATACCGATAACGACAAGGCAGAAGTTCACGCGGACTTACTAGAGCACCAATTCACCCTTAACCCTAGAGAAAATTATGACTTTAACACCGAAGTCAGTAATATCGTTGCGTCCTACATTAATAACCGCAACAACCGTAGGCGGAACATTCAACCGGCCACCTCTGAAGAGCTAATCAAACAGCTCAAAATCCGTAAAACTTCAGGAATCGACAGTATTTCCATCGCGATGGTTAAAAACCTCGCTCGCAAGGGCAGCTGCGCGCTGCTCAATATAGCCAACGCCGCGATGCGTTTGGGACATTTCCCCTCCGCCTGGAAGCTAGCCTCTGTGGTTAGCATCCTCAAGGCACAAATCCCCACTACTACCATCGAGTTTACGCCCCATTAGCTTGCTAAGCGTCTTAGGCAAGCTAGTGGAAAAAGTTCTCAATATCCCGGATTACCCGATACGATTCATGCACGACTTTTATCGAAACAGAAAGTTCCGTTGCAAAATCAATACAACGCTATCAAGCGAGTGTAAGATCCGTGCAGGCGTACCACAGGCCTCTCTCTGTCCCCGACCCAGTACAATATCTATACAAGCGACATTCCGAATCTGGCTCCGGTAATGTTCGCCCAATACGCTGATGACACAGCTCTACTTTGTAGAGGAGGAACCACAGATCATCTCGAAAGAACTCTCCAAGCCGCTCTCGACACCTACGAGGAGTGGGCAGACAAATGGCGACTTGAAGTCAACGCTGATAAGAGTGTTTCAATACATTTCAGCCGACCTAAACTCAAAAAGCGCAAGATTGATTCCCCCCAATACACGTTCGGAGGGGAATTAATTCCGGTTAAAGACGAGACAAAATATCTCGGTATTATTTTCGACCGGAATCTTTGCTGGTCAAAGACGGTCACCTACCTGATCCAAAATGCCAGAGCTTCGCTTAACAAACTGTGGTCCATCACCAACGCGAGATCAACTTTATCTGTGAGAAACAGAACGAAGTTGTTCACGATGATGATAAGGCCGCAGCTTACTTATGTAGCTCAAATATGGGGCTACAACTGTCCCACACAAATTGGTATACTCCAGCGTACGGAAAAATATTTCTCTGAGATGCGTACTAAATACTCCGTAATATATGCGGAATACGCATATAAATCGTGACACGAAGACACCGAGTGTCCTGGAGTACATCAAAGAGATCGCTGTAAACTTTTACAGTAAAGCTGACGACAATCCCCCTTCCGGATTTATCATCCTAAAATACAATTTCACTACTAAAAGCAAGCATCCAATGCCAATGGTACACAATTAGCTCCCCAAAATCTCGAGCCACCGTAATCCTCTCGGTGTCGCTGCTTCTTTGGAGGAGAGCGGCACTTAGGACGACCGGATCTCTACAAATCTTAGCGATCAATTCGCTTGAGACCAGACTAGAGAAGACTTTTTGGTCCTGGACTAGACAATCAACAGTGATCGCTGAGGAGAGGTTTTAGTCGGTAAGAGTCCGACACTACCTTATTATAAGGGTGTCCATGCAAAATTTCTCCTCTTATTAGTTCTATATCTGAGCGATAGAGGGTACTACTATTACCTATTTACGCTTGTGACCACCAGGTGTCGTTAAGCGTGGCGGTCTTAACAATAAAGTACAGTTGGTACAATTCGTATTTAAACCATGTAAAGCTATCATCCTCTTTTTATTGATTTTAAGTATATTTCATATTTCAAAATTTCTTAATTAGTCCAAATGCAGTTGCAACAAAACACTGAAATGATTGAATGATACGTTCGTGATTGTTCTTGATTGTTGGTTTAATTACTGAAGTTATCAATTACTTTTTCCAGATTCCTAGAATTTTATTGGGAAATTCTCTAGCAATTTCTCTTTAGTTTTGTAGAATTTGCTGCCAATGGTGTAATCTAAATTGTAAAAGTATTCCTCAAAGGTTCTAGAATTTTTCAGGAGTTCTTTATCAAAATGCAAAACACTGAAATGTTTTAACCAGTACTTTCGCGATTGCTCATGCTTGTTGGTTCATTTACTAAAGTTATCGATTACAGTTTCTTGAATTTGAATTTGTATAGTTTTAGACTAATATTCTAGAAATTTCGATTATTTTCTTGTTTAAGGATCTTTTAGCAATTTTCTTATAAATTTCTAGAATTTCGAGCGATGTCCCTTCTATATTTTTGCAGACATTTTTGAGCATACATTCTAGAAATTCCAAGATAATTGATACTGCGTCTCTATTAATTTGAAACAAAAATTTATTTGGATTTATTTGGATAGTGATCCCATAAGACATTTAAAATATCGAGTATTACTCTTTTTATTCAGCCTTTTCTCTTTCAAATTGTTAGAATTTTAATCGAGGATTCCAGAATATTCCAGCAATGTCTTTTTGATTCCTAGGATTTTGTTTAAGAATTCTAAAACTTTTCAACAGCAGCCACGGAACAGGGAACAGCTATTAATGTTTACATTATTATTGTTATAATGGCGCTGTTGACAGGATTTGTCGGTCGATTATCCACCTAAACAGAGATAATAGATTGCACCTTTATGGTAATATCTTGAAATTTTGAGAACTACAAACAGAATTCGACGAGGAAATAGAAGACATAATGATTTTAGGAGACCTATGTGGAAGGGTAGGGAACCTATACAGCGCTTTAGAAGACTCGTTGCGAATGAGATAACGAACTCAAAAATCAAACACAAAGATATTTATAAATTTACGAGAAAAATCAATGAATCAAGAAACGAGAGAAACAAGGAATGAGAGATCAGTAATGGATTACTACGTAATCAACATAACTAATTCGAAGAAGGTTAGGAATGTAAAAGTAAAAAGACAGGCTGAAATAGAGGGTGACCACCATTAAGAAGTTGTTTATTTTTTAAAACATTTTTTTCTTTCATTATTACATCTACAATTTTTATTTTATGGTTTGGGCGTTTACTTCGTAGTACATCTTGAATGAGTTGTAATTGAAACGCGATAACTCTGTTCAATTACAATTTTTGCTTTAAATATATCAAGGTGATGAGATGAAAGTATAAAACTGGTCTGTAGCTATATATTTAATTAATTGCTCACTTAACCCGTGGTGAAACATATTTGAAAAATCTTGATTAGAAATTAAAAAGACTCACTATAATGTACAAAAGAAACCTCATAAAACGCACCAAATTTAACAATCATATATGGTTCGGCAATATGTGCCGTCGGGATCAGTTGACTCCAACATTTATGAAAATACACATCAACCAAAAATCAAGAGAAGCAAATGCAGTCGTGAAAGCAAGTTACAAACTGTGGCTATCGTTAGAAACCAAAAAGTGGTATAAAAAGCGGGATACTACATCGTATTTGCTTAAATTAATACACACAAGATTACATATGATGATGCATCCAGTCATATTCGACGCCCTAAATAGAAGTGTACGAGAAGAAGCTAACCACATTGGACACATGCAGTACATCAGGCAGCTGAAGAAACTACAGAAATTAAGAGAAGAAAATAGAAGGAAATACACTACACCACATACAGACAACGCATGTAAGGATAACATTAAATTTTACCCTAGACTAAAAAATTTAACCGATTTAAATTTAAGTAAAATTGAAACCAATATTTTAGAAAAAGGCTTAAAATATAGTCCGTATTTCGAAAACTCATCTATCATTGAATCAATCGGTATAAATGCTGAAATTATTTGCGAGAAAATTCCTTCATTAAATGATAAAACACTAGCAAAAAACAAAATAGCCAATATAATATCTAAACATAAACTCTCAAATAAACCACCCTCTTCAGAATTTAAAGCCATCAACCTTTTAAAAAAGAAATTAAATGAAAAAGACATCATAGTAACAAAAGCCGACAAAGGGAACACTGTAACATTAATGAATAGAAATGATTACTTAGAAAAAATGAACAATCTTTTGAATTCACAAAATTGTAAAGTAATAAAAAGTAATCCGACTAATAAATTTCAAAATAACCTAAAAACTACCATTAAAGAATGCTCAGGTTTAATAACTAAAGATGACCATTTTAAATTAATAAAAATGAATCCGAAAGCTCCAGTCTTATACGGTTTGCCAAAACTCCATAAAGATGGCATACCGATGAGACCGGTGCTTTCCTACTTATATGCACCAACATACAACCTATGCAAATACTTAAATATTAAATTACCTAAGTTCATTAATTTCCTTTCACCATTTGCAGTTAAAAATTCAGTAGACTTAGTAAAAAAATTAAAATCTTTAAACCTTCCCCCAAATGCAAAAATGATATCTTTCGACGTAAAAAGTCTATTTACATCGATACCAGTAGTTGAATTGAAAGTAATTTTGGACAAATTAATAGAAAAGTCAAATCAAGATAAAATTAAAAAAGATGAAATGAAAAAACTTATTCGTATATGTATTGACCAGAATTACTTTGAATTCAATAATAAAATCTATAACCAGCTAGACGGTCTGCCTATGGGTTCACCGTTATCACCACTATTAGCGGAAATCTTTATGGCAAATTTTGAAGAAATTATTTTCGCCGATAAAAATAAATCTAAAAACATATTCTACTGGGCACGCTACGTTGACGACATTTTTTTGCATTTGGGATGGTACTTTAAGACAATTAGATTATTTTGCAATGTTTTTAAATTCAATTAATAAAAATATACAATTCACATCAGAGTTAGAAAACAATGATTGTCTTAACTTCCTAGACCTTACAATAAAAAAATCAAACAATAAATTAGAGTTTAAAATTTTTAGAAAACCAACATTTACAGATATAATCATTCCAAATTCTTCCAACACCCATTTCAAAATCAAAATGAGCACCTTCCACTCCTTAATACATAGACTTATCCATATACCCCTAGATACTATTAACTTCAATGAAGAATTAAATATTATTAAAACAATTGCGACAAATAATGGTTACAGTGTCCCCTTAATAGACAAACTAGTTAAAAAGAAAAAATTGAAACAATTAGATAAATATTTTTATAACGCACACAATAAAAGGGAAACAAATAATTGGCATAAATTAGAATTTGCTGGTGAGTTATCAAATAAAATTTTAAATAGTCTTAAAGGGTACAATTTTAATGTTATTATGACCAACCCACTGAACATCAAAAAAATATTATGCAACAACTCAGAATAGACCAATTAAAGAAGTGCGGTGTTTACGAATTAAAGTGTGGTGATTGTGACCATATATACATAGGACAGACAGGGCGAACCTTTGAAGCAAGATTGCAAGAACATAAAAAATCAATATACAATAAAAAGCTAACAACTGGATTTTCGCAACATTGCATAGAAAATAACCATTTTTTCCAAAATAACAATTTAAAAATATTGTACTCAGGTAATAAAGGTCGGCATCTTAATTACAGAGAGGGATTAGAGATAAATAAGGCCATAATTAGCGGCAAACAAATAACTAACAATATTGAAGAGATTTGGAAGTCCCCGATTATGACGGCCCTTATTACCTGAATTTGTAATCCATATATATATATATATATATTAATGTAACCTTTTGTACATTATTCATTACTCCTTGATAATGACATTTTGTCGAAACTAGTCGGAGAGAAAAAATAATAAATATTCTGTGAAACAAACCAAGTGTTTTTAATTTCTAATCAAGATGGTCTGTAGCTGTTTAAGAAATGCGATTGCGGTGTTTCAAATCACGTCTATAATATATAATCATAGATATATGTATGAGTCTTTCAAAATGAGCCAAATCCAACTGAAGTTGTTCGAACACGAAGCACTTCAAAGCAAGTGGTCGCTTGTGTTTTCGGAAAAAAACGTAGATTTGGTAACTGAACAATAAGTGCATTGTCAGACGGTTAATTCTGAATGGTACACAACTATTTGTTTGTCAGAAGTCAAAATAAGGGAAACCAACCGCCGAAGAAGTATAATACTCCATCAGGACAATGTAAAACTATTTTATTTTATAACAAAGGCGGATACTATTCGCCATTGGGATACAAATAACGACGCTTAGAATGTTGAAAGCAATCTATAGAGGAAAAACGTATATAGACATACACAAAATTACGCAAATAAACAGCATCCAATGATTGAGACCTTTAGGATTTTAGACAGAACAATGATTAGTATTATTCAACTCATGGTTAGTTAGAGAACAAGAACATACAATAATGTTGAGAATACTTACATTGATTTCGACTTCATCCGCCTGCAGACGTGTAATGCAATTAAACCACTTTTGATTGATTTGAAAAGTAGAACTGCATCAGCATGAGATATGTCGTGACAGACTTGGCCGTTGACAGCCAATATTTCATCTCCTGTAAGGAAACAAACAAACAAAATTATAAGTTTTCATAATAAAGTTATCTATACTTATACTAATAAAATTTTGCAATAAATCTATACTAAATGACATAGAAATCGCCACACCAAATAAGTCATACCATAATCTATAAAGTTTGATGCACAGGCCTCTTAACAGAAAATTCTAAGTTGTTTCTCATGTCTTCGTCTGACCCTCATACGACTATCCTGCACCCCCAAACAGAATCGAAATGAATCACCACCCTATGATACTCTAGAATCCAGTGCAGTCGCAACATACACCGCCCCAAACGTTTCTGTCGATGTGGAGCTCTTAGTAGTAACACAAGACGTGGCCAATAGGATTGCAAAACGTTTGAAGGGATGAAATTGTTTAGCTAACCATAGATTGATCTGGTACCAGAGAATCTATCTCTTGTTGTGATAAGTCAAATATAGCGGTCTCATTTGTTCTTCTTTGTGCATTTGCTTTTGATTGATTTTGATTTAACAGTTTTTAAGTTAATGTTTATTTATATATTTAAAGATTTTAGGTACCGATTAGAAAAACCAATTCCGCTCAATCAAAAAAAAAACATAATAAATCTAATAGCAAAGATCTGAGAGTTTACAAGGATTTCAAAAAACAGAAATTTCGATAAATACGATTAAAATTTTATTCGTTTATTGAAGTAGTTAACCTTATTTTAGGTTTAATTCCAAATATATGATCTACGAATGATTTTAGAAACAACAAAATCTAAAAATTTTGCAAAATTCTAGATTTAATTCAAAAAAGAGAAATATACATATGTTTTCTAGAAATACCATTTAATACAAAAAATATCAAGTTCTGCATTGTTCCAAAAATACTTAACGATGCAAATACGAAAGCAGAGAGGAGAGGAGGTTACGGAAAGTGAAAAGAAGGTACCGGAGGGTGTGCGAGGTGAAAAAAGAAGGAGGTGGAAAAGAGGGTGGAGGAGCTAAGAGCATGTAAAGGAGAGGCAGAAATGTGGAAGATATTAAAGAGCGGGGGAAGAAATAGGCAGCTGGAGGTCGACTTAAAAAAGTGGACAGAGAAGTGTAAGGAAGAGAGCGGCAATCCGGAGGGGGGGGGGTGGAAGACTTCTCAGAGGAGGAAGTGAAGAGAGCGTTCGAACAGCTAAAGAGAGGCAAAGTATCGGAGCCTGACGGATTAAAAGCGGAGATGTGGAAGGAAATAGGGAGTGAGGAGAGGGGAGGGAAGAAAAGGTTCAGAGAAATTTTAAATAGTATATATATGGAAAGGGGAGGAGGAGATACCTGAATCGTAAAAAGTAGGGGCAATATGCCCGTTATATAAGGGAGAAGACAGTGGGAGAGTCGAAAACTATAGAGGAGTGACAATAATTAACATAGGGAAAATAACAGGCTGGAGGAGGAGGTGGAAGAGAGAAATCTGGTTCCAGGGGTGCAGAGAGGCTTTGGAAAGAGGAGGTTAACGAGAGAGCAGATCTTTACTCTGGCTAAGATCATAGAGCATCTGATGGATAAAAGAGGGAGGGTGTATGCGGTGTTTGTAGATTTGAGAGCGGAGTGTGATTCTGTACCAAGAGAGAGGTTGATAGTGTCTTAGAAGGGGAGGGGTGAGCGGGGGAATGGTGAAGTTTATAAGAAGAGTGTACGGGGAAACATGGAGCGTGGCGAAAGGGGGGGTAAGTTATCAGGGAGGTTCAGGACATGGAAAGGGGTGAGACAGGGCTGCCCACTGAGCCCATTACTATTCAACATATACAAGGTGGCGCAAAAGTAATGTCATAGTTTGAATTGGCCGCCATTTTTTCAGATGGCGCCAATTGTCAGTGTGCTTCGACATTTATGATGTAGATATATAGTGAATTAGTTGTCAACAAGTCATGGAGCGATACACACCTCAAGATCGTGGATTTATTGTTACTGTTTATTTGACAAATTTTAAGTCTGTTGTTTTAACACAACGTGAATTTCATCGTCGTTTTTTTGCATTTCTGGGGCACATAGAATCTACAGTAATGCAAGAAGATTGCATCCTCTCAAAAGTAACTCTTATTTTTTTGAAGACGCCGATGGCGCCATCGTAACCGTAAATGGCGAACGTTACAGACAGATGTTAAACGAGTTTTTTTGACGCAAGTTGCTGCATTGGGCCTCGATCATTGTTGGTTTCAACAGGATGGAGCAACCGTTCACACAGCTCGGGTAACTATGGAGATTTTGAGACATTCATTCCCAGGTCGAGTGATATCCCGTTTTGGAAATTTGAACTGGCCGTCCAGATCGCCAGTTCTAACAGCACCAGACTTCTTCCTTTCGGGCTTTTTAAAATCTCGCGTTTACCACAATAAACCTAGAACCTTGCAAGACTTAAAAGCTAACATTGAAGAAGAAATCTCGAATTTGGAGCCAGATGTTTTGCAAGCAACAATTCAAAATGCTGCAAAACGAGGGCAATTTTGCAACAACTCGCGAGGTGGCCATTTAAGCGATATAATTTTTTGCAAGTAATGTAACCAATATTACACTTTCAAATAAATTTTTGATGAAAACAGTGCTCTTCTTTTTTCATTTATAACAAAATGGCAACCAATTCAAACTGTGACATTACTTTTGCGCCACCTTGTATATACGAGAGAGCTGGACGAAGTGTTAAGAAAAGGGTAGGGGGATGGGTAGTAATTGCGTGAGGTAAGGTTTGAATGCTGGCGTATGCAGATGAAATGGTGTTAATGGCGAGGGAATGAGAGGGAATGAAAGAGACGTTAGGGAAAGTGGAGAAATACATAAACAGGAGAGAGTTAAGGGTGAATATTGGAAAAACGAAGTGGATGAGATTTAGGAACAAAGGAAGAGAGAGAAGGATAAAAGAGCTGGAATGGAAGGAAGAGGTGATCGAGGGGTGAAAGCGTACAAATATCTGGGAAAAAGAAAAAGGAAAGGCGACGAAAGCGAGGGGGGTGGTAAGGGAAAGATGGGGAAGGTGGATGGATGGCAATATGAGAGTTTCATGTGATCTTTGGGATGCGTGCGTAAGACTGATTTTGATGTATGGAGCGGAGGTATGGGGCGTCAGGAGGTATGAAAGGGTGGACCGAGAGCAGCGGTGTTTCCTGAAGCAGATGTTAGGGGTAGAGAGAAGGACGCCGGAATACATACTGTTTCAGGAAACGAATAAGGAGGGCATGTGGAGTGAAACCATAAGAAGAGTGGCAGCGTAAGAAGCGCAACTTGGGGGATTAGACGAGGGGAGATTGGTGAAAGAGGTATAGAATGGAGGCATAAGTGGATGAAGGAGAATATATGAGAGGGTAAGTCTATCAGAGGGGATCGTGAGGGAGTGAATGGAGCAAGGGGTGAATGTGGCGGAATGTGTGCATGAAAAGACGAAAGAGGTGGAGAGGCAAGATAGACAAAGGTGTTTGGAGAAGAGTGCGTACAATGAGGAGTATAGAGACTGGCAGGTACATATTAGAAGGCCAAGGTATATGGATGATAACCGTTTCAGAAGGAGGGAGGAACTTGGCGAGGGCGAGATGCGGAACGGAGGAGAGAGGAATGAAAAAATGATGAGCGAGGGATACGGGTAATGCATACTATATGAGAAAGGAAAGGATACGTGAAGCCATCTGGCAAAGGAATGTAAGGGAGTAATGGAGAGTTGGGTAGATGGATGTAGAAGTGTAAAAGAATGGATGAGATACAGAGTAAAGAATCTAACTAGATTGGGGCGGGAAAGAGGAAGGGAGAGGGAAGAAGGAGACTAGAAGTGAGTTGTTTTCTTTTGTTGGAAAGAGGTATGGTTGTTTGTATATTTTTGATTTTATCTTGTTGTATTATACAATGCCAAATAAAGGTTTATATATAGAAATAAAATATATCTTGAGCGTATATATGTAATATATTAGGTTTAGGGAGTTATATATACAAATACAAAATACAAAAATTATTAACCTAAACTGAATTTTTTTTTAACTTCAGAATTTCTTAAAGAAAATGGCTGCGACCGTAACCGAATTCAGTTCAGAATTTCTGTTTTTGAAAGTAGCACCTTAAATGTAGGTGATATTTAAGATTGCTGTTACTTAAATGCACCGCAAGATTTTTTTTAGAAAATACAAGAATCGAAAATTCAGAAAATCGAAAATCTTGCAAATCTTTTAAAGACCAAAAATCTTAAGTATAATTTAAATGTGCATTTTTCGTTTCTTTGGTATTTATATTTTAGGACGTTATGCTTAAATAAAAATGTATTTAATACTGCTATTTATCAAATGGTTTTTAAGATTTTTTGAACTTTGGAAGAATCCTTTTAAAAACGAACATCCTGAAGATCCAAAAATTCAAAACTCCTGATATCAAAATCCATCAAATTTTCAAAATGCTATCAACTATTTTGTATTTTTATTATTTTTAGTATTCTAAGCTTGTAGGATATTTTTTAGAAATTTTTTGTCTTACAGATATTTGGTTTTTGAAATACAATGATCTACTGTAAAATTTTTAGAATTTCTAAGACCAAATAACATCTCGTCATTTTCAATTATTTTGTTTATTGAAATTGTAGTATAAATTTGAAACAAAAAACTTTGCTTGAATGTATTCCTCCTTAATCATGGAATCCTGTTTTTGTTCGATTAATTTTTGGAAGTAAAAATTATTGTAGAATTTTCACTCCAAATTATCTAATTATTTTGGAACAAAGTATTGTAGCTAGTTAAAATATCTAAATTTATTAAAAAATAAATGTTTTGGACACAAGCTGAACGACCTACGGTCAATAGCCGCGAATTAGACGAAGAATCACAATGACATATAAAAACACTGAAATTATTTCCGTTTAAACTCAAAATAAAAAAACAACCTGATAAACAACAAAATCAAATAAGGAAACTAATCCAAGAAACACAACTAGGTATCCTTCAATACCGATAGCCCGCGAACGGGTTTAGACCCATGAATCACGAGGCGAGGACCGATAGTTGGAAACCATAGGCCACTGCAGAAAAAATTATTGTTATAACTACATAATGTAAATACTACCTTCAATAAAGATGTTTTTCTCTTTCTTAATTTGTTTTCTCAAATTTAATTTGTTTTATTTCTAATATTTATAATACAAAAAGTACCTGCTTTGAGTCGTCCATCCTCCGCCGCTTGCCCATTGGGTAATATTGTTTTCACAAAAATACCAAGGGCTCCTTTGGGCGAGTCTCTTCCACCAACGATAGTGAATCCCAGGCTCTTTTTCCCAGGTCCTTTCTCTAAGATCACGGTATGAAAGGTGCATACTGTGGATCTAGGCCTTCTGGGTAAGGTGCAGAAATTCGTCGTCGCCGTAATGTCGTGCACGTCGTTCCTAATCTTCTCGTGCGAGTGAAGGTCCTTCGCTGCGCGATTGTACGGATTGTAAACTTGTAGCTTGGCCTCGGGTTCCGGCGTGAAATTTGGAAACGGTGATTCTATGTACTTTGGTCCAGCGTAGCTGACGACGGCACGTCGCAGGATTTTGTTGTGGCTGCTGTGGCTTGTGCTGTTTTTTTGGAAGTAATGCTGACGTTTTGACAGCGGACTCATGGCGGTGTCTTTCGGAATGGACCGACTGGATCGTGTTGGATATGAGTGCTCATAGTCGACGCTACTTTCTACCATTGGCTTGGATTCGAAAGAGGGATTCCGCGATATGACCAAGTCGACGTTAAGATTATTTGTAAGGAGCGATTGCCTTGCTTCGGTCACGTTTAGACCTATCAGGGCTTTTCCGTTGACGTTGATGATTTCGTCCCCTACTGATAAGGTACCCTCTCTAAAACAATTTTAGATTAAATAATTTCAGGAATTTCTATTAACCTTCAACTAAATTACTTAACCAACCGATTTTTTTAACATTATGTTTTGCTCTAATGGCAAGGCTATGTACACTACTTAAAATCAAAGATTTTTAACTGGCTATCTAAAAGAAAGGTTTTATTTTTGAATGTTAAAAATAAATTCGACATTTCTGGTCAGCTGTGTAAAAAATTGACCAAAACTAACCTTAAAACGAAAAATTAATTGCTCGGATGACAAGGTTACCGTGTCGAAATGGTTTTAATAAAAAAATAGACTGAAGTTTGAGCATATTTATCAGTTTTAGTGCCCAAAAAACTAATATTTTCTGCAAGTTAAAATTTTATCTAACTATTCGCAAGGAAAAAACTGATTTCAAAGTTAATTGCTCCGGTGCCTTTAAGGCTACGTTTACGCGTTAAAATTACTTTTGCAAAACGGAATTTTTGGCCAGCTTACCGTAAGGAATAGCCTGGCTTTGAAATCAATGGCTTTAATTTAATTTAAATTTGATAATGACAAGCTAAAATTGTCGAAACTATAGTCACTTAATAAAGTCAGTGTTATACAAAGTTAAAAAGTTTTTTATTTGTGAAGAATAATGTATAACGAAGTAGAAGCCTCCACCGTTAACAGTTTGATCAAATTTAATCTTTTTGATAGGCAGTTTTAAAGAAAACATCGAAAAAAAGCTCAAAAGGTGCAAGATTGATAAGGCAAACATTTTGGCCTTGAGGGCAATGATCATAATTTAGTGTCAATTTTTTTAAGAAAACAAAATGTTGATTGGTCTCCTTGATAAATAGGTTAAAAGAAATGAAACTGGAACAAGATCCAAGAGATTTGAAGCTAGCTACTCGTGGGGAAAATATTTGACTCCAAAGAAGACTAAGAATATCTATAAAACAAAATGTTTAGCTATCTTATGACCAGATTTAGGTGTCAAAATCACTTTGACAAAACAAACAGACTATTGTATGATCTTTCTGAATAGCTGCTTAAAAACATGGACCAAAAATGTCATAGTGCATCCGTAGGCATCAAAATTAATATCTCTGATGACTGATAATGCCAAAGTTTAGATGTCCAAATCATTTTGAAATAATAAATAGACTGTTTCTTAATTTTTGCTTAGCCGTTTAAATAGAAAATTCGACCTAACGGTACTTAAAGGTAAAATCACAATAAACTAGATTATTGTTCATAGGAAATAAGTAGGCTTCAAAATTAATAGTCTGACAATAGTAAGAAAATTTAAAATAATAAATAGACTGTTAATATTTTGCTTAGGAAAATATAAATAGAAAATTCGAGCTATGCAAGTCGAAATTTTTAGCTAGCTATCCGAATAGAAAAAAATGGCTAAGAAATTAATAATGTCAAATTCACTTGGGCAAGACAAATTGGCGTGTCCAAAAATTTCAAACGGACAAAAATTTGTATATAGTCAAATGTTCCAAATAATCTTGATAGGGCGAAATTTTCTTGCAATCAAAAAATTGTTTTCGGATTAAATAACTCTAGTATCTAAACAACAGTGACCAAAAAGGCAATAGTTTTATGTAGTAAAATGTAAACAACTATAGTTTTGTCGTGTGCTTAAATGTATAGTAAAATATTATTATTAACATAGAAAGTGCCCAAAAATAACAATTTAGTGATTTACATTTTATAAAAGAAAGATTTTATAAAATATACCTTTGAGCCAATCCGTCTGGAACGATATAAGCAACCACATAACCCTGTCCTGGTGGAACCTTCTTAGCGATAAAAATCCCCAGTTCTTCATAAGGGTCCTTCTTGACCAACGTAACTAAAACTATATCAGACCTTTTCTGCGCATGTTTAATCACACTATCAAACGACAGGGATTGATTCGGCAGTTTCTTGCATATTTCTCTTCGATCCAACGATAGCGCCCTCTGTGGATTCCTCCGCTTGCCCAAATCACTGTTATCACTTTCAACGTGTGTCCGTTGCATATCAAAATTATAGCTCGATGAGCTGTCGCATCTAAAACTATCACTTTCTAACACCGAGGAGGACGTCGAATCGGTGACTAAAATTCCACTGTCCGAATCTTCGTTGTCCATAAGAAGGACGTGGTCGTCATCGTCGTCCAAAATGTGTGTATCTTCATGGAAGAGAGGGTTGTGTTTCTTTTGGAAGTCTTCCAATCCGGGCAATGCGCCGTAAGAGAAGCTTCGAAGTTTCGCGGTTACTTTTTTTGGTTCTGAATATTTGTTGGGCGTCGATTGAGCGAGGGGGGCGTCGACTTCGTGCGGTTTGTAGAGCTTCGCTAGAAACCTGCTCGTGGATGATTGAAGGTACCTTTCTGATATAGCGCGCAATTTTGACGTTAGACACGATATCCTTGGTATGGTATCGCATGTTTCGATTCGTGCAACATTAACTGCACTTGTTATTGAACTAGAATTTATTAATTGATTCGTGTCACTGACTTCGCCGATTTTGCAATCGGTGTTTGACGTCGAAGGCACGTCGATTTGCGATGCGTTGGACGAGGTGCGGAAGCAGGAGAGCCGCGTGTGTCTAACCCTGTCCAAAAGCGGATTGCGCTTTTCTCGAATATGGCCATCGTCGTTAGTTAGATGACGCGGCTGTGATTTATGCCGCCTCTTATCGGATTTTTCGAAGATTATCAAACTCTCTTCGACGTTGTAGTAATTCGTGTCGCGCTTACAGTTCTGCCGCCTTGTCCATGAGTCCGGCGTCATGTCTAAACAAGTAAACAGAATCAAGATTGCCACATTTATCAATCAATGAGTTCAGTACGTACCGATTCTCGATCTATGCCGGCCGCTCAATTTTGGCGATTCCAACAAAGCGTCATCTGACCTTGAAGACGTTTCGGATCGCAATGGTGACAGACTGATTAGCCTGGGAGCGTCGCCCTGCTTTCGAAACCAGCGCATGTTCTGCAAATAATATTAAAAAACAATAATAAAAAATCTATCAAGAATAAAAATTTGATTTTTTAAATACTTAAAATATAATTTATTTTGATAAATTTTCTGCGGTCTTTACACCATGTTTCTTTAATTAGCGCAGTTTTCGTATGTATATTAATATGTATTATTGCTTTAATAACTTGATTAAACCAATTTGAATCGCATTTAAAGCAATAAAACACTTCAATTTTATTTGTAAACATTTCGAAAGTAAACTGTTCACCGCGGTATGCGGTAATCACAATAATATCAACGTTATTGAGAACTACGCGCCATATATCTTAATACCTTTCCCCGGCCGGCAATTTATCCGACGTGCAGATTTAATCTCTGTCCGCGCACAAACGCATAAATCTCTAATTATTACATAAGGTATCCTTATTCAGTTATAAATGGAGGAAAGTCGGCGTTTTGATGTTACGAAGAGCGTCTCTGATATCAGCAAATAAACATTTAAAATCAGTAAATGGAAAAAGTAGGAAGGCATACTACTTAAACTAATTAAAGTCTGAAGATATGAAGGAAACCTTTTTAAAATTAGACATAAGTGCTTAAACTAATTAAAGTCTGAAGATATAAAGGAAACATTTTAAAAATTATAGTCATGGATTTTAATATTTATGATAGTATACTTTGGTGGAAAAAATCGAAAAATTACAAACGTCTAATAAAAATTTTGGACATAATAATGACAAAAAATCTGGAAATAGAAGAATTGATTAAATATGTATGTTTAAATAAAGATTTTGTTTAAACGTGAGCAAACAACAGTGATATAGTCCATTGAAAGTTAATAGAACTAAATTTTGAAAAACAATGCAGTTGCTAGAAAATTTAGAATTTAATCTTCAACAAAAATCTAAAGTATTCGAAAATAAACAAATTAAATTTTTGAAGTCAGGAAAATGTAGAAAAGAGCTGTATCATCAAGAAAAAGTTTTGGGTATAAATCTATATTAAAATCCAATTTGTTTTCTTTCTAATAAAGGTCAAATATCATCTTCAATTGAAATCAGAAACATTCTAACATTGCACAAACATTCTGAAAATGAAAACTCGAAATTCTGAATATCTTCTAGATTCCAGAAGTCAAAAGTGGGCTAAACATACCACTTATGACTTCTGAAATCTACAAAATATTCAGAATTTCGGATTTCATTTTCAGAATTTTTGTCCAATGTTAGATGTTCAATTGTACTATAAATACGTAAATTTTAGAATTGCAACAAATCAAAAGTTGTAAGCAGAAATCTATGCAAAAATCCAAATCTAATAGGTCAAAAAATTCATTAGACGTTTGATAAAGGTCATGAATTAAATTCTCACTTAACCCGTGGTGAAAAAATTTTATGTTAAATAAACACTTGATTGTGTTTCACTATTTTTTTAATAGTGAAACAAAACCAAGTGTTTATATAACTCTCTAATTCTACAAGGCCTTCAATAGCGTGAATCACAAAAGAGTATTGCTCAAGTTAAATGTATATGGATTATTTGGCATACTCAGTAAATGGGTTCAAACTGTCCCTTTTAAAGTTCGATCAATTTTTTAGAATTTACTATACACACACGTTGTTCATCAAAAACATAACAGGGGAAAAACATTTTAAGGTTGGAAGTTTTGTCAATTGCTTCTTGTAAACAATCTCAAAGGCAAAATGTCAAAAAACTAAACTGAACACAGATACGAGATATACGTGCGGACAAACATTTTAGAATTACAAGAAATTCGTCTGTGCTGCTCCAACTTTTTTTTTGCAACGTTGATGGCCAGACGACCGTTGAAATCGGATAATCACTCTTCTGTTCCAATTATAAATAAAATGCAGTGCTTCGATACGCACCAATAAAAACCATCGGGCGTAGATGAGTTTTTGTTTGTTTCTACGACCGCGCGTCCGTGACGGTTTTGCAGAGAAATGTTTTCATCTGCAGCTGCGGTAAATAATAATTGGCGAACGCTAATTGTTTATGTTTCGCCGGTAATTGAATCACCTGTTAATTAGTATCATAGGCACAGTAACAATTAACAACAATGGTGAACATTTATTAACACTATTGTTCATGTTATTATTACTTGTCGCTCTTGACAGTTACCTAATTGTCAGTGGTATGTCAACTCAATTAGGAAAAATAGTGCAACGTTTAGGCAATAGATGTCACCTTAATAGTGTATCTATCCCTAACGGAGATTAGGAGGTTTGTAAACTTCATGGTAACATTCCGTTTCCCTTTAAAAAGGTCGCTGTTAACTTCTACTGCAAAATGCAAAATTGACCACGTTTATTCCAGAATGGGGATTCCTTCTGGAATAAACTTCCCGAAATACAATGTCAGTTGCTCTTACGAGAAGTGGACAAAAAAAGGTGACTTGATGTCAATGCTGCTGCCTTTCAGCAGACCGTACCTCAAAAATCGAAAGATCGATTCCTCCTCAATACTCTTTTGGTGGAGGGGAATTAATTCAAATAAAAGACGAGATAACATATCTTGGTATTATAATTGGTATAATCTTCGACCATCACCTTTCATGGACAAAAACCATCGCATACCAAATCCAAAAGGCCAGAGGGTTGGCGTTGTGGCCTATTATCAACGTAAGATAGACTTATGCTGCATCCACACGAGGTTACTGTAGCCCCTTTTTAAACTCCCGCGTATGCAAAACATCAGATACGTACTGAATGCTCCGCGGTACATGCAAAATACGCAGATACACCGTGATACTAAGATTACTTGTGCCCTAGAGTATATCAAGGAGCTCGCTGTAACTTCTACAACAAACTAGATGAATGTCCTTTCTTTGGAATAACATTCACAAAATACGATGTCACTGCTGATAGCAAACATCGAAGGCCTCTTACGATTCTAATTGGTACTTAATTAGACCCCTTAAATCCTTGACAACCGCAATCACACTCCGTGACACTACTCCTTGCGAAGAGAGCGCCACTTACGACGACCGAATCCACCAATTCTTGGCGAACATTTTGCTTGACTTTCAGACTAGAAAAGACAGATGGTCACAACAGCGATCTCTCGGAGGTGTTCCCTCTCAAGGACCTGTAGCCCTCTCAAGGACCTGTAGATCCTTGACGTTGGTGAGAGGGCTTGAGTGGTCCTATGATTGTTGGGGCGAGAACCGGCTGTTCAGTCGAGGGGGAGGCCCCTCCGTACTGAACGGATAGCCGGGATGCGGCCTGACATGAGGATCCAGACGAATAACAGGTCAACCGCGCATCGTTGTGGCCGCGATGCGAGGATGTGCACAAGGCTACCCGCGTGTTTGTGCCATGCGTGGAGACCCGTAAGGCAGGACAAAGGGAACCTGGTGGCTGAGTCGCCCTCGTGATGCGTCACGTACGGCGGCAACACTCCACTTTGGCCCTGAGTTCTCCCTAAACGGGTGGTCGGAACTAACCCACTCCGATCAATCGGCTGCATTGTAAGGTCAGACTTACGACAGGGTGAGCCCCTGGGGGCGGAGGGGCGCTCAACGGACCCAGCACATGTGCCAGACACCCATTCGAGTGCAACCCGTCCTTGGTGACTATATCCCCTTGGTAGCCCTGGCGATCAATTATCGACGTCCCCAGTGCGGGCTCCGTGGCGGGTGGGGAGCCAAAGGGATGAAGTACTATCCACTAGCATGGACAATAGAATAAACAAAATAACGTTAGTAGCAGGCAGGTCGCAAGATCAACCTGCTACTACGAAGAAGACAACTAATGTGGGTGAGTCCCTGGATTCCCCGCAACAAACAGTGGCTGCGGGCGAATCAACTGATCCACCCGTCACCACAAAAGAAGCCGGCCCACAGAAGCAACCCCCAAAAAGGAAGCGCATTTGTGGAGCCGAGCTAAAGCGCAGAAGGAAGGTCAGGGAGGCATTGGCTGCTGCAAAGACAGCCAAAACCCCCAAGACCCCTTCTGATAAAGAAGTGCGCCCCCCAGGGCAGGCTGGCAACCCAATGCCCAAAGGCAAAGGGATGCTGCCAACTGGCAGCGCACAGAAAAAGAGGAATCGATCCGCTGCCTCTGAGCCATTACCCGGTCAGCCCAGGAAGGTGGCAAAAAAGGCAGACGGGAGATCCTCCAGGAAAAATACTTCGAATCTACCTCTCTCGAGAGTAAGGAGCGACGGGACCAGCTACAAGGAGGCTGCCTCTAGGCACCTCCGAGTAGCCATTATAGACCAAAACAACCCCTTGGGCAAAATCACCAAGGAACAGGTAGCAATGGTCGAAAAAGCAATGCTTGAGGAGCTGGACAAATTGCTCAACTCCTCAGACCACATCCCTACATTTCAGGAATGGGCACACTCAGGGGAGATACTACGTATCACCTGCGATAATGAGCCCGCCCTGAAATGGCTCAAGGACGTAGTCCCCCGTCTACCACCACTGTGGGAAGGGGCCAAACTGACTGTCGTCCAGGTCGACCAGCTGCCAACACTGACGAAAGCTCGTCTGTGGATTCCGGGACAACCGGAAAACATAGACCTGGTAAAGAGGCGGTTGGCGGCACAAAACGCCGCAATGGAAATAAAGAGCTGGTGCGTCTTCCACGTTGAAGAAAAGAAGGAACCCTTGGGTCACCTACTTGTCTTCGGGGTAGGAAAAAAGGATGCCCAGTTCATCAAAGAAAAGGGAGGGAGGATTAGCTATAAATTCTCCACTCTCCCCATAAAACTGGCTAATTCAGCCATAACAGAAACACCTCGGGTGAAGGTCCGGATGGAAACGGAGGATGCAAGCACACCGGGCGGAAGCCAGGAGTGCGCCACCTCCATCCCAGAGGAGCCTTCACAACCGTAAAGGTGATACAGTGTAACCTGCATCATTGTAGGGCGGCCGTGGCAACCCTTTGCCGCCACCTCGACACTATGCAGGACATATGGAGTTTCTCGGGCCCATCCTTCTAATTTCTAAATGTATGACTCATCGCTTTTCTCTAATGTATTCAAAGTGTATAAGATGAAAGTGTCAAAGGTTTTATAAATAAGATAAAACAGTATTAACGATTTTAAATATTTTACGCGTTGTAACATTCTGCATCGCACAGCGCGATTAATAAAAATGATACTACACCATTTATTATGTACAGCTATGTACTCAGTAATGACGTACTAAGTAGTAACAAGAGAATAATAGCATAGAAAATAGTGGTAATTAACTAACTAATCGTTAGTAGCTCCTCAAATAAAAGTATTCAATAAAGACTTATCTGTACTGCAACCAGCTGATTCTCCGCCTATCTTAAGCCAATCGGTTAAGTCGTTATTTCCGACAAGGCAGCAAAAAAAGCAAAAACTACGACGGCAAAGTAAGCCTTCGTACACGGCGTCGCCAACGGTCTTCCAAGGGTTGATAACGCAAATTGTGCTAACTGGACCATCCACGACGAGGCTGACGATAACGATAAATATTCAAAACGTATCCTTCGATTAAACGATACGGTAGTTTAAGGGGCCCCTAATTTAAATACACTTAATTAGAACGTTTCCGTATGGATAATAAGACTCACCTTCGCTTAGACGAAACCCTTCGAGAACGAAACGGTAATATTTAACCAAGATTTTACTCGGCCGAAAATTACTCGCTGAAATTGTGCTGATCTGTTTTCTTCACCGTAGACGCGCGCGAACCGTAGAAAAAGTAAATTAAATCCGATATTTTATTATAGGCAACACAACATACACGTTTTGAAACTAGCACTGTTATAATAAACCACTCGAGTTAAGTTATTTGTTTTTGTAATTTTTGCTAGACTCGTGTTGTAGATTTGCAAAATTAATAATAATTATATATTTTTTTACATCCATATTAATTAATTATTTTAGTGAATTATTTTATAATTGCATTTTCGTAAATTTTTTATATAATCAAACAAATTTATTGTGGCTATTAAAATACGAAACGTCAGTAAAATCTTTGCTATTTTAAAATAAATATAAAATTTAAATTTAAGGGATATTTTAAGAAATAATTATCAAAATAATATATTTATTATTGTGACATCTATTGACCAAAGCGTTGCATCAGATTTCCCTAATTACCGACAATTACAGGGAACTCTCAATAAAGCCAATTTACCAATGAAAATGTAAAAACATTGATTTAATTAAAATATCTATTAACATTTTGTTTGAATTAAATTTGTTTTGTATTTATATTTGAAAATTTTCGTCATAAAAAAGTCATTAAAAGCCAAAACGACTTTGAGGAAATACCCACTTTCTATGCCCAAAATTTCATCAAAAGCATTTTTACTCTACCAATAAAAAATAAATGCTTACGTTTAGAATTTAAATCGCTGATTGAAATATTTCAATCAACGACTTGAATTCTCTTCTGCGGTTTTTAAAATACAGCGTCCACAGAGAAGAAGACATTCCAAAATTGGTTGAATTAAAGTCACAAGAACATAAAACATATTTCCATAGAAAATGCAATGCATTTTCCATTATATTTAATGTATTATTTTGTAACGATTTTTTTTATGACTCTGGCAAAATAATTAACAATAAACAATTGAAATGGCTCAAGGACGTAGTCCCCCGTCTACCACCACTGTGGGAAGGGGCCAAACTGACTGTCGTCCAGGTCGACCAGCTGCCAACACTGACGAAAGCTCGTCTGTGGATTCCGGGACAACCGGAAAACATAGACCTGGTAAAGAGGCGGTTGGCGGCACAAAACGCCGCAATGGAAATAAAGAGCTGGTGCGTCTTCCACGTTGAAGAAAAGAAGGAACCCTTGGGTCACCTACTTGTCTTCGGGGTAGGAAAAAAGGATGCCCAGTTCATCAAAGAAAAGGGAGGGAGGATTAGCTATAAATTCTCCACTCTCCCCATAAAACTGGCTAATTCAGCCATAACAGAAACACCTCGGGTGAAGGTCCGGATGGAAACGGAGGATGCAAGCACACCGGGCGGAAGCCAGGAGTGCGCCACCTCCATCCCAGAGGAGCCTTCACAACCGTAAAGGTGATACAGTGTAACCTGCATCATTGTAGGGCGGCCGTGGCAACCCTTTGCCGCCACCTCGACACTATGCAGGACACAATAGCCGTCATCCAAGAACCATGGATTGTTAAATCCAAGGTTTGTGGATTTGGTAAGTTAAATGGGAACATATTCACACATCCCACAAATAATAAGCCTAGATCATGTATTTACATACCTAAGCACATAACATCCTATCTTATGCCACAGTTTTCCACCAGTAACATCACAGTGGTAAGGCTGTCAGCAGGAGACGGCAACAAAGACACCATCCTGGCGTCAGTTTACCTCCCTCACGACGCCCCTGCACCAACCAGGGGGCTGGAGCAACTCGTGCTACACTGTGAGATGGAGAAACTTCACCTCGTCATTGGCTGCGACGCTAACGCGCACCATATCATGTGGGGCAGCGTGGACACCAACAACAGAGGTAAGTCACTACATGAATTTATCATTAGTAACAATTTAGAAATACTAAACCGAGGCTCTGAACCCACGTTCGTGACATCTCGGAGCCAAACTGTAATAGACATTACATTGGCGACTAGCGGTATCTCAAACAGAATCCACGACTGGCATGTATCACCGTCGGTTTCAATGTCAGATCATAGGTAGATCAAATATATACTAACGCATACAACCGGTAAGAAAACACGTTACCTTCGCAACCCGAGACTAACGGACAGGAATGCCTACATAGACAACCTCTCGCTGAGTCTGCGAACTTGCGAAGCTACCGGCCAACTTAATACAGTGGAAGACATTGAAGCCTATGTAAATACGTTTCAACACTCCATTTTAAAAGCATATAAGGACTCCTGCCCTGTGAGAAAGGTGGAAGACTCCGCGAACGCCACGCCCTGGTGGTGCGGAGAACTCGACCATCTCAGAAAAGCTGCGAGAAAATCCTTTAATAAAGCAAAGAATTCTAAACAACAGTCAGACTGGATGGTCTATAAAAACATCCAACAAGACTACAAAAAACTAATAAGGCAAAAACAAAGGGCAGCCTGGAGGTCTTTTTGTGAGGAGGTTGAAACCACCTCGGCAGCTGCAAGGCTTAAAAAGATCCTCTCCAAGGATCCCTCACGACAACCAGGTTGCCTAAAACGAGAGGATGGAAATTACTCTTCTAACCTCTCAGAAGCAGCTGAGATTCTCATCAACACCCATTTCCCAGGATGTACGAACACCTCCGATGAAGGTTGGTCAGAACCCACACCCTCAAACCCCTCCAAGGAGGATTGGGAGGTGGCAGATCACCTCACGGAAGGGACACGTATAACCTGGGCAATCAAAAGCTTCTCACCATTTAAAGCGCCAGGCTTGGACGGTATGTTCCCGGCCCTCCTCCAATGGGGGCTGGACATATTATCAGCCCACCTAGCCAAAATCTTTAGGGCATGTATTGCGTTCAGATACATCCCTCTAGCTTGGAGAGAAGTAAAAGTTATTTCTTCTGAAAACGTTAGAGAAATTGTGCGAAAGACTAATTCACGAGACGGCTTTGATTACGAATCCGATCCACGCTAACCAACATGCAGGGGAAATCAACGGAGTCGGCTCTGCACACTGTTGTAGACCGAATCGAAAGATCTCTGGACAACAAAATGTCCACCTTGGGCGTGTTCATTGATATAGAAGGTGCTTTTGATAAAACGACCTTCAGAAAAATGGAAACTGCTCTCTCCACGCATGGTGTGAACTCCACAGTTAGTGGATGGATCAAAAGCATGCTGGAGAATAGGGCAGTCACAGTAAATGTAGGAAATACCAATGTCAGAAAGAACGTTGCTAAAGGCTGCCCACAGGGTGGAGTACTCTCACCACTCCTGTGGAACATAGTTGTTGACAGCCTACTGCGGCGACTTAACAACAATGGCTTACACACCATAGGATATGCAGATGACATAACCATCCTGCTAACACGCAGATTTGAGACGGTGCTATGCAGCTTGATGCAGCAAGCCCTCAAAATAATCGAATACTGGTGTAACGACCAGTCTCTGACCATAAACCCGTCAAAGAATGAAATGGTCCTCTTCACAAAGAAAAGGAAACTAGGTAAGCTAAAGCTCCCTATGCTCCTCAACACCCAGTTGACATTGTCGTCAGAAGTCAAACACCTGGGAGTGATCCTCGACGGCAAGCTGACGTGGGAACCACATCTCAAAATGAAATGTAAAAAAGCATGCGTCTCCCTCTGGCAATGCCGGAGGGCTGTGGGGCAGACATGGGGGCTATCTCCCAAGATAGCACTTTGGCTGTACACAGCGGTAGTAAGACCAATGCTAATCTATGGAGCACTGGTTTGGTGGCCCAGAGCCAGACAGAAAACCTCAGCAAAGCAGCTTACTCAGTTGCAAAGGATAGCATGCCTCAGCACGACCGGAGCAATGCGAACAACACCCACTGCAGCAATGGAAGCAATGCTCTGCCTTCCACCTCTCGACTTATACGTAGAGGAGATGGCCACGGCGGCAGCACTGCGCCTAAACTCAGTTGGACTCTGGTACAAAGGAGGCAGGGCTGGCAGACACTGTCACCTTTTAGAGGAGGCTGTCAAAAAGACACCCCTTCTTGGAAGGAAGACAGACAACTTGCCACCCTGCTACGTCTTCAATAGACCCTATAATGTATCGATAAAAAGAGGAACAGGGAATGCAGAGGGTGGGGAAACCCTCCGAATTTACACCGATGGTTCTAAAACCAAAAGAGGATCCGGGGCGGGAATTTACTCGCAACAAATAGACCTCTCATTAGCTATACCCCTAGAAAAGCACACAACTACTCTGCAAGCAGAGATCGTTGGTATCATCCAAGGGGCGAAAGAAATCCTACACCAAGACATCCGTGATAGGAACATCCAAATCCTTACAGACAGTAGGGCAGCAATACTAGCAGTGAGTAGTCACAAGATCGCCTCAACACTAGTAAAAGAATGTCACAACACCCTTAAACAAGCAGCACAATCAAACAGTATTGAGCTGCGCTGGGTCAAGGGACACAATAATGAAGAAGGCAACAGCAAGGCAGACGAGTTGGCGCGAGCTGGATCGGTTCTCAGTGATACCACGGACGGGCCCCCGATCGCGCGAACACCGAAATGCCTCACTGATATCCTCAAACAGAATACTCTCAAGATGCTAAAACAACGTTGGGGCAACATTTCAGGCTGCAGACAGGCCAAGGAAGCAATACGCTCACCCAATCTGAAAACAGCTGAATATTATTTGCGACTATCCCGGGGGAATATGCGTCTTATCACAGGTATCCTTACGGGTCACTGTCAGCTAAGGAAACACTTGTTTACTATGGGACTGGTGGAAACCCCCATATGTAGAGCATGTGAAGAAGAGGGCGAGACAGTGGAACATGTGTTAACCACCTGCCCGGCTCTCACACCTTAGAGAGTCCATGCTAGGGGAGCTCTGGCCGAACATGGCCAACATAAGGGATAACCCTCCAAGCGTTGTGCTATCCTTTGCTCGCCACCTTGGGTGGCTAAATGAGTGATAGAACAACGCAGGGCTGTCCCAGTCAGGGGGGCACAATGGGCCTAGTGAGGTCTAAGTGCTCTGGTCAATGATTTGATCACCCTTGGCAAACTCAATCCAGATCCAGATCCAGAACTATTTTAATTATTACTATATTTCTTTTGCAATAGTAAGTTATATAAATTGCGACATATTTTATCAAGATAACGGCACAATTTATTACGACAAACACTGCCCAAACAATAAATCAAACCAGCCGAAATGCCATTTACATACGCAAGTGAAAATTGAGTCCTCGCAGGTTTAATTTATCGGTCCGGCGTCGGCACTCCTCGCCATTTGCCCTTATCAATTTAATTGCGGACGATTTTGAAATACTCCTCCGGTACATTCGCAATAATTAATTATTAATGAGTTTCGACCGATCTAATTACCGTTTTCGAGCGGCTTGTCGATTTTTATTAGGAATTCAATTATGCCGTTGCTAAATCCAATAATGTGTAACCTCGGCGGACTTTTTTTTCTCTCTCCTAGCTGTAAAAGTAGGTAAGTGCTGTGTGTATGTTAATGCCTTGTAATTGTAGACAAACACATTTCTCTTTTACTCAACAAGGAAAACTCAATTATATACTCGAATAATTCCGTTTAGCCGAGTGCAGCAATTAGCGATTTGAGAGATAATAGTGTTTAGAAATTAATTGTATTAAATCCGCTGATATCACGCACGGACTATAAAGTAAGTGTTAACACATTTCACTGCATTCAGTGCTTTTCCAGGAGGTGGATAATTATTGTTTCAATTTGATTTGTTTCTTAATGGAGTTTCTCGGGCCCATCCTTCTAATTTCTAAATGTATGACTCATCGCTTTTCTCTAATGTATTCAAAGTGTATAAGATGAAAGTGTTAAAGGTTTTATAAATAAGATAAAACAGTATTAACGATTTTAAATATTTTACGCGTTGTAACATTCTGCATCGCACAGCGCCATTTTAAAAAATGATACTACACCATTTATTATGTACAGCTATGTACTCAGTAATGACGTACTAAGTAGTAACAAGAGACTAATAGCATAGAAAATAGTGGTAATTAACTAACTAATCGTTAGTAGCTCCTCAAATAAAAGTATTCAATAAAGACTTATCTGCACTGCAACCAGCTGATTCTCCGCCTATCTTAAACCAATCGGTTAAGTCGTTATTTCCGACAAGGCAGCAAAAAAAAACAAAAACTACGACGGCAAAGTAAGCCTTCGTACACGGCGTTGCCAACGGTCTTCCAAGGGTTGATAGCGTAAATTGTGCTAACTGAACCATCCACGACGAGGCTGACGATAACGATAAATACTCAAAACGCATCCTTCGATTAAACGATACGGTAGTTTAAGGGGCCCCTAAATTAAATACACTTAATTAGAACGTTTCCGTAAGGATAAGAAGACTCACCTTCGCTAAGACAAAATCCTTCGAGGGCGGAATGGTAATATTTAATGGTACGAGAGCAAACCAAGATTTTACTCGGCTGAAAATTACTCGCTGAAATTGTGCTGATCTGTTTTCTTCGCCCTAGACGCGCGCGAACCGTAGAAAAGTAATTAAGTACGATATTTTATTATAGGCAACACAACATACACACATTTTAAAAATAGCACTTATAATAAACCGCTCGAGTAGTTAAGTTATTTGTTTTTGTAATTTGTGCTAGACTCGTGTTGTAAATTTGTAAAAAGAATAATAATTATATAATTTTTCTACATCCATATAAATACAGCCATTAATTAATTATTTTGGTAAATTATTTTATGTTTGCGTTTTCGTACATTTTTGTACATAATCAAACAAATTTATTGTGGCAATTAAAATACGAAACGTCATTAAAATCTGTGCTATTTTAAAATAAATATAAAATTTAAATTTAAGGGATATTTTAAGAAATAATTATCAAAATAATATATTTATTATTGTGACATCTATTGACTAAAGCGTTGCATCAGATTTCCCTAATTACCGACAATTACAGGGAACTGTCAAGGAAGCCAATTTACCAATGATAATGTAAAAACATTGATTTAATTAAAATCTATTAATATTTTGTTTGAATTAAATTTGTTTTGTATTTATATTTGAAAATTTTCGTCAGAAAAAAGTCATAAAAGCCAAAACGATTTTGAGGAAACACCCACTTTCTATGCCCAAAATTTCATCAGAAGCTTTTTAACTCTACCAATAAAAAAGAAATGCTTACGTTTATAGTTTGAATCGCTGATTAAAATATTTCAATCAACGACTTGAATTCTCTTCTGCGGTTTTTAAAATACAGCGTCCACAGAGAAGAAGACATTCCAAAATTGGTTGAATTAAAATCACAAGATCATAAAACATATTTACATAGACAATATTAAAGAGAAAGTGCAATGTATTTTTCATTAGATTTATTACGATTTATTACGACGTTAGATATTAATATATTATTTAACGATTTTTTTATGACTCAGAAGAAATAAATAACAATAGACAATTTTTAAATCAATTTTACGTCTTTACTTTTTTAAGTTGCAAAAATGGAAGTGTATATTAGGTTGCATATATCGAACATTCAATATTCCTATTAGTTTAAAATTGTGAAATGTTTCGTATTTTTTTGTATTCTCTAAGAACACCCAAAGGACTTTAATATATTTTATTTAAAATTGCGATATAATATGATTTATACACACACATCATCATATATCCCGATCTATTTTAGGAAAATTTGCTGCTATAGTGTTATGCAATAATTCTTAAATAATAATAAAATATTAACCACTAAAATACTTAAAATATTTTGTAGAAAGGAGCGATGTTTCTAATATATCGATAACAGAACGAGCTGAACTCGAAATTACCGAAGTAGGAAATCCTAAAAATGACTATAAAAAAAAACTCCTAAAGGAAACTTTTCTAGACAATTTTAAAACAAATGAACATAAACTTATAGAGAAGAAAATTTATGGAAATATAGCACAAAAGTAAAGAAAACATTAAAAAAGTGGGTGGTAATCTAAGTTGATTTCAATGTTTTCAAATTAAGAAATTTCAGGATTTACTCATGCATAGAGCAAAAGATAAATAGGAATATTATTCAGGGAAATAGATTTATGAACTGAGAATTTCAGGAGTAACTCATATTTATTTTATAGGCAATAAAGGTAATAGGTAAAGAATAGCTTAATTAAAAAGCTCAAAATACTTACTTGTTTCGATAAAGAAATGGAGGTACTTTCTATTATAATATGAGTTCTAGATGACTCAAAATATTAAAAAGTCTTCGACATACAACATTTAGGCACCGACATACTGCTACCACCGTTTTTTCTCATTGTTCCAGGAAGCCTGGAAGTCTCCGCCCGGAGAGCTGTTAAATGACCTCATCATTTCAGGTCTTAAACTTCTTACCGAAGTATAGTTGATGCTTGAAGCCATTACTTTGTGATACATTTTTGAAAATTAGGACGACAAATGAAATTCACTTTGTTGTGATAACAAGTTCTGACGAATAATAATAATAATAATAATAATAACCAGAAGGCACTTCATTTGGCTCTTTGCCCGCAAAGCTTCAGATCTTTTAAACTTCTTACCGAAGTTCTGACGAATAATTATAATAATAACCAAAAGGCACGGTATTTGGCTGTTTGCGAAGAAATGCTTTCTGGTGATGATAAGGGTACGATCCTTAAATGAAATGTCAAAGTGCAGAGTGGCACACCCCCTTACCTCCAAAGCTTAAGAAGCTTGAATGAATCAGTCATGCGCGAAATTTGTGCTTATTGTTTTTTTTTCGATGCTAAAGGGTTGAACCGCAAATAATTTGTTCTTGCCGGCCAGATTGCCACAAGTCAGTTTTATACTAAAGTGCTCCGCCATTTAAAGGATTGAGAACATCGCGTTCGTGCGGACGATGTGCCTTCTCACACGTCACTCGCCACCGCCGAAGTTTTGACTAAGTTCAACATGTCAACTCTGTCCCCTACAGCCCCGATCTTGCCCTCGTCGACTTACTTTGGTAGCCCAGATAAAATAGGACCTGAAAGAAAAGCGATTCGATCTAAGCAACTTTGACAAGGTCTCTTAAAAGTCTAGCGCGCGAAGACTTCCAGACATCAACAGTGAAAAAACGCTGGTACAGTGTGTTGGTGCCCAAGGGTTATATTTCGAAGACGTTTAGTTCGCTTTACATGTTTAATAATATTTATATTCTCAGACCAGTCTTCAAACTTTGTGAACACACCTTGTAATATGAACATGTATTTCAAAATTTCAAAAAAGCAAGAGATTCTTGAAAAAAAATTTCTACATAATTCCAAAAGATGTCTTGGATATTGATAGGGAAAAGACTTAAAGTTTGAAAAGAAGAAAATGTATATATGACCGTCGAACAATAATTTCGGGAATTTAAGGCAGCCATCAGTAAAGGAATGAGGTGCAACAAAAAGAAAGCTGACAATCATTTTTTGGATGGACGTTATTGCTTAAATAATATGTTAAGTCCATAGTTCTGGACAACTTAAAAGAAATCTGTTTTGTATATTTCCAATTTCTGTTGTTAAATTTTGAAATTTTGAATCAAAAGCTCTGCAGGTATATTACAGTAAGTAGGCAATTTTAAAAATTTTTGGAAAAGAAAAGTCTAGACAACAAAATATTTAGGAAAATTGCAGGAACATTCCTTTTTGGAAAATCCAAAATATATTTTTTGATATAGAAATAACACAATTTACGCTTGGCGTAAATGCGCATGTTGCAGAAATTTAAGAAAGCTGTGATTTTAAATTATAATTAACTAATTTCTACACATTTCAATTTTTTAAATTATTCTCTTAGCAAAATCCTAGACTTTTTTTAGAATTTTCTTTCTTTGATTTCAGAAATTTTTTGACGTAGATTTTAAAATGTCTGTTAATTAAAAATTCATATTATAAGATGCTCTTACTTGTTGTGACAAGATTGCCGCCTGAGTGGTTCTTTCTGTTGATGGATATCCATAAACTACTTATCCTAAATCTCAAGATTTTTTTGTATTATTATTTCTTTAATCAGTAACTTTTTTATTTCATCTTATCCGTAAAATAATGCTACAACCTCAGATTTTCTGAGAAAATTTTCTGTATAGTAGTTTTGCTTTCTTGTTATTAACATCATTTCAGCAATATATATTTTTAATTTCTGTTAAAGATTCAAGGTGAAATGAATTGATAAATGGTGGTGCTGAGGTGTTTGGGTGGTATATTAGGATTACAAACAATACAGAGATGATTTAGAACGAAATATTTACTACTACTAAACATCTTTATTCACAAATTGAAAATAAAATATAATACATGTAATGTATAAATTAAAATAAATTCTAACATAGTTGGTCTTCTGTTTCATGGCTATCGACCAGTGGTCTTTCAGCCTCGAAATATTTATATTATCGCTTTTGTTTTTTTTTTAGACTTTACCTTTCTAAATTTTTTTGACATTTCTTACTGTTAGGAAAATAATACTGAATTTTCTCAGATTTTTTATGTCGTTTAACCTAATTACCTCAGCTTTCCTGGAAGACTTTTAAAGAAATCATTTTCTTCAAAATCTGTTTTTTGCTTCCTGAGATTCAATTTCTGCAATTTTTTTTAAATTTCTGTTAATTTTTCCATGCATTTTAAAACCTTCTTGTAGTTTTTTTTAAAGCTTTCTGCTATTTTATAGAAATATTTATTTCAGGAGTTTTATATTTCGCATAGTTTTTTTTCTAAATTTTAAGCATTGTTACTACTTAATTTTATAAAAATCTTCTTGTGAAAAAAATTCATCAAAAAAGCTTTCAAGAGAAGTCGTTTTATAATTACGCAATTTATAATACATTATTTTTAGATTATAATTCATTATCATAAAGTCCAGAAAATAATCTTGATACTGTAAACTCAGGCAAACCTTTGGAAGTTTAGGATGATTCAGTGCAAAAAGCTAATGATGAAATTTGGAATGATTTAGTACCAAAAACGAATGATATAACAAAATCTTCTGAAAGTTGTCATTATTTACTGCAAAAAATTAACTATGAAGAAAAATCTTTAGAAACTTGGGATGATTCAGTGAAAAAACTAAGATAAGACAAAATCATCAGTAACTTCGGAATATTCTATGCAAATAAAACAAAGATATGATTCTGTGCGAAAAACTTATGGTGAAATTAAACCATTACAAAAATATACATATGATGATAGTACTTTACTAGAACCAAACAATAATATCAATAAGTCTCTCTGTAATTAGTATAAGCATTAGAATAAATATTAATATTAAGACCACTGACGCCAATTTTATTCTGTATTATGTACATTTTGAAATAAAGATATATATTATTATTAATTTCAATAATTTAACCAATCATGGTTTACTAAAAGTCAATGAAAAAGAAGGAAATCACTTCGTTGGCGAAACTGAATCAATCAATCAACTTTCAGGGAAGAAGAAAGAAGATTTGTTCAAAATGTCTGCTGATGAATGCATAAAATATGCCCAAGAAGAAGATTCATTAAATAGCTACGATGAAAATTATAGATCACATAAAAATACCCAAAAAACGTATTAGATGATAGGAAACATGCTGGACAAAACTTAAAACCAGAATTTATGAATTTAAATACAATCTAATATGAAAGCCTAAACCAATCAAAAGTACAACAAAGAGTGGCAAGCGCAACCTTCTCAAAAGTTAAATCTGAAAAAATCTTCTGTAAAGAAAACGGATTCAGAACCTGCTATTAATTTGGAAAGAATACCAACAACGTTTCCAAGCTTCAAACCCAAAAAACCTGAACTAAAACGCGTTACCAGTAAAATGAAAATATATATTTCAGTTTTGAATTTCATATAGATTTTTTATAGAAGTTTTTGTCACTTCCTACTTTATTTTATAGCAACCTTTTAAAATTTCAAAGGTTTTTAAAATTTCGCATAGTTTTTTTTTTCTAGAAATGTTTATATATTAATATTTATTTTACGAGTTTTCTAAAAATATTTAGCAGTTTAGAAGTTCCGACAATTTTGTATCTTAACTCATTTATATATGAGATTCTACATAAACTTCAAATCTTTCATTCAGGTGTTTTCGAGTACGACCTTCATCCATCTTGTGGGTATGTCGATACCATTCTTTATGTTCCATGGTTTTTGAAGGTTGTATTGCCAAAAGCACCTTCAATATCCACGAACATTCATAATGAAATCTCTTTGTGCTATGGTGAATCGTCTATACCTTTTGTATAGACCTTCGGGTGGCCCACTACAAACCACCACCGAAAGTGCACATCAGTCCCCTCTGCTTAAGGGCGGCCAACAGGCTGCCCCTGACAAGGATACAAGGAAAAGAAAAAGAGAAGGGAGCTGAAGGAGGCTAACAGAATGGTCTCCAATCCGTTTCCTACTACAATTGAGCACACCGGACCTCGTAGCTGTCAGTGTGGAGGGCGCTGAGGGCAGGACTCTGATTCCGTAACAGCGAAACCCCTCTAAGATAAACCTGATAATAAGGTGCGACGCCAATGCTGCAGAGGCACCAACCACATAGGATAATCTCTTCACTCAACTATAACCCTAGAGATATTGAATGGGGTTATAGTCATCACCCTCGCAAATGCGAACACAGCAAAGCAGATATATTAAAGTTCTATAGAAGATACAAAATTTATTGAAACTGTATTTTTTTTATAAACACATCAAGTAGCATCTCTCATTTATGTATGAAAAATGATATCCTCTATATGATCACGGAAGTCCGCGCGGCAACAAGCAATGCATTCATTGAAGTTCTTGATCATCTGGTAGGATGCCGTTAATAACCCTTTTAATTGCATCCTTCAATTGGTGTATTGCTTTTGGTTTGTTCACGTACACTTCTGATTTCACAAATCCCCACAAAAAAAGTCAAAAGGCCTAAGACCGCATGATCTGGAAGGCCATTCCTGCTTGCCATGCAGAGAGATAATTTTTTGGGGATACTTTTCAGGCAGCAGAGCAATCGTTTCATGGGATATGTGTCATATCGCACTATCTTGTTGAAACCAAAAATCGTCATTTTCATCCACAACTGCGAAAAAACAATCTGTAACTGTCGCTGTTCACAGTGACTTTTCATTGCTTGGATACGTTGCTTAGTTGTCATCTACTCCATGGCAAAAATAAACATCAAACTCACTACACAAAAGCTATAAGGCTTCTAATGAGAATGATCGCAAATAACGACTGCCAAACGTCTGACAAAATGGCGCCAAATTCAAATTCGTCCTTACTTCCTGGGCACCCTATAGAAAACTGGCGCGTCCACCAGGACGTGTCTTTCTCGGATCATAGATGGATTGGCTTCAGTATAGGAGTTACCACAATGGAACGAATCCTAGATCGAAACCCAAAAAGAACGGAGACGGAACTGTTAAACAGCTGCCTATCCAAACAGCTTAAAGAAGATATCTTCAGGCAGGACCCTGTACATAGGGAGGCGGTCGAAAGGCTTTCTCTCAAATTACAGACCAGCCTTGTAAACACTTTTCGTGAGGACTGTACCGTCAGGAAGGTTGGCACATCTGCCAAACCTCCCTGGCGGTGGTTGACCGAAAAAGGTCAAATTCTCAGAAAGCCTTTATCAAAGCCAAGAACTACCGACTTGAGGAGTACTGTACCACAAACAAGACAATTCAGAGGGACTTTAAAAATGATCCTCAAAATGAATCAAAGAGCCTCATGGCGCAACTTTTGTAAGGGCATAAATTCCGTATCGGAAACGGTTCACATTAAGAAAATACTATCTGTGTGCCGGAGTGCACAGCCAGGGACATTAAAAAAGGAGCACGGAACTTATACTGCTGATCTCCGAAAATCTCTAAGTCTGCTTCTGAAGTCACACTTCTCTGATTTCAAAAGCGGGTCTGACGCGAACTATCAAAATGATCCAGAATACTTCCCTGGAACATAAGTCCCCTATTAAATAGCTAGGACCGGATGGTGTGTATATTTCCCTACTACAAGCCCCACTGTAGTAGGGCAGTATCACACCATCCGGTTCTAGCGATTTAATAGGGGACTCATGTGCAGGAAACACTGATTACATCGCAGATAAACCTTATAGGCCAATAACCCTTACAACTTTTCTTCTAAAGACCTTAAGAGGCTTCCCAAACACTTTAACAACCAGTTGTACTTGACAAACGAGGAGAAATATCTAGGTATAACACTAGACTCCAAGCTCAACTGGAAGAACCACATAGAACACAAGCTTAAAAAACCTGTGTCATCTTCTGGTAGTGCATGTGTGTGCTAGGACCAACCTGGGGTTTCAAACCAAAGGTGGCCCTACGTTGCAATCGTCAGACTAGCTCCGACATACGGAGGGTTAACCTGGTGGCTAAACCACCTATAGATGGAGCTACAATCATAAATGTAAATATGAAATATCAAACAAGCGAAATTCTAAAATGTCCACTGTAGATTAAAAAACAGCCCACAGAAATATTAGAGTTTATAGTTGCTCACAAAAATGGTAAAGTTCTTCTTAATTTCAACAGATGGTTCTATAACCGTTTATTTTTTTCTATCAGCGTCAATACAAAATAAAATATCTTTCAGCATCAACTTTGAAGCATATACAAAAAATAATTCTGAAGAGTTTTTAAGAGACAACAGGAGGAGTTGGAATCGTTATTAAACGAGAGAGGGCGTCAAATTTGAAACATCGAGCTAAAAACTGTCAGCAGCTAGAGCAGCAATCGTTATATTAAACTAAAAAGATTGTCAATATTGAATTATCCAGCGAAAATCCCAAATGTTTATTACAAATTGAAAAAGAACTTTCAAAAAAATGTTTAGATTATTTTTCAGAAGATACCTTTAACTTCCAAGAGATGGCGCTGAAATCGCAGATACTTTCTGAAAAAGCCGTCAACTTTGGAATGTCAAAAAAACATTAAATTTCATTACATATTAAAAAGGTATGGTTCGTTTATCTAAAGATTTCTCTAGCTACCATCAGGTGGAGCTACAAATTATTGAACAAAATTGGGCGTTGAATTTCAAATATCGAGTGCACAACAATTGTAGAATTTAATTTTCTGAAGACCTTTTAATCTTCCAGCTTCCATTTTTACAGCAGATTTAGAAATTTGTACAAAAACTTATATTTCTGAATTTCATCAGATGGCTATAAGCGTAATTTTTCTGGCGCAAATGGCGTCAAATTTTCAATCTTTAATATCTAATTAATTTTCATATTGAAAAGGAGTGTTAAAATATGTTGGATTTGTTCTTCTAAAGATTTCTTGAAGTGTCAATAGATGGAGCTGCAAAGGCCGTCAAATTATATATATCAAGCAAAAAGAACATTTTTTTTCTGTATTAGATAAATAGACCTGACACTATTTTAAAAAAATCTTTAGAAACTTTCAAACTCATTCTAGAATAATCTATAAAAAAACATTAGAAAATTCCAAACTCCTTTGAAAACCTTTTTAGAAAATTTTAGAAAGTCGATAACGAAAAAGATTAAAACTAATCAATTTATGTGAATTATAGATATTAAACAAAAACACATATTTATTGGAGATTTTGAAAGTGTGAAAAAAATAGGTTTTATTTATTTAAGGATTTCTTAAATTTCCAAAAGATGGCGCTGTAATTGTAATTCTTCTATGTTAGATATAGTTACCTGAAAATGTCTCTAACTACCAGCAGGTGGAGCTATAATCGTTATTAAACGAGCTAGGCTGTTCAGAAGGAGCTTACAAAAATTAGAAATAAACTATAAATTCTAGCCCAGATGCCAATAAAATGAATCTAAAGGTTTCTCAGAATATCAGTAGGTGGAGCTGCAATCGTTATTAAATTTAAAAGAAGGCAACAAGTTTTATATATAAAGAGAAAATTCATTTTTTTTGTTACAGTTTAATAATCATAGAATTTAATAAATTTCCAACGCCATTAACATTGAATTCTCTTAAGTTTTATTACGGATTTAGAAAAAAAAAACTCCTAGCAGATGGAGGTGGAATCTATGTTCAACAAGGAAGAGCGTTTGAAATCGCAAACAAAATCCCATTTGTTTTATTGCAGAATCGGAGCACAATAGAATTTAGTTATCGAAGGAATTCTGTAACTTCTAAGAGATGGCGCTGTAATCGAAATTCTTCGAGAGGATCTCTAAAGGAATCTCTAAATTTTATTGCAGACTCAGAAGGAATGTTAGAATTATATATACAATAATCTTTATTTGGATAAAACATAATACATAGAAACAATAAATATGGATACAATACAAATAGATAATGTTAGTTCGTCTGGGCTATAGACCTGTGGTCTTTCTGCCCTGTCTTGAATTTAAGGTGAGGAAAAGAAAGTATCTTTGCTAGCTAGCTTAACTGTCCTGTTAGAATTAGTTATCTAAAAATTGTCAGGACAAAAAGTGGAAAGTTCTAAGGGTAACTTCTTAAACTTGTAACAGGTGGTGTTGTAATCGTAATTATTCTTGAAAGTGCTACAACATTGAAATTTTATAAAAAATATATTTAGGAGTGTATTTAAATATTTCTCAAAATATCAGTAGGTTATTAAACCAAAAAGGAGAAAAATTTACATATCAAAGAATGTAGGAAAAGTTTATTTATCTAAGATTCTCTTTAAAGTTTTAAGAGATGGCGCTGAAGCGTAATTCTTCGCAAAAGACCATCAACTCTTGAAAAAAAGCATAAGTTTTATTGCTACAGATTCAGAAAAGTTGCAATCGTTGTTCAAGAAGAAAGAACGTCAAATTTGGAATTTGAGGACTTCCGTAATTTCTTTAAACTTCCAAGAGATGGCGCTGTAAGCGCAATTATTCGGAAAAGTCCATCAACTCTTAAAAAGAAACCCTAAGATTCAGATAGTTACGATCGTTGTTCAGCAAGAGAGAGCATCAAATTTGTACATTGAAGACTTCCATATTTTAGAATAGATGGCGCTGAATTCGTTTTTCAGAAGGATCCCACGTCAATCTCAAATTTTCATTTGCTGGTGTTAACTAACCATTTCAGTGGCAGTTACAGAATAATAAATAATCATCCCGCCGTGGCTATAACAGTTAACCGTGTTTCATTATAACGCGCATAATCACCTTCGCGCCGTATTGATCAATTGTAGTTAACAATATGTAAATCCGCCTAGATTAAAATCACATTCTTCCGCGCGGATCCAATTAAATAATGTAAAACGAATCTGCTCCAAATGCCATTCATCCCGGGCGTTTGAAAAAAAGGCGCATTCCGGTGGCAATTCATATTTCTTAATAACATTTCTTTGAGGCACGTAATGAGAATGCATGTAATGATGATAAATGGATGAGTCGCCACTGCTCCTATTCAGTGAACATTAACGATTATGTTATGCCGTATTCACTCCGATCGGGGATATTTGTGCAGCCGGATATAATAAATTTTCTAATTCATCAACAGGTGTAATTAATTGCCATTAGCGGTTTTTTTCTAACCCAACAAAAGCCCACGAGTTTAATACAATTGCGCTGGAAGGTAGAGATGATGTAACGGCCGTTTCTTTCAAGTCCATTCAGCTTTGGCTTAAGGTCGCCGATTGTGGGTCGACAACTTTATTTCTTCGAATTGTCGAAATATTGTTTCTCAATTACGAAGCGGATTTATTATTTGCGGGATCACTTAACACCAAGAAGATACTTTATTGAATATTGGAATATTTGCGCTTCAATCGAAAAATACAATATTACACGGTTCAAGGTCACCGGGTTCAAATTCTTTGGTAAAAAATAGCTTTAGTGAATCGCGTGACTAATATTTTGCGTATGAATTGTTACATAATTTAAATAATCGTAGAGATAAGTATACAACGTTGAAATATTTTTATTAACAAGAAAGTTTTTTTATGGCAACATAAAAAAATTCTATTCATTTATAGATTTTTTATTACGATTTAAAACCAATAAAAGTATGTTTTAATGTAGATTTTAATCTAATATTTTGCAATAACTTTTTTTAATTTTCCACGAAACCTTTTCCCAGAAATTTGGAAATAAAAGAAAAATTTTAGATGTTTTTTAGCGAAAAAACTTCATTCGATTTTACTATTTCAACTCATATGACATGAACATTTCTATAAGTTATAGTAATAAATGCCAAAAATTTCTAGAAAAATACATTAGAAAATTCCAAACTTCTACAGCCTCATTTTTTTTCTACAAATTTTCTGGACTTTACAACTTCATTTTATAGACCAAGAAAACTCCTATAAGATGAAGTTACAAATGCAAGATTTTATTTAAAACTTTAGAAACTTTCAACCTTATTCTAAAAGAGTTTTTCTAAAATTTTCTTTTGTGTATTACATCCACCTATAATATAATATAAAATACCGAAAGTTTTTAGAAGAAAATTCCGAACTACCGTGAGGATTCAGAATTCCTTTTACAGTGTATGTGATTTTAAAGATTACTTCAATACATTAACAGCTTTAACTTAATCTACAAAAACTGAATATATATTTTGTTTTATTTTAAGTTTCTAGTTTTATTTATTTAAATTGTAATTTAGCTTATTTTAGTTTTTCGTAAAATTGACCTGTCAAATAATTATCCTCTTTGTAATTTTACTTGACCAATAAAGATTTGATTTGATTTGATTTAAACATTTTTAAAAAAATTTAGAAAGTTGATAAACAAAAGGATTAAAGCTAATCAGTTTATGTGACAAAATTTTCATTTCAGAATTTTTCGAAAGCTAGACGTCTACTGATTGAAACTACTTAAACTGAAAAGTAAAAAAGTAAAGACCTTCTTGTACCCTCTTTTACCTTTCCATAATCTAATTTTTTTTCTAAATTTGTTTTCTAGAATTTTCCCAGATTTTACTACTTTATCTTATAGAACAAGAAAACTCCTATAAGATGAAGTAATAAATTTAAGAATTTTATCAAACTCATTCTAGAAAGTTTGTTCTAGAATTATCTATAAAAAACATTATAAAATTGTAAACTCCGTTGATAACGTTTTTAGAAAATTTTAGAAAGTCTATAAAGAAAAATATTAAAACTTATCAATTTATGTGACAAGATTTTCATCTCGGTATTTTTCTGAAGCTTAACGCCTACTGATTGAAAATCTCCAAACTGAAAAATAATATAAAAACAGCTGTGATAATAATGACTACACCATTTTTTGTAATATTCGAGAACAATGCTCGTTGTTAAGTAAAGAACTGTACGATTATTACTGTGAACATGTTCAATGTATTATAAAAAACAATCCCCCGCTTGTTTTATTAGTGATAAGAAAAATGAAGAAGGTACAACCGTCTTCAATGACCTTTAGAGGTAATACTTTATCAAATGGTACCGATATTGTAAACACTTTCGGTGAATTATTTTCAGAGGCCTACACCAATGTGGTTCCTGGTAATGTTTACAGGGATAATTTTGAAACATCCAAAAATGTTAATCCTTCAAAGTTACTTGTTTCTTTACAAGATGTATATGCAGAATTGGTATCATTTCATAACAATTTCAGTGTAGGCCCTGATGGAATCCCTGGACACTTTCTGGCAAATTGTGTATGTTCACTGTCTAATCCGATTCACACTTTATTTTAATCGTCAATGAATAGTTCTTGTTTTCCAGATGTATGGAAGACAAGCTATATTAAACCTATATTTAAAAGTGGTGATCGTAAAGACATTGAAAATTATCGGGGGAGTTTTGGATAAATTAGTGTCTCGTCAGCTAGCATGGATGTCCAAAAATGTAATTTATATTCAGCAACATGGTTTTATGGAGGGTAAATCTACAATAACTAATTTGTTAGAATTTGAAACCTTTTTATTGAATGATTTTAATGGACACAGACAAATTGACACTATTTATACAGACTTTGCTAAAGCCTTCGATCGTGTTCAACATAATGTCTTATATAGAAAACTGGAATGCTTGGGATTCTCTGAACAAATAGTGAATTGGGTTACTAGTTTCTTATCAAACCGATTTCAAGTTGTTAAGATAAAAAATTACCTATCGTGCGTTATTAAGGTGTCTTCTGGGGTTCCGCAAGGCTCGCATATTGGTCCGATATTGTTCATTATTTTTATTAATGAAATTGGTGAGAATTTGAATGATTCAAAATGTTTATTATTCGCAGATGATTTAAAGCTGTTTCATGCTGTTGATGATATTTCAGATTGCCATAAAATCCAATCCGATTTAGATAACCTGTCCTCTTGGTGTAGAAAAAATTGTCTTGATCTAAATATCAACAAATATAAAGTTATTATCTTCAGTAGACGTCATAATTTGATTATGCATAATTATAAGATTATCAACATAATATTGGAAAGAGTTGAATGTATTAAAGATATAGGCGTCTATTTTGATAAACTAAGAGCATAAGATGAGCCATGATGACCGGCTTTAGGATTATGTAAAATCTTAAGTGTAATACTTTTATAACAATTTTATTATAATCACGATTATTAAATAACTACAAGATAATTAAAGTAAGCAGTGATTAACACCATACCCAATTGTGTATTGTTTACAATAAAGTATGCCAAGAATGCTCCAAGTTTAATTGCGTTGCTCTTTGTATTGTTCCTAATGCAAACATTAAACAACAACCAAGTGCAAATGAAATAACCGTCGGTAATCCGTCATCCATCATATTAGTGGATATAATTGAGTAACCTCGAACGGACTCCCACGCCGGCATTTCTTTTCTCTTACTCTACGGAATTCCATCAATGGCACGTAACCGGCGTGCATGACATCCGCACAAGAAACAAGAATTGGAGGACCGGAGGACCTTGTCGTTTCACGCAACCCAAAAATTGGCCCACATCGGTTTATATTGTGACATTAAAGCCAATACACATCGACGGTTGCGTCACATTCCACGTCCGTTGCGACATCGCCCTCTTAACCACAAATTATATAATAATTTTCACTTATTATGTGTGTGTAATGCGGTGTGGAAAGTGTGCATCTGTAAAGATGGTGATAAGGCCTTTTCTTTATGTTCTCAAACGTTCGAAGCCGTCCCATTAGAAACGAAAAAGGACGTATCGAAATTCCTCGTTACCGCCTATACACTTACTAGATGAGTATCTACATTTCGCTATCTAATACTTATCAGAATTTATAATTTAATATAAATTTTTAATGTGGAAGTTATTAAATTATTGGATTTGATTATGGTATACGCTTAAGTAATTAAGTATGCTTATTTTATTGCAGTTCCCATAGAAACGGTCCAAACTAACCCATCGTCAATTATCGCGCCGCGTGCCTAGTCAAGGGTTAAATTCCTCTGGAAAATAATTAAATCTAAAGCCTGCATACATAAAGTAATTTTCCTTTGTGCACCTACAATACAGTAATTTTTCAATTCAATCAATTTCCATTAATTACTATCCTACAATATCACGATTAATTGATTTTACGGCCCATTTCTCCTGCATTACAATAACTAAGCGTGATTTACGCATTTCCTTTCAATTTAGCAAGAATTGTATTGTTTTATGTAGCGCCGTTAAAATCCACTGCATTATAAACTACGAACGTGTATAAGGTGCCATGAAAATACAACTAATTATGCAATAAATAACAAGTATTAATAGGGAACGAGCGTGAACATAAAGTCAGTCCATATTTAGCTGGGGCTGAAGTGGTAGTTTGAAAATATGCGCCAACGCGTTTCAATTCTACGATTTAAGCGACGACGTTGATTTTGTTTTAACTGGAGTAGTTTGCAATAGGAGCAAGGGGATTTAAATAAAGTTATTAGTTTTTTGACCCGTAAAATCATTATTATTATTATTACACCATTCCATTAGACAAGTATCTATTTTAGGTTTTTATTTATCAATAATATAGTGACATCACATAAGAAATTACGCTGATAACACTTTTATGGTAATAATAATAATAATAAAATATATTGACTGTCACTGTAATAAAGCTTTAAATATATCACATTGAAATTAAGACATTTATGAACTTCACGACGCTATATACGAGAGCGAATCAAATATAATCCGGATATTAGTTTAAATAAATGGTGATGTGGCCATCATAGTACTTTCCCTATATTTCTCTCAAAAACTATGTCAATTACGCATAAAGGCTATTCTTAACAATTTGCTCATTTTTTGTATTCATTACAATTGCTTGTTATATAAATTTCATGTAAATACTATAGTTTATTAGCAAGGGGCAAAAATGTGAAAAACATGTTTTAATAAAACTTGCCCAGTCTCTCATTCTCTTTAAATTTAGTTAAAAGAAAAATATCGAGAAAAAACAAAAAAGACCTCGACTAAACATTCACACTCCATTCAGTAAAATATAAGTGAGAGTTTTAATTAAAAGTTATAACATTATTGTAAAATTGAATAATTCAGACAAATTTTCAAATAATTTTTGATGGTGTTTTACTGATTGGAGGGTGGGATAGAGGCCACCCACCCTACATATACATACAAATTTCAATTACTGATCGTCTCGCGGTTTGGTGTAAAATTAATTACAAAACTTTTTTAATGAAAAAGAAATTCAAAAGGTAAAATATTTGAGTAAGGAAATTAATAAAATTTTTATATACGATCGGTGAGCAGACTTTAAATTTATTAAATTTAATTTAATTTAAAGATTAGCTAAAGAAAGTCGTTTATATTTAAACTTAAATTTTGGTTTTGTTTTATTTTTTATTACATAAAGGGTTTGATTGTTTTTAGCAGAAAAATCATCAACAAATAGCAATTATAGTTATCATGTATATGTAGAGTGGGTGGGTGGCCTATATCCCACCCTCCAATCAGTAAAACATAATGAAGGGTTTTGCTTAGAAATTGTAAAATGTAAACAAACACAAAATAATTGCATTTTTAATTTATGTATTCATACAAATATTTGTGGGATAGAGAACACCCACCCACCCTACATATACATATTAACTGATTACTGATCGTCTCGTGGTTTACAATAACATTAATTACAAAATTTGAGTAAAAGAAAATTGACAAAGTAAAATTTTTGATTGTGTAAATTAATAAAAATTATATACATAATACGTGAAAAGGCTTTAAATCAAGCTTAAATCAGATCAGTGGCGTACCTAGGGGAGGGCGGTGGGTGCGGTCCGCACCGGGCGGCAGATACTTTAGGGCGGCATTTTTTATATTTAGTTTTAGTTGTAAAAAACAATTTGTTAACTTCATAAGTTTACTGTTCAATTTCTACGAATTATGAATTTTTATATGATTTCGAATATTTTTCCTCATATTCAAGTCAATATAGTTCGGATACAGACATTAATGGTGCCGACGTCGAGTAGAAATTCTATGTACTATTCCTTTCTCGATGTTTTTTTATTCAAAAAACCACTGTTGCCATGGAGATGACACGTACGAGGCACAAAATACTGCCCGTTCTATGTTGGTGAATGTTATGCATATGCAGGCATATCCGATATAATTGTTCCAAGGTAAGTTGTTAAACATTTTTTGTTTGTTTTTTTTTGAATTAAATACCTGTTCACACAAGAAAAAACAAAATCACGAAAATGCAATGATGTCAAGAATAAAATTTTATTTTTTGCTGAAAATTGCAGAATAACCAAGCGAGATTTTTTATTCTTTGATTAAAACACTTTGTTTCACTGATTTTTTAATTTTACTCCGATTAGTTTCGAACTTAGATCAATCTTCATGAGAATAGGATGAAACGAGTAAAAGAAAGCGGGGCGTCATTTAAAAAGAAAAAGAAGACAAGGGAGGAAATACAGAATAAAAATGCTGGAACACTACTCAAATACATCTCCCGTGAATCAACTTCTAGTTCTTTTAAATTTTGTTGCGTCAACCACTGGCGAAGAAGCAGCCATCGAAGGCTAAAAAACTTCTTCCACTGCTGTTGAAGAGGAAAGACCTGCCTCACATACTGGCGAAGAAGTAGAAAGTTCATGTTCTGATTAAGAGTTTGCTACTCAAATTAGTCCGTCCATTTCTATCATAGATGTTGGATCATGGCCTAACAAGATTGACGATAATACAAGAGTATTCCTGGTACGTCAGGGTCTGTTTTTAATTCAGAATTTAGACGCAGATTTCAGTGAAGAAGTAAAGCGTCCTGGTAATACAAACAAAGCCAAAGGTAAAACATGAAAGCTTAATCGCGACTGTTTTTTTCAAATTTTGCCTAAGGGTGAAAAGCTATTAAGATCGTGGATGGTGTATTCACCGTCGAATATATTGTATATATTGTTTTTGCTGCAAACTGTTTGATTTTCATTGTCAATCAAGTTTTAATATGGAAAATGGTTTTAATAAATGGTGGAAAATTATTCCTAAAATAAGTCAACACAAATTAAGCCCACTACACATTCGATCATTTTCCCAATGAAAGGAATTAGAAATAAGTGTTGGACGCAACTTTTGATAAACTACAATAACAGAATACTGATCAAGGAAGGAAATCAAAAATTGGAAGTAAGTTCTTACAAGAATACTTGATATAATTAGATTAATAGCAAAAAAATGGCGTTTCGAGGTCATCGTGAAGACATTAATTCAATGAAAAATAGAGAATATTTTCTAGAGCTTGTTGACTTGTTGGCTAAGTACAACCTAGTATTACGTGAACATGTAGTAAAAATTAAGATGGGTAATAAATATAGTATCTCCTATTTGTAGCCGAAAATTCAGAATGAATTCATAGAGCTATTGGGAGTAAGAAAAACAATTATGGATCAAACAAAGCAAGCTAAATACTTTTGTATGAAATTTGACATCACTCTAAATATTTCCCATAAAGATCAAACCAGTCAAATTATTAGATATGTAGTTATTGATGGCAGCAAAGTTTATTTATTTATTAATTTATTCATCTTTGGACTTCTTTCTTAAAAAAAATATGTATACAATAAATCAATTAAAAAAACGTACGTTTATTGACTTTATAGAAACTAAAGGAAAACTGCTGAGGAAATCAAAAATATGATTTTAACAAAATTAGAAAATGAGGGATTAGATATCAAAAATTTGCAGATGACAGGCTTACGATAATGCTACCGTAATGGCAGAAAAGCACAGCGGTGTTCAAACTCGCATTAAATTAATAAAACCCAATGCAGAATTTGTACCATATACAAATCATTCTTTAAACCTGGCATGTTTGCACGCTGCTTCTACTGCTATCGATTCCATAACATTTTTTGGAACCATCAAGCAATTGTTTTGTTCTTCTACTCATCGATGGGATGTTTTACTTTCTGTCACTAGTCAAGGTATTAAAAGTAGCTCTAGTGCAGAAACAGTAACTAGAGTAAAAAGACATTTTTTTAGATATAAAAATTTTATCTCAATTTGTGGGAATACGTCCTTTTGGAAATTAATGACGCTAAAAATTACCTGCAAATAAAAGGGTTAAATGTTCATCAATGCCATATAAAACTAAATTCTTTGCAAATCCATTTCATGGAACAAAGAGATGCGCTAATACAAAACGCTGTTTAGCAGCCAAAACAATTTGTGAAGAGTTGGAGATAACGACTGAACGTCGAGTTAGAAGTAGAAAAAATAAGTGGGGACAATTCAAAAGACGTGGGGCTATCCTTAGAACAAGAAGTACGAAGAGAAATGTCTTTATCTATGGATAGGATTATAAAGGAAATAAAATAACGCTTTGATCAGTTGCAAGTCCTTGCAAGAAAATATTCTTGTAACCTACTAAATGAAGAATTTGAATGTCAAATAAATATGTTTATTGATATTGATAAAGAACAGTTCCATATTGAAAGGAAATGGATCCAGGTTTTTATGGCTGTACCTGCACTACAAGAAGAGGCAAAACGTTGGAAAGATGAAGACGAAGGTCCTCTTGATCTACTCAAATGTATTCAACACTATAGATTGGAAAATTCTGTACCCAATATTGTAATTTTGCTAAGATTTTTTTAACAATTACTATTAGCGTCGCTAGTTGCGAAAGGAGATTCTCTAATTTAAAGTTGATAAAAAATTATCTTCGTTCTACAAATCACTCACTGATTTGAGACTGCAAAATCTTGCAATATTGTCCATAGAACAAAAAATTACAAATAACAATAGTTATCAAACATAAAGTTTTATTTTATGTTTGATAACTATTGTGGTAAAACAAAGTTAAAAGTGTTTTATTTAATTAGTATTCAAAGTTATCATACATATGTCGGGTGGGTGGGTGACTATTAAATTTCGGATGGACATGCCTCGTCTTCCCTGTAGATAAGAAAGTTTATCTTCATCAATTCATCAATTCTTCAGTAATTTGTATCTGGACTTCATAACTGTCACTCCCATATAGTTATCCACTTTCCCCCTGTCACCTCCCTTATGTATAGGGCACATTGCCCTCTCCTCTCTTTTCCATATCAGGTTCAAAATTTCACTGAACTTTTCTCCTCCCCACTTACTATTTCCTGCCATATTTCATCCTATAAACCACCTGGTCTCACCTCTTTCCCTCTTTTTAACTCCTCGAAAGCACTATCCACTTCCTCTTCTGTGAGGTCTACCACCTCTCCCCTTCCTTGTAGTTTCTCTTTTTCGCACCCGCATTCCCGCTCTCTTTCTTACATTTCTCAGCCCTCTTTCGCATGGCTCTTCCTTCCACTACTCTTTAGTACTCTTCACATTTCCACCACGTTTTTAATGTTTTCAGTTCCTCCATCCATCCTATCGTACTTTTTTTCTCTTTCTATTTCCTACTCTCATTCCCTCTTTCAACTATGCGTTAATTCTTTGCTTTATTTTATCGACATTTTTGAAGTATTTATCTTCTAGATTTCTTTTTCGGCGAAGTAAACGAAAAGAATTTTCCAAAAAAAAATGGTGTAAAATTCTCGACAAAGTAGAAGAAGAAATTTATTTTTTGTTTAATCTTATTGGAATGTGTTCTAGAATTTTCTAATTATTTTTCTTCTAGATTACAAAAAAATATCAGCGGTTATTGTTTTATTTTTAGATTTTTTCAGCTGTTTAAGATTCTAGAATTTTCTAATATTTCTTGTTTATCTTATAGGAATTTTTCAACAATTATTTTTCAGATTACAATATTACAAGATTTTTTGTCCAGGGTTACAAAATGTTTAATCAATTTTTATACATTTTGCATTGTCTACAATTTCTTGCTTTAGTTTATCTCAATTTTTAAGATTCTTGTTTTATTTTATTTTATTCATATTTTCCAAAAATTTCTCTTCATTTACTTCGTCGAGAAATGTCCATCATTTATTGCTTTATATTATTTTAAAAAAAATCTAAACAGTAAAAATTTTGGAATTTCCTAATCAGATTTTTTAAATATAATAGAATATGTGATTTAGAATTTCTAATCAAAGTCTCTTTCCATTCTCGAGAATTGTCCATAATTTCTTATTTTGTCTTTATTTATTTATGTTCTAAAAATATTTATTTTTTTTTCTCTAGAAACTCTCATTTTTGTTTTTTTCAAATGGTGGAAATTTTCTCAGAGCGTTTTTGATATTTTCCAACAATTTTTCTTTTAGAACTTTCCAGCATATCTTGTTAAATCTATCAGAATATGTCTGTAGTTTCTCTTCCAAACTTGTAGAATTTTGAATTTATGTGTTTTTAAGTTGTAGTACCGACTCTATTGTTTTTATTTATTAATTTATGAAATTATTTACTTCTTTAATTATCATAACTTATTTTTTTTTAATGTACATATAATTAGGTTTAATATGGAACAAGGATTGCAATTACCTTATGGTACTCACCGGGTGGAAAACTAGTATGATTTTGCTTTATTTTTAATAATATATTTTGATTTTTTAAATGTTTTTGTAATTGTATATATATATATATATATATATATGTATTAATCTCCCGTATTATAGTATTGCGTTATTCTGTTTCTATATGTTAATTTATACTCAATGATCATTTTTTGTATTATCTGGATATGGTGACTTATGTAAAACATTATTGTTTAAGCATCAATAAACTACTTACTTACTTACCATTTCTTTATTTGTCTTTAATATTTCCAATTCTTTAATATTTTTGATATTTAATATATTTTATTCAAATTTTCTAAGGATTTCCCATCTAGGTTCCTAATTTTAAAAATTGTGTAACAATTTTACCCATTTTTTAGAATTAATAATCATTTACTACTTGATATTATCGAAGATTTTCAGAAATTTTTCTTCTAGACTTCTTTAGAATTTTCCAGAAAAAAAATGGGGTAAATTTCTCGAAGAAGAAATTCATTTTTTTGTTTAATCTTATTGGAATGTTACAGGGAATTATCATTTTTTTTTGGTGTTCTAGAATTTTCTAATTATTTTTCCTCCAGATCACAAAAAATTATCAGTGGTTATTGTTTTATTTTTAAGATTCTAGAATTTTCTAATACTTCTTGTTTATCTTACAGGAATTTTTCAACAATTGTCTTTCAGATTACAAGAATTTTTATCCAGGGTTCCAGAATGTTTAATCAATTTTTATACATTTTGCGTTGTCTACAATTTCTTGCTTTAGTTTACTCTAGAACTCTAGAAATTGTCTGGAATTTGCTGATCATTAGAACTTTAAAATTTACCAGAAATGTTTAGAGATTTTTACAATTTTATAGCATTTTGTCCTCCGGATTACTTGAAATTTTTCAGGGTTTTAGAATTTTTTTAAAAATTTCTCTTCTAAATTTCGAGAATATTTATCAGAATTTTTACAAGAAATGGTATTCACTTCTTTTCTTAGTTTTATGAGAATTTTTCAATAATTTAAAAATCAAAAATTTCCTTCTACATCTTTTCTTCATCTTTTTCAAGAATTATCACAATTTCTTGCTTTATCTAGTTGGAATTTTTAATTTCTTTATCAAACAGTTTTTTTTTTGTCACTATGAAATTTTTATTTTCTTTCATTGTCTTATACGAATTTTCGAAGCTCCATAACTCTATAATTTTAAACATTTAAAGAGAAAACATCTTTATTATTAGAAGTAAGTATTTATACAGTTTTTATGAATTGAACAGAGTACAGACTTGAGGTTTCTTCTAATCAGCGGCTATCGACCCGCGGTCTTTCAGCCTTGATTTTTCAATAATATCTCTTCTCATTTTTTTTTATTTCCGATAATTATTATCTATTGATATATATTTGATTGATTCTATCAGACTTCTACAATAACCTCACTAAGGATTTTTTGTTTTTTAACATTTCTTGTCTAATCAAAATTTTCCTCTAATTCACAGCATTTCTTGTTTCATCTTTTATATATATTTGAAAAAGTTCTTTTCCAAACTGAATTTTCTTCGAGAGTTAAGGAATTTTTTAATAATTTTTCTTTCTAGAATTTATTAGCAATTTATTAGCAATTTCCATCAAAATGTTTTCTGCAGTTTCCCTTCAAAATTTCTAAATTTTTTTGTTTTGAGTTCTAGTATTTTTCTTTAGACACCTAGAACTTTCCTGCTTATATATTTTTAATTTTTGTAAATTTTTCCTTTTTTAGAAACTTTTTAACGATTTTTTTACATTTTTTCAGAAATCCAACATCTAAACTGTACGAATGTTCTTGGAAGTTCTTGGAATTTTACAGACATCTAGAATTTCCCTACATTTACACTTTTCTTACTAATTTTTAGAATTATGCGGATTTTCTTGGATTGATTTTCCAATATTGTTTCTTTCAGGTTTCTTAAATTATTTCAAAATATTTCTATCTTCCAGATTATGGAATTTTACAATTTTTAAATTAGATTAGATTTTAGATTAGATTAGAAATGTTCCTCAAATGTTATTATAGAATTCCCAAAAAAAAATTCTTTCCATTTTCAAGAATGTTCCATCATTTGTTTTTCATTTTTTGGAATTTCCCTGTAATTTGTGTTTCAAAATTCTAGAACGAACTACAATTTCTTGCTTTACTTGATTCGAGTTTTCCAAAAATTTCTCTCCTACATTTCCAGAAATTTGCAGACTTGCTGCTTCGTCTCATCAAAAATTCATGCGAAAAAGAAATTAAAAAGTAATTACGATAGAAAATTCATACAACTTGAAAAGAAAAAGTTGTTTGAATTTTCTATCGTAATTACTTTTTCAATTTCTTTTTCGCATGGCTTCTTTTTCTTTATCCAAGTTGAAGATTGAATGAAACCGAGTTTGAATAGTTTGTCAAACTCTTTTCTTGCCGCTAAGAATTTTTGTTACACCTGAGCTGGCCATATGGACTTGCTTCTGAGGCCACAAAAAAAATTGCGGTTTGGTAAACACAGGAGAGCCTGTGAACTTTATGTGATGTACAACACCATATTTGTTAATTAATAAGGCGTTAAGATGTTGAAAATCCATATTAATTTCTTTAACAAAAAAAATGATATTTGACTGGGTTTGAGAAATAGTTTTGAAATAAAACAGTTGTTAAATATTTGATGGTAGAGGCGTTTACTTCGTGGTACATTTTGAATGATGTGCAAATGAGACACAATAACTTTGTAACTTCCCATAAATATAGTGGTAAAACAAAGTTATTGTGTATCATTTACAAATAAAACAGTTGCTATGTTGATATATGAGTTTCTTGTTTCGGTATGTTTCAGCCATTCTCAAAGGAGATTACAAGAAATACTAATTATTAGTGAAGTGGTAATAGTTTATATACGAGGTGTGTTCAATAATTAATGCAACATATTTTTCAGCCACGTTTGATTAACAAACTTGAATATTTCGTGTAGAACATTATTTAGTATTTCTGCTTCGTCTCTTATAGTTTCATTGATTTCCGATAGGTGACAGCGCTATACTTATCTGCCTATGGAGATCTGGCAGTGGACAAAAACACAGTGAGGGCAAAGAGCAAAAAAGAGCAAAACTTATCCTAAGACTTCTTCAACTTCTAAAATGTGTCATTATGATCGTAATTAGGTACAGTGGCGTAGCAAGGGGGGCATCATGTCCCTGGCGCTACTCACAAATGGGCGCCAAATGGTCTGCAAAACATATAATATTAGCTGTAATTCACGAGGAGATACAAATAAGTTCATTTATGCTTCGGAATCAGCTATAAAGTATTAATTGTACAATCATTAAAAATACTTCTTCAATTTCGGACAGATGGCGTTATGGTCGTAATTAGATCGGGATTTTAGAAAGAATGTGAACCTATTTATCTAAAGACGTCAATTTTAAAATCTCAAAATTTAATTGCAAATTTAGAAAAAGCGTAAAAATAAATAAAGTACGGCGAAAAGGCCAGCAGTCGGTAGCCAGTTGAATATACACACATTTTACTGAGGACTCCTTTAACTTCCAATAGGTGGCGCTGTAATCAAAATTAGGCAGAAAAAATGACATCAATGAAATTTTAAATGAATTTTCTTATGGAATTGGAAGAAATGTTTGTTTGAGTCAGGATTTTTTATGTTTTAACAGCTGGCGCCCTATAACAGTTATTAAATAAGAGTCAAATATGTAGTGTTTAGTTTTTTGAAGACTAATTCCCAACAATAATTTATTAATGCAGATTTCCAGACGCAAATTTTGGCGATGAGCGTTAAAATATGTAGGGTTTATTCTCCAATTATCAGCATAAGGAGTTAAGTCGCCATTAAATAAGATACGTTTAAAATGAAGATTCAATTTTATATTTTGAGTATTTTTTAAACTTCCAATAGGGGGCGCTGTAATTGTAATCATTTAAAAATGGCGCCAACTATAAAGCCTTAAAAATGAACTCTAAATTGTGTTAAAATGTTTCTCCAACTATCAACGGATGGAGCTACAGTCGTTGTTAAATATGAAATATCAAGCGAAATTCTAAAATTTTCATTGTAGATTAAACCAAAAAAGGGGACAAATTTTATATATCAAGAGATGTAGAAAAGTTTATTTATCTAAGAATTTATTAAACTTCCATGAGATGGCGCTGTAACCGTACTTCTTCGGAAAAGTCCTTTACACGCTTTATTATCATACAATTAAAGAGATATTTGGCCCAATAGGTAATTTTGGTATCATTCTGTAGGCTTTTGCATATATTATTTTACTTTATGGCAGAAACTAATACAATGTAGTTAAATCATTTTTATAAACGTCTAATTACAACCTTCTCTGCATGTTTTAATCATTTATAAACTTGATTGATGTTGTTAGACACGGCTGTCAATCAATAGTTGCAGCGATCGAGGAGATAACGTCGTGCTTACATTTCGAGTTTGCACACAAGACGTGTTTTCTGACATTTTTAATAATGTCACATCCTCTAGGGGTTCGCACAAAAACTTGAAGCGACGAATAATTAGATAAGAAATATTAAACAGGCTTCGCTATTATGATAGAAGCTAATATCAAAGTGTTCGTTTCTACATAAAACAATATCTAAATAGGAGTTTATTCTATTTTTACTAACCATATTAGAGTTATTGCCCATCCAGGAATGAAAAAGAAGTCCTACTAAGAAATTGTTGAACGTTACAATCATTGATAATAAAACCTCTAAAACCTACCATATAAGCGCGATATATTCATTTTTACAATAAGCACTCGTTATTTTTCTGCAAAAGTGCTTTCTCAGAATACAATACCAGCCACTGACATCAAACCAACCATTACCATAAACTATGCTGAAGAAAAAACGCATACTTACAATGATCGAGTGCGTACGGTGTTATTAAATCTCGACATTAACATTAAAACTAAGCATTGGCCGGCTTATCATCTCGTGCACTTTTTACCTCCAAAAATAAATGATTGCACAATAATTTTCTGAAAAAAATACCGTCGATTTTGGTGACGCCCACGGTCGGCGTGCGGGCGGTCTCGAAAAAGGACCGCTAATTAATTTTAATGGGTGTATCCGATAAGTTGATTTATTGGAAGGTAATTTGTATTTAAATGTGTTGAAATGATTATTACCTCGATACAGCTGCTCCGAAACCGTGCAAAAAGAGAATTTTCGGGCGGCCTAAATTAGGGTTTGCTACCTAGTGACCCGTCGTGGTATTTCGGATAAAGCCGCTTAACGACGTTACAGATTTCGGCGCAGCCCGCCAGTATATCACCCGGGAAAGCGGCTGTATTCACGTCTGTCACAACAGAAGCTGTTAATGTGATGACTAGATCACGAACCAGTGGACGCGGTAATCCGCAAACAAATTGAATCATCGTGACACAGATCAAGGTTATGTATTCTGGGTATGATTGATTGGGTGGTGATCAGAAGCTTAAAATATATAGGCCAACAAGTTATACATTATACAGGTTCGATTAAAATATTTTGGACTAATGTGTATTCTCTATAAAGTGACATAAAAGTTTATCTCTACTTTATGTCTATTTTCATAATTACCATGATGGTAATAATAATCGATATCACATGAATATTTCATCTATCCCAGATTTGCGTTCCATTTCCTTGATCTTCACTAATCGTAGCCTAGACGACGAGGTGTAAAAAGAAGCTTCAAACGAGGTCATTTTAATACATACTAAACAGCGAAAGGGGAACACTCGACCAAAAACAAACAAATTGTACTTTGCATTCATTTGAATAATAATTTGTGTGACATAACATAGATATATGCACACATAAATGAATGGCTCGTTTTTGGTATGAAGGTCCCCTTTTTTTGCATACTTTTTTCCACTCATTAGATTAGTTTTAAGTAACCATTGCTTTCACTAGTTACATCTATAACGACTTTTTTGAATTCATATTTTTTTGCTAGAGTTTCAAAAATTCGCTTTCAACACTCTGGTAACTTTCAAAGATGATTTAATGATGAATATTTTATTCTTAGACTTTTTCTATCTTCAAAATATAAACTCAAAGTCAATCTTTTATATTAATTTTATCAGTACTTTACTTCCATTACCTTCCAAAAAGTCGTTGTAACAAATAACCTTAAAGGCATAACTACCTTGTCAAAGCATTAATTTATTTAACAATGCGATATAACAAACGCCCTTCATATTAAATGTTCAAGGTCAAATTTTAAAATCAATATTATCAATATTTGACTTTAATTTTATTCTCAAGGACAAATTTTAAAATTATTGTTATAAATATTCGACTTTAATTTATTTATCACCTTTCAAAAATTTTATTTGAGGCCATTTTGATAAATGAAGTCAGTTCAATCAGGTCCCTAGTTTTTTTATCACTTTTTAAATATTTTATTCAGGACGATTACCAAGGTCAAATTTTTATGACATTTTTTCTGGTTTTAACAACTTTAAAAAAATTGATCCTAGACCATTTTGCTAAATTTTATATAACAAATATGCCAAATATTTAGGTTAATACTTTAGTTCTTTTATTATTTTGTTTATAAAAATTTGTAATTATAGACAATAACCTTCAAAACATTATTTCAAGTTCAAACTGCAGTCAATTCTATTAGTACTTAACTTCAACCATTTTGTCAACTTTTAAAACATTTACCGGATGCTATTTTATATATCAAATTCTTCTGATGACAAATCTAAAAGTTATTTCACCTTAGTTCATTTATTTTCTTCCAAAAACTTCAAAAAATTTCAAATTTTACCAGTACATAATTTAATAGCAAACATGTATGATCGTCCTTTACATTGTAGAAAATTTCTAATTATTAGTTTCACCAATACAATTATTTTTCAAATATATGTTTCCATTTTCACAAGACATATATTAAATCACATTTAAGATGTAACCTCTGATTATAGCAAATAACCTTCAAAACATTATTTCAAGGTCAAATTCCAGTTAATTATATTAGTAATTAACTTTAACTGTTTTGTCACCTTTTAAAACATTTACCGGAGGCTACTTTATATATCAAATTCTTCTGGTGACAAATCTCCAAGTTATTGTCACTTTTCACCTTAGTTATTTTATTTTCTTCCAAAAACTTCCAAAAATTCGATCAAAAAAATTCTAATGTTATAAGTACAATTATTTTTCAAAAATATGTTTCAAATCCGTTTTGACAAACCTTATATTACAAATCACATTTAAGATGTAACCTCTGATGATAGCAAATAACCTTCAAGACATTATTTCAAGGTCAAATTCTAGTAAATTCTATTAACACTTGACTTTAACTATTTTGTCACCTTTTAAAACATTTACAGCATGCTATTTTATATATTCAATTCTTCTGGTGACAAATCTCCAAGTTATTGTTGTCACTTTTCACCTTAGTTATGTTATTTTCTTCTAAAAACTTCCAAAAATCCGATCCAAAAAATTCTAATGTCTTAAAAGTACAATTATTTTTCAAAAATACATTTTGACAAGTCTTATATTACAAATCACATTTGGAATGTAACCTCTGATCATAGCAAATAACCTTCAAGGCATTATTTCAAGGTCAAATTCTAGTCAATTCTATTAATACAAGACTTTAATTTTGTATGACTTATGTAAAACTTGTCTTTAGCATCAATAAATAATTTGATTTGATTTGATTTAACTATTTTGTCACCTTTTGTCACCTTACCGAAGGCTATTTTAAATATCAAATTCTTCTGATAACAAATCTCCAAGTTATTGTTGCCACTTTTTACCTTAGTTATTTTATTTTCTTCCAAAAATCCGATGGAAAAAAATTGTTATGTCTTAAAAGCTCAATTATTTTTAAAAATTGTGTTTCAAATCCATTTTGACAAGCCTTATATTACAAATCACATTTAAGATGTAACCTCTGATTATAGCAAATAACCTTTAGGATATTATTTCAAGGTCAAATTCAAGTCAATTCTATTAACACTTGACTTTAACTATTTTGTCACCTTTTAAAACATTTACCAGATGCTATTTTATATATCAAATTCTTCTGATGATAAATCTCTAAGTTATTGTTGTCACTTTTCAGCTTTAGTTATTTTATTTTCTTCCAAAAATCCGATCCAAGAATATCTAATGTCTTAAAAGTACAATTATTTTTCAAAAATATGTTTTAAATCCATTTTGACACGCCTTATATTACCAATCACATTTAAGATGTAACCTCTGATGATAGCAAATAACCTTCAAGACATTATTTCAAGGTCAAATTCTAGTCAATTCTGTTAATATTCTACTTTAACGGTTTGATCACCTTTTGAATCTTTTACCGGTGGTTATTTTATATATCAAATTCTTCTGATGACAAATCTCCAAGTTATTATTGCCACTAAGTTATTTTATTTTCTTCAAAAAAATTAAAAAAATCCGATTTAAAAAACTATATCTTAAAAGTACAATTATTTATCACAAATATGTTTCAAATCCGCGTTGTGAAGCCTTATATTAAAAATCACATTTAAGATGTAACTTCTGATTATAGCAAGTAACCTTCAAGGCATTATTTCAAGGTCAAATTCTAGTCAATTCTATTAATATTCGACTTTAACTATTTGTCACCTTTTAAAGCATTTACCGGAGGCTATTATCAATATCAAATTTTTAAAACCTTGAGTCAATTTTAACACGTTTTTTACTTTAGCTTATTTATCACATTCCAAAAAAAACCCAAAATTTAAGACAAACCTACGTTCAAAAATCCATTTTCACCAATCTTATATTTGATAAATCAAATTCTTCTGATAAGAAATAATGCAAGTTATTGTTGTCACTTTTCACATTAGTTATTTTATTTTCTTCCAAAAACTCGATCCAAAAAATTCGAATGTCCTACAAGTACAATTATTTTTCAAAAATTGGTTTCTAATCCATTTTGACAAGTCTTATATTACAAATTACATTTAATATGTAACCTCTGATTATAGCAAATAACCTACAAGATATTATTTCAAGGTCAAATTCTAGTCAATTCTATTAATACCTGACTTTAACTGTTTGGTCACCTGTAAAAACATTTACCGCAGGCTATTTTATATATCAAATTCTTCTGATGACAAATCTCCAAGTTATTGTTGTCACATTTCACCTTGGTTATTTTATTTTCTTCCAGAAACCTCCAAAAATCTGATCCAAAAAATTCTACAAGTAAAATTATTTTACAAAAATATGTTTCAAATCCATTTTGATAAGCCTTATATTACAAATCACATTTAAGATGTAACCTCTGATTGTAGCAAATAACCTTCAAGACATTATTCAAGGTCAAATTCTAGTCAATTCTATTAATATTTGACTTTAACTGTTTTGTAACCTTTTGAAATATTTACCGGAGGTTATTTTATATATCAAATTCTTCTGATGACAAATCTCCAAGTTATTGTTGCCACTTTTCACCTTATTATTTTATTTTCTCCTGAAAACTTTCAAAAATCCGATCCAAAAAAATTCTAATGTCTTAAAAGTACAATTATTTTTCAAAAATGTGTTTCAAATCCATTTTGACAAGCCTTATATTACAAATCACCTTTAAGATGTAACCTCTGATTATAGCAAATAACCTTTAAGATATTATTTCAAGGTCAAATTTTAGTCAATTCTATTAATACATGACTTTAACTGTTTGGTCACCTTTAAAAACATTTACCGCATGCTATTTTATATATTCAATTCTTCTGGTGACAAATCTCCAAGTTATTGTTGTCACTTTTCACCTTAGTTATGTTATTTTCTTCTAAAAACTTCCAAAAATCCGATCCAAAAAATTCGAGTGTCTTAAAAGTACAATTATTTTTCAAAAATATATTTCAAATACATTTTGACAAGTCTTATATTACAAATCACATTTGAGATGTAACCTCTGATCATAGTAAATAACCTTCAAGGCATTATTTCAAGGTCAAATTCTAGTCAATTCTATTAATACAAGACTTTAATTTTGTATGACTTATGTAAGACTTGTCTTTAGCATCAATATATAATTTGATTTGATTTGATTTAACTATTTTGTCACCTTTTGTCACCTTACCGAAGACTATTTAAAATATCAAATTCTTCTGATAACAAATCTCCAAGTTATTGTTACCACTTTTTACCTTAGTTATTTTATTTTCTTCCAGAAACAAAAATCCAATCGAAAAAAATTCTAATGTCTTAAAAGTACAATTATTTTTCAAAAATATGTTTCAAATCCATTTTGACAAATCTTATATTACAAATCACATTTAAGATGTAACCTCTGATTATAGCAAATAACCTTCAAGGCATTATTTCAAGGTCAAATTCTAGTCAACTGTATTAATACTTGAGTTTAACTAATTTGTGACCATTTAAAACATTTACAGAATGATATTTTATATATTCAATTCTTCTGGTGACAAATCTCCAAGTTATTGTTGTCACTTTTCACCTTAGTTATTTTATTTTCTTTCAAACACTTCAAAAATCCGATCCAAAAAAATGTCTTGAGAGTACAGTTATTTTTCAAAAATATGTTCTAAATCCATTTTGACAAGCCTTATATTAAAAATCACATTGTGACCTCAATGTCAAGATTTTTGTTCTATTGTATTAAAACTTAGTTCTGTTATCACATTTTTTGACAATGAAAATATACAAACATAACCTCAAGTCAATATTATATGAATTTTTTGTTGATTTAAACAATCTTTTTAGATACCATATAAACGAATCTCATATAACAAATGACCTTCAGAATTTAACCTTAAGGTCTAATGTTTCACACAAACATAATCTCAAATCAATTTTATACGGACCTTTGTTCATTTCCAAAAATCTTTTTAGATACCATTTTAACGATTCTTATATAACAAATGACCTTCGAGATATAAACAATAAGATCCAATGTTTCACTCAATTCAATCAATATTTTATTTTAGTTCTTTATATCATTGATTTTTTTTTAAATTTTATCTCGCCCAAAATAAAATTTCCAAATGCACTTGAATGCAAAAATTTGGTCGAAAAATAAATTTTCCAAATGCCCTTGAAGGCGAATCTTAAGGTTAAATATTTAAAGGTCAAAACTTCAAGTCAATTTTGTCAATTTGTTTATTTTAGCTAATTCATCAGCTTCCAAAGAACCTCAAGGTCAAAATTTAAGACAAAAATATGTTCAAAATCCATTTTCACAAATACCCTTCAATCAAAAATCTGTCCCAAAAGAAATTCGAAATGTACTTGAAGGCACAATCTCAAGGTCAAATATTTAAAAGTCAAAACTTGAAGTCAGTGTTGTCATTTTTTTATCTTAGCTAATTTATTACCTATCAAAAAGATCTCAAGGTCAAAATTTAAGGCAAAAATATGTTCAAAATCCATCTTAACAGATCTTATATAATAAATGACCTTCACGATATCACCTGAATGTCAAATTACTTCATAAGTACGTTTTAAAGTAATTTACTTTTAGTATTTTTTTTTGTGAGATATAATACAAACCTTATATATCAGATTCTAGAAATGTTTCCAAATCAATTTTGTCACTTTTTTTACCTTTGTTTTTTATCACCTTTCAAAAATTTGTTCCAAAAGAAATTCCAAGTGCCCTTGAAGCCATAATCTCAAGGTCAAATATTTAAAGGTTAAAACTTCAACAGTCAATTTTGTCAATTTTTTACCTTAGCCAATTTATCACCTTACAAAAAAAAACTCAAGGTCAAAATTTAAGTCAAAAATATGTTCAAACCCATTTTAACAAATCTTATATAATAAATGACTTTCATGATATATCCTGAAGGTCAAATTTTCAAGTCAATTCTATCATTACCTTAATTTAGTTCTGTTATCACTTTTACTAAATTTTATGTCAGAAAATATTGACAAATCTTTTATATCAAATTCGACATAACATGTTTCAAAATCCATTTTATCACTTTTTTACCTTTGTTTTTTATCACCTTTCGAAAATTTGGTCGGAAATAAATTGTCTAAATGTCCTTGAAGGTACAATCTCAAGGTCAAATATTGAAAGGTCAAAACCTTAGGACAATTTCGTCATTTTGTTTACCTTAACTAACATATCACCTTTCAGAAAGACCTCAAGGTCAAAATTTAAGGCAAACATATGTTTAAAATTAAGTTTAACAAATCTTATATAATATTGAAAATTTGACATTTAGGTTATATTGTAAAGGTTATACAATATAACCTAAATGTTAAATTTTCAAGTACCTTAATTTAGTTCTGTTATCACTTTTACTAAATTTTATCTGAGATATTATTAACAAATATTTTAAAACAAATTCTACAAAACAAATTTCCAAATCAATTTTGTCACTTTTTTAACCTTGTTTTTTTATCACCTTTTAAAAATCTGGTCCAAAAGAAATTCCATATGCCCTTGAAGGCACAATCTCAAGGTCAAATATTTAAAAGTCAAAACTTCAAGTCAATTTTGACGATTTTTTTACCTTAGCTAATTTATCACCTTCCAAAAAGACCTCAAGGTCAAGATTTAAGGTAAAAATATGTTCAAAATCCATTTTAACAGATCTTATATAATATATGACCTTCACGATATCACCTGAATGTCAAATTTTCAAGTCAATTAGTTTAGTTCTGTTATCACTTTTAGTAATTTTTACTTGAGATAATATTAACAAATCTTATATATCAAAATCTACAAACGATATAAAATTAAGATAAGTTTCCAAGTCAATTTTATACCCTTGTCTTTTAATCACCATTCAAAAATCTGCTCCAAAAGAAATTTTCCAAATGCCCTTGAAAGAAAAAAAATGGTCCAAAAATTTTCCAAGTGGCCTTGAAGGCACAATCTCAAGGTCAAATATTTAAAGGTCAAAAGTTTAAATCAATTTCGTCATTTTTTATTCTTAGCTAATTTATCACCTTCCAAAATCCTCAAAAGATCAAAACTTTAAGTCAATTTCGTCAATTTTTTACCTTAGCTAACTTCCGAAAAAAACCTCAAGGTCAATATTTAAAGCAAAAATATGTTCAAAATCCATTTTAACAGATCTTATATAATATCACCTAAATATCAAAATCTTGCCTAAAAGAAATTCTAAATGACCACGATATAATCTAAACGTCAATTTTTCAATCATTTCTATAAAAACTTTATATTAGTTCTGTTATCTCTTTTACTAAATTTTATTTAAGATAATATTGACAAATCTTTTACATCAAATTTAACAAAACAAGTTTACAAATCAATGTTGTCACTTTCAAAAATATGGTTCAAAAGAAATTCCAAATGCGATTGAAGGCACAATCTTAAGGTCAAAAATTTTAAAGGTCAAAACTTTGATTAAATTTCGTCAATGTTTTTTTTTTATCTTGGCTAATTTATCATCTTCCAAAAAGACCTCAAGGTCAAAATTTAAGACAAAAATAAGTTCAAAATCCATTTAACAGATTTTGTATAATAAATGACCTTTAAGATATAACCTAATTGTCAAATTGTCTAGTCAATTCTATTAGGACTTCATATTTGTTCTGGTATCACTTAAATTCAAATTCAAATTCCTTTATTTCACGTTGCCACATTAAACAAACTACATATCAAAATACATTAAATTTTTTATGCGTGTTTTTATCAGCTTTCAAAAATCTTGTCTAAAAGAAATTCCAAATGCCCTTGAAGGTACCATCTCAAGTCCAAATATATAGAGGTCAAAACTTCAAGTTAATTTCGTCATTTTTTTACTTTAGCTAATTTTTCCCCTTCCAAAAAGGCCTCAAGGTCAAAATTTGAGGAAAAAATATGTTCAAAATCAATTTTAACAAATCTTATACCATAAATGACTTTCACGATATCACATGAATGTCAAATTTTCAAGTCAACCCTATCAGTACCTTAATTTAGTTCTGTTATCACTTTTATTAAATTTTATTTGAGATAATATTGACAAAACTTATATATCAAACTCTACAAGCGATATAAAATCAAGGCAAGTTTCCAAATCAATTGTATACCCTTGATTTTTATCACCATTCCAAAATCTGGCCTAAAATAAATTTTCCAAATGCCCTTAGAGGCAAGAATATGGTCCGAAATAAATTTTCCAAATGTCCTTGAAGGCAAAAATTTGGTCCAAAATAAATTTTACAGATGCCCTTGGAGGCGAATCTGAAGGTCTAATACTTAAAGGTCAAAACCGCAAGTCAGTTTTGTTAATCAGTTAATTTATCACCTTCCAAAAAGATATCAAGGTAAAAATTATACGGCAAAATTTTTCGAATCTGTTTTCAGAACTTAATATAGTTACTTGAGTACGTGAAGGCTAAGCTGTGAAAAAATAAAAAGTGAAGATTTTAATTAAGCCATTTTTAGAAATTTACGATATAACCTTGTCAATGTCAATTTTTCAACTCAATTCTATTAGTACTTTATTTTAGTTGTGTAATCACTTTTATTAAATTTTATTTGAGATAATATCAAAAAAACTTTGCATATCAAATTCTACAAATGATTAAATCACAACAAATTTACAAATCAAGGCTGATAGTCGTGAAGAAGACAAAGAAGCACAATAATTATTTTTATAACTGTATATACTAGCTTCAATAAAAATGTTTTCTCCCTATTACAAATCAATTTTGCAACTTTTTTGATCCAAGACAAATTTTCTAAATGGCCTTGAAAATATAATCTCAAGGTCAAATGTTTGAAACGAGTATAGAGATAGCATTGAGGCGACATCTATTTGTTATGCTATGCAGGGTGTTTATTAAACATGCGGCAAAAATTCAAGGGGGCTATTCTAAGAATATTTTGTACTTTGATGATTTTTGTAAACCCGATTTTCTCGTATATAGGATTAGAACTGCCCCTCGAAGGATTCTAGGGAAACAAGTCATAGTTCCAAAGGAGTTGATGGTTTGGAAGATTAAAAAGCAACTTGTGGAGTGTTGATATTAGTAAAAGTTAGTTTTACTTGTTGAAATGTGTTAATACACCATTAAAGGTGACACCTGGTGTTTAAGCGTTTCATCAATGAAAATAAATGTAACTGAATAGTAAACACTGATATTTTCGTTGTTGCCTTTTATTGCCGGTGGTATATTCCAAACTATTTACTATTGAGTTACATCAACATTTTCTGTTTACAAGTTCCTGAACGTCGCTACCCATTCAATTCGAAAAATGAGTGCAAATCAGGTATCCAAAAGAGAGCATATATTTGGAATTTTAAAGTTTCTTACTCCTGCATTCAACTGTCTTACGCTAATGATATCCAAATTGTTTTTGACAATTGACATTCATTGGAATTATTTTCACATACGTCAAGATCTAGAGTGTAATAACGTTACGTTAGCTAATATAGTGACGTAGAAGGTGTTAATCACATTTCAAGAACAGATCTTACGGCTTTGTTAGTGACGTAAGAAATAAATTTAATATTAATTGGTTTATCAATGGGTAGCCTCAAATATTTATTGAACTCTTACGTAATTTTTCATTTTTCAACTGGAAGTCCTACTTCTGTCCACTTTCAAAACTCTTATTCGGAGCCTATATTTCACCACTCGCACGTTTTCCACCTAACCTCACTTTCGACCAGCCGCGATTTCACCGCGAACTGCGGGAGCCCTATCGCCACTTTCACGCCTAATCAATATTCCACACGTTTAAGCGCACAACGCACAGTTTTGCATACAATTGAACTAATTCGATCGATCATACCGGTTCTTTGAATAACAGCGGTATTAAATTTTGATCATCAATATAATAACAATATTAGTAATTAGTAGTGAATATTGTAGAAAAAGCGTACTGATTTTAGACCTTGTGGAACACCCTGAATCCATTTTTTTTTTTAAGTTAATGATGTTAATGGTGTTCCACAAGGTTCAATTTTTTCAATAATATTTTTAAAAATTATTTGTGTTATGAATATAGAATATAGAAACACGCTTGTTATTTCTATATTACAAAATGTTTTACCATGAGTTACATGAGAAACTAATTTAAGAAATATGAATTATGGAATTAATATGTTAACATTATGTTCTAATAAGAAATATCAGGTACATTTTGCTTAGTTGTTAATGATTTGTGCTATAACTTCCAAAATCTACATATGTATCCGACTTAAAGTGTCTCATCAATCAATCATTAAAATCCAAAGAAAGGAATATCATTATACTTACTTGGAATTAACTCTGACATAATCTTGATCATCCAATTTAAAGGATTTCTAATATAGATTACGTTCTAGCGCCAACCATTTAAAAATAATCTAGTAATTGGTATAAACAGTTCATATTTTCTAATGCCCCGTTGATGCAATTTTGATAGAGTTAATACGCTTTTATTAAGCATAAATTACTTTTAATTGCCCGGAAGAAGTAAATACTACCGTTTTCAGCAACATGCCACTAATGGCGTGGTCAGAAAAGAGTGAACCAAAACCCGAACGAACGCGAGGAAGCCGGGACAGTTAAAGCCTGACGGGAGCGATCAGGTGAAATTCAATTGAGCCATAACAATTACAGCGGATCAAATAATAATTAGGATGAATGGTAGCGAGCTAATGTTGTATTTACGACATTGAAGAGCCGAGCGGCCCATTACATGCTAATTAAGCATTAACGACTTCCCCGGCCGGCGAGGCTTCAAAAGTTTGAAACTCCGCGGCGGTTTCAGGGGGCCGCCACGAGAGTTGGTCACGTGACGATTTACATATTCTCCGGAGCGTGTGTTTATCAAATGCCGATGAAGGTTTTAAAAAGGTCAAGGCCGCCCCTGGACACTTGGGAGCGCAATAAGCCGGTTTCAAGGCCAATCTGTGCATTTCTGAAATGCCTCTCGCAACAATAAACGCACGCAGGCCGCGCTACCCTGCTAAAAAGCTTCAAAATTACTTAGAGTACGACCACTTGGCCATGATTCTTAATCGCTATTAGCAACTCTAAATTCATTCATAGTACCCTTTTCGGAAAAATTGTAGCAGCTTAAATAGCTTAATGGCTAATTAAGCTCCTACAACTTTTCCGAAAAGGGTACTATCGATGAATTGATTTTATTAAGTCAGGAATATAGAAGATAACTCAAAAACAAACGACATTGGTTTAATTTACAAAATTGCTAATCTTTAAGCAAGAAATTATTAACACTAAAATAACTTCAACTTCCAACATAACTCTCACTTATTTGATGCATGATGTTTTAAAAAATTGTAAGTGATGGTACTTAATTCACTTAATGTCAAATTTGACCTTGACGATTTCAGCAATTTAGCCACAGACCAAAATAATGCTAAAAAAATGTATTTTTACCTTCAGGTAATTTAACCAGTGTCATTAAATATTTCAACGTGACTCCTCTCGGCCGACTCAGTCGAATGCAATAAATCGAAAAGCAATAAACGTTTATATCGTGTAGATTGCATCCTGGTAACGTTTAATTATCTACATTCCGACATCGAAATAATTAGCGCGTTATATTCGTCTAGGATATTGTTTTATCTGCGGAGCCGTTGCCTAATCTTCCCGGCTCGCCGTCGCAATGTTGTTAAGTGCAAAGCTACATATCCATTAGCATGCGAGCACATTATCTGGCATTTAATTTACAAGCACATCCTAAATGCAAATACGTTTCGAAGGTTGGCAAACAAGGTGATATTGAGGATGGTAACGGTTCAATCATCAACTATAATCGCGCTGAACAGTTAAAGAAAAAGGCAATAAGAATAATGCCGCGGTAGCTGCATGAAATGCTCATCTGTTAAACTGGATTTTCAATTCTTATTTAGAACGCACACACAATTAGATATCAAAAAATGAGTATGGTGTAACCAAATTTTGTTTACACCTCACTGTCCAGAGATTGTTTTTTTCTAGCTGAATTTAGTTTGTTTATTTATTTCAAAAATTAAAGTCACTGATAGCATGGACATTTATGGGATATTGATAAAAATGATAAAATCTATAGTTAACACAATATTATCTCCGCGAATATCCATAATAAATGCCTGTTACAAAACCGGAACTTTTCATAATATTTTAATTAAAGAATGGTGACCCGAATGATGTCAACAAACATAGACACATCTCGATTGTACCAAAAATAACCAAAATTATGGAGGCAGATCTTAAAAATCATATGGAGCGACATAACCTATTTCATATTCACCAGTATGGTTTCAGAAAAGGATTATCAACGTCCAATGCTATCCATAATTTATGTTCCAAAATTGTAGACTGTTTTGAAAGAAGCGACTACGCTCAAGGGATATTTTATGATTTGTTGAAAGCCGTTGACTGCGTCGTACACCACATCCTTTATTCGAAAGGTACAGATTCGATTAATCGATAATCAAAATAGTAAAATCATACTTAGAAAACATAACCTAAGTTGTTTATCACGGTTTATTCTAGGTAAAATCAATAAATATCGATGTTCCTCAAGGATTGATTCTTGAACCTATCATCTTCATTATATACATAAACAATTTATCTGAATATATTCCGTTGGTGCACATAATATTATATGCCTTATTTTGCTCGAATGCAAATATGGTTGATCTGGGGATGGCAGCTGATACATTTCTGCATAGAGTAACCTCAAACAAAAATGCTTTTCGATTAGATCGTAACCACAGCATTAAATTTCTTGGGGTGTAGATTGATCAGAAATTAAACTGGGAAACTCATTGCGACGAACTAGCAAATAAATTAAACAAATATATTTTTGTATCCAGACAATTGAATTGTATAGTGGATAAGGACACTCTCAGGATGTCCTACTGTGCCAATATACATTCTCACTTGTCTTATGCAAACACAGTAAGGAACAATGCAACTAAAATTGTAAACCTTTATATCTTATATAAAAAGCGCAGTTCCACTTAGTACGATCGCAGTTTCTAATGAACGCCGCCTGAAGAAGACCAATGCGATTTGGTTGAAACGTTGCAAATCGGTTCTTTTCAGAACCTTGCAAATTCGAAGATTAAAGCCGAACATTGACAATGTACAAAAATAATCTTCGCGAAACTATCCGCACCAATATAATATTATTATGTGTTTGTATGTATTATTGGCAGGCGTAAAACTAATTTCTGTGAGGAAAAAAAATATTGTTATCATTATATTTATTATTATTATTATTATATTCAAGATGTACCACAAAGTAAACGCTTCCACAATTAAACATATCTACATAGAATTAAAATTAGAAAAATATTTTCTAAATTGATTTAAGTTAACCAAGTAGCAACGATTAAAAACGATTAAAATAAAAAAGAAACAAAGATTTTCTTAACGGAAATTATTACAATACTTATCAATATTTTTGCATTCCTTGATTGGATTAAGTTGGGTTCAGTTAAGATGGTTCAGGTAAACCAACTTAACTGAAGCCAACTTCATTTAATCTAACCCAACAGAATTAAAGCTAGCCTAACTGTATTTCCTGGTGAGAATTTTAAAACCATAAATATGTTACTATGCTTTTATTAAAATCTATCGTAATATAACCCAACCAAACTTAACCCAACCTAATTTAGGCAGACCTAATTTTTTGCTAAGTACAATTTAAGGCTTTGTGTGCTTCATTATATCATTAACTTACTGTAATCTAACCTAACTGTAAATATAAATATTTGATGGTAGAGGCGTATACTTCGTGGTACATCTTAATTGACTTGTAATTGAGACACAATAACTTTGTTTTACCACTATATATTTTAATATTAATATTAAGTTATTGTGTCTCAATTACAAGGCATAAATATAAATGTCACAAATGACATAACACATTAAATAGGTCTACAAAAATAGGATCTAAATACGACAGGAATGGCCAAAATATTGCTTTTGTTGCTTGGTGAATACCATTACCAGCTGCCAACTATAATGGGTCGAGTGGAAGAACATAAGAAGTCATGAACTCCACCTTCAAGTTATATGTTTCAAATTTTTAAGTTAGTTATATTTTTGGATATATTTGCATGTATATTTCTTTTAATAAAACTTGTAAAGTATATAAAATAAATAAATAAGTAAATCTAACCCAACTTAGGCCAGTTATTTTTTTTACACACTTAATGTGCTTGGATATTTCAATATTTGACCTACTTCAAGGCAACTGAATCTAACTTCGCAGAACCTTATTAAATCTGAAATAACTTTTTACCAAGTTCTGCAACTTAATTCAACCCAACCTAATCTAACCTAACATCCAGCTACACGTCGATCTTCCACCCCTGGATCTTGTCCTAAGAGTCCTGGGACACCAGGTCGATGACCGAGGACGATCTCTGCCTGAAAAGGTGCGTGTTGATCCTTCGTTAGCGAGTTCCAGGTCTAGGGCATCCATGATGTCCAGCAGCTCCATTCCGCGCTTTCCAGCCTCCACTCCCCCCCCCCCGCTTGGGGCGCTTTGGCGTTGCAGTCATCTCCTGCAATAATGCAATAATCGCTGAATCTGCGGTGCGGATAATAGTGGTGAACCGGTCGAGCCACTTATTCTACTCGTCCTCAGATGCGTTTAGTGAGCAGTAACATGCCACGAATTTGGGGCCTGGCAGCTTCAGTTACACGATACACCTGTCACCACTTTCTGAACAACTAACAGACGTTTGGCTTTGGGACCCAGATCGATCGCAGTGTCCCCTCCACACCTCCTTATCCCAAGCCCTGGACGCGTTGGGTTCACTGGTCAGAAAGATTTCGGGGTGGCTCTCCAGTATGTCGTAGGCAGCGTGGCAACTGTTCAGGTTAACTTGATGGACGGTGAACGGTGCCTTGAAGTCCTCGGGTTCAACTCCGTCTCCGGTCGTGATGCCCCTGTGACCGACCCTTGATTATGGGGGACCATGGAGTCAGTCTATCGCACCTGCCCCCGCAATCCTTGAAGAGGATCCCCGCGCCGTCGCTCGCATACCTGCGAATCTGGAACAACAAGCCGAACCGGTGAAGTGAGCAGCTCCTACGTCTTGCCTCTCACAAGGTAGGCATACGGTGGCTTTCTGGCAGCCGGCTGCCAAGTGTCCAGGCGACCTACAGCGATGGCAGCAATTAAAAACGTCAGGCCCAGTATAGGTTCTCCTGCCGTGTCTAGTTTACCTTATCGCCACGACGCAGTCCAGTCATTTTTCCTGCATGACCCTCAAAAAGCGCGACCCTAAGGGTCGGTGGGTAGTCCCTCACCCACACGATGTCGATGCCGCTTGGATCGCCTAGGGTTCGTTCTTATCATCAATTTTTTTTTTACTCTATTTGAAAGAAAATGTTTCACAATATAAAAAATAAAAACCATATTGACTAAATAAAGAATTTTTAAGAATTTCTATTTTTATTACAGATTAATAATAATAATAAAAGAAATTTAATCTAATTATTTTGCACAGCATGATAAGACTTGAAATGGTTAATTCATAATGCTTTCTTCGATTAAGCAGTTTCAATAAGGGTTGGAAAATGTTCACTGATAAATCTTTGTTGTAATGATGGATATGGTGTAAATGTTCTTTTTTGTGGTGTCTTTATTTTTAGCAAATTTGTGCTTTAAAACGTGAAATGCTCTGTCCTTATAAATAGTTTTGAAAAGAACTTAAATATCCAAAAGAATCATTTCGAAACAATAAAAAAAAATCCTCTGCAGAAATTTCTTTGAAACTTGGATCCTCAAGAAAACGTCTGCGTTTTGTAGGTCGGAAACACAATCGCTCTTTTTTTATGATATTTTACACTGAAACTATTTCCGATCATCACTTTTCACTGACTGCGCGCACAATATGCACGGGTATAATATGTGCCTAAGTGAAATGCGCGCAAATTTGCGCTTTGGTGACAGTAGCCAGACAAAATGCACGCCTATATGCGCTTATGATGCAAATGGTTTAATGGCGCCATTGTATATTGAGGAGTCAAGGAATTTAAGCTGCCCGAACTAGCAATGGGAGCTCGCCCGTTACTGCGTCGACACCCTCCATCAGTTCAAGCTGCAGCGCCTCTGTTTTGGTCCTGCGCGCTGACACAACGATGTCTAGATATAGTCCAGATATAGTCCTTATGGTGGTCAATGTGCCCCAGTATGTAGCGTTCGTCATGTCAATTAGAATCCTTGGTTTCTTCGACTGGAGAGCCGGCTGGGTTGCAGGGAGGGTCGAAGGAGTCAACTGGTCGTTTGTGACATCGGTGGTGGGCTGTCAAAGCGCGGTTCGTCTTCACACCTCCATGCTGGATACGCGCTGGCCCTTGGGGAGCGAGGACAGTCGCTGTAGTGCACCACCGTCGCATATTGGGGGCAAGAAGGAGCTTCGTTCGTGACGCCACCCGAAGTGTTTCAGCCCTTCTTCTTCAACTTGCTCCCTTCGATGGAGTCTCGTTGGACCCCGATGCGCAGATGCGACAGACGCGATGTCGCAGCGATGAATCTCTGAATCGTTGGGGTTTAGCCGCTGCGAAATAACTCGTCCAGGCAGGATTTGAATACCTTGATAACCCTGACCATCTCCATGAGGGTGTCAGCCGGGCAAAGTGCCTCGCAGTTCGGGGCCGGGAGTGTCTGGATGGCCTGCTCCATGTATAACCTCACCTAACTCAATAAAACCTAATTTACTTTGATGTAATTTTTTGCGATTTTTTTTAAACTTTCTTTGCTTCAATATATCATTATTTGAATATATTTTTTAAACATTATTATTACATTATTCCCCTATTTTAAATACCTTAAGGCAACCCAATTTAACTTAACCTTATTCAAACTAACGTAATTTTTGGACAGTTCTGTTACTTAATTCAACCAAACCTAATCTAACCTAATGGAATTAAAGCTAACCTAACCTAATTTCTTGCTCAGACTTTGAAAACCTTACGTACTTCAGTAAACTATTATTAAAAACTAATTTAATACAACCTAACCTAATCTAACGCAACCAAATTTAATCTGAAGGTACTCTAACTGGAATTATGTATGCTTCATTTTATCATTATTTAAATCAACTCACTGTGACTAAACATAACTAAATCTAATCGAATCTAACCTAGCTTATTTAAATTGGCGTAATTTTCCGCCAAGGGTTTCAATTTTTTTAAACTTGTATTAAATAGAATATTCAATTATTAAGAATTAACATAGCTTGCAAAAGTAGTCAAAAAAGAAACAATTAAACGAAAAGAAATGTTATATTTTTAGAAACGACATTTAAAAAAAGGTATAAATTGGTGGGCTGAATTATCAAGATTTATTCCAGCTACAAAAAGGATTGAAGTTAAGGTCATTGCTAGATTTCTGCAGAGAAAAGAACTTGAAAGAATAAAAAATAGAGTATTAAGCTAATAAATTTATGATAGCTATCAAAAATGATTGTTGGAAGAATGGAAAATTGAGAATACCAAAATTTATGATTGCTAAAAAAGATTGTAGGACGAATAAAAAACAGAGAATTAAGCTACCAAACTTTATGATAGCTATCAAAAAAGATTGTTGGAGGTATAAAAAACAGAGAATTAAGCTACAAAAATTTATGATAGCTGTCAAAAAAGATTGTTGTAAGAATAAAAAATAGAGAGTTAAGCTACCAAACTTTATGATAGCTATCAAAAAAGATTGTTGGAGGTATAAAAAACAGAGAATTAAGCTACCAAAATTTATGATAGCTATCAAAAATGATTGTTGGAAGAATAAAAAATTGAGAATACCAAAATTTATGATTGCTATCAAAAAAGATTGTAGGACGAATAAAAAACAGAGAATTAAGCTACCAAACTTTATGATAGCTATCAAAAAAGATTGTTGGAGGTATAAAAAGTAGAGAATTAAGCTACCAAACTTTATGTTAAATATCAAAAAAGATTGTTGGAGGTATAAAAAACAGAAAATTAAGCTGCCAAAATTTATGATAGCTATCAAAAAAGATTGTTGGAAGAATAAAAAACAGAGAATTAAGCTACAAAAATTTATGATAGCTGTCAAAAAATATTGTTGAATAAATCTGTGCACAGAATAAAGAGAAGAAAAACCTTTGCTATATTTCCAATTAAAATAATTAATGAAAAAGCTATACAATGAAGTATTCAGTCATTCGGATTTTTTACAACCTAAAAAATTTACAAAATAAACAAAAGAGAAGGAAAAATCAAATATTGTTATGCCTTTAGGCAGAATAACTTAACCCAACCTAACCCAATCTAATTGAAACTGACAAAATTAAAGCTGACTGGTATCAAAAGGAGTATTCAGTTATTGAGATTTAACAGAGCTTACAAAAATAGTAAAAAATAAAACAATTAAATAAAAAGGAATGTTATATTTGTAGAAACGATATTTAAAAAAATCTATCAATTGGTGTGCTGAACTATCAAGATTTAGTCCAGCTACCAAAAGGATTTAAGTTAAGGTCTTTGCTAGATTTCTGCAGAGAAAAGAAAAGAATAAAAAATAGAGAATTAAGTTACCAAATTTATGATAGCTATCAAAAAAGATTGTTGGAAGAATAAAAAATAGAGAACTAAGCTACCAAACTTTATGATAGCTATCAAAATATCAAAAAAGATTGTTGGAGGTATAAAAAACAGAAAATTAAGCTACCAAAATTTATGATAATTATCAAGAAAGATTGTTGAATGAATCTGTGCACAGAATAAAAAGAAGAAAAACTTTTGCTATATTTCCAATCAAAAGAATTTAAAAAAATACAATGAAGTATTCAGTCATTTAGATTTATTACGGCCTAAAAAATTCACAAAATAAACAATAGAAAATGAAAATTTAAATTTTATTAAAGATTGTTGGAAGAATAAAAAACAGAGAATTAAGCTACCAAAATTTATGATAGCTGTCAAAAAATATTGTTGAATGAATCTGTGCACAGAATAAAGAGAATAAAAACCTTTGCTATATTTCCAATCAAAATAATTAATGAAAAAGCTATACAATGAAGTATTCAGTCATTCGGATTTTATACAACCTAAAAAATTTACAAAATAAACAAAAGAGAAGGAAAAATCAAATATTGTTATGCCTTTAAGACAGAATAACTTAACCCAACCCAACCCAACCTAATCTAATCCAAACTGACAAAAATAAAGATGACCTAACCTAATTTCCTGTTCAGATTTTTAAAACCTTACGTTTTTCACCATGCTCTTATTAAAAATTAACTTAACATAAACTATAACCCCATTCAACGTAACCTAATTTAATCTGACGTATTTAAATTACTTCACAGTTTTAAAGCTTTGTGTGCTTCATTTTATCTTTATTAGAATCAAATCGTGGTAACCTAACCTAACTAAATATAACCTAATCTAATGCAGTAAACTTATTTAATCTAACTCTTAGGTTAGATTAGATTAGGTTGTGTGTGTGTAGTTTGAGCAGAAAATTAGGTTAGGTTAGCTTTTATTCTCTTAGGTTAGGTTAGATTAGGTTGTGTTGTATAAAATGAGAGATGGCTAGCACTCCCCTAGACAAGATTGTAATATCATGCAATACACTTCGAGACTGAATTTTCTTGGTTATGCGCTAACAAGCTCTTAAAACAGTAACGGGATTGGCTGTTTTAGTGAACCTGAAACATGCCGGACTTTCTAAAATGAAGGGTAAAGGTAGGCGATGTTCCTAAGCGGCCATCCAACTAAGAAATGACCGCGACTGACGTTGCTTGACTTGAGTGATTGGGCGAAAACCGGTATGTCCAACGTGGTATGGTCGTTAAATCTAATTTAACATAACCTTATTTAATCTTTTGTAATTTTTGGCGAAGGTCGGCATTTTTTTCAAGACTTATTTCATTTATAAGCTAATAATTCAACATAACCTATAAAAAACAACGTAACCTTGTCTAACCTAAAATCCAACGTAATCTAACATACAAACAAACATAATAAAAAAATAAATAAATACCTGCAATTTCGTTTACTACCAAAAATCCAATTACTACTATTTACTGTTATTAAATCGTTTTCATTAAATTTTTGCCTATTAAAACCATTAAAAGCCTAAAGCAGGGTTCTCACAATCCCGTTGGAGTGCAAAAATATATATTTTTTTCAAACACAACATTATATTAGCAGAAAAAATATCCATAAAATCTCTAGCAATAAAATTTTCTGCAATGAATATTTATATAATTTACGACGTGATAATTATAGGCATAATTAGTGAGCCAGCGTAGAGCCAAAAAACATATTATTCACGCGGCCTTTTTGCGAATTGCTTTGACATGATTTACTTTTAATACAACGTGATGATTTAGTTTTTTCTGGTTTTAAATAGCACCCGCTGAAAAATGGTAGAACTTTTAAAAATTAATCTTTAGTTACTTGATTTCTAAAGTTATCTCCTAAAAACAAAGTTCCAAACGCTGTAACTTATCACCAACACATTTTAGGAGAAAATACAGTTATAACATTATATAAAGTTTAAAGTGTATACCCAAAAATTAGCAAAAATAGAAAAAATATTTGAGGCTTTGATTTTTTTAAAGTATATTCAAGCAAGAATAAATTGGGTTTGTGGTCAAGATCAAATTTAATCAAGAGAAGAGGTACTAATTAGAGTCGTAAGCTACCAAGATTAATGACAGTTTATGAAAGAAATTTTTGTAAACATAATATTGTTTCTAGTCAAAATCATTCATAAGAAAGAAAAAGTTTAATTAGAAGTATAATTAAACACTTGGTTTTGTTTCACTATTTTTATATTTTTTAAAAGTTTATGTAATGAAGTGTCGAGCCCTTCAAATTGCTAGAGCTTTATTTCAAATGAAGAGAATGGTTGCGACCGTTACTACTTAGTAATCCATACTTGGAAATAAACATAAAAATTATTATTTTGCGATAGAGATTCAAACTAACACATATTATCTTATTTTTAGATTGCAAAAAATTGTAATACAACGCATAAGTAGGTAATCAAAATTACATACGGAGAATAATGTTGATTCATTTCTCACCCCACAATATTTCACACAGTTCAAGTGAATCGCTCCGTTCCAGTCGCGGTACGCCTAGCGTGTGGCGAATCAAGTGTATTGAAAGGAAAATAGGTAATTTGTGAATCAAATCATACACCTTTCATTAAATAAATATGGATGTTGCTGCATAAATCATTTTGGAATTAATCACATTTCCACGAAGCATTACCGACTTTTCTTTATTCTAGCGTGCTTCATGCTGAGCAGTTTCATTTGATGAAACGATGTATTAATTGCTTTCGATGTTAAAAAAATAAAACGTACGTGACTTAGCTCGCTTCGCATAAATCTTTCAGGAATAAAGTAGGTTTTGCTATCGTCGAAAAATATTGATACGCGTTTTGACATGCGTAAATCTCGAACAAAACACGCGATTAGTTATAATTGCACTACATGGCCAATAGTTACGCCAATATGCACATAAATTGCGCACCGTTATGCTAATGCACGAATAAAATAATTCATACAATACACTCCGTTCCTGTTTTAAAATTAATACAATGTCCATGTCCATTTCAATAAGCGATAAACATTGTTAAAAATTACAACAATCAGATGCGAATTATAATATTTGTAAATATGGAACACCCACGCTGTTTAAGTGCAACAATCTGGCTGAGTAAGTGTAGTCATGTCACCATATTGGCATTGATTGTGTTCGTTGGCTTCGACCAAATCGGCTGCAGATCACAAGATCAAAGGCTTGCGAATTTGTTTTGGTGATTTGTGGGCAGCTATTTCCTAATTAGACTTCCTATTCTTGAGTCATAAATCAAAAAAAATAATGTAAGCTATATATAATTATCTGGATGAATAAACGGAAAATAAATAAGAAATAATGAACATTGAATTATTGTTTCCCAGTCAATAACAGCTACGGACCGGTTTCGAACTATTCGGGTCTCATCAGCGCAGCGCAGATAAAGGCAGGGAGGGAATTGGATTGTTACTATGAAGTTTATAAATTTGAAGACTCAAAGAAGAAAACAAATGAATTAATGATGTGAAATTTTGAAGATTCTAAAAAGAAAACAATTGAATTAATGAAATCCTTGCAACTTAATTCTGAAACATAGTATTCTAAAATCTGTCGTCCCAAAAAAATCTGGTTTAGAAGTAGTTTTAAAATCCAAAAATTTACATATAAAACATTCTGAAGATTAAATTACAAAAACATTTTGAAGGTACTGATCAAAATATCAAAATAGAATAAAGGGGAATAACATAGATAAAAACATTACAAAAATGTTTTGAGCGTTCTAAAAAACTCTATTTTGAGTTAAGGAAAACGACATAGATAAAAATTAATAAAGCATAATTAATTTTAACTATTGTCAGTCTGTGAATAGCATAAGCTCAGAAAAGGTAGAACGAGTTCTTTTTTATCACGGTTTCTAAGGAAGCTGTATATGAGTAATATGTGAAAGAAGAACATTTTGATAATTTGGTATGAAAAAGTAACAGAAGTCAAGTAAAATCTAGATAAATCATACATTTTTAGATAAAATTGATTTAAACGTTCTGAAAGGCCAAAGCAGAAAACTTCCAAATCGTTGGCATTTTATTCTAAAATATACATTTTAGAAGTCGGTATTGTTCCAAAAAAGATGTAAGAGTTTAGTTAAGGTCCTAAGAGAACATCATTGGCTAATTTTAATATTATGGATAACTATTTTGAATATTCCAGAAATCAAACTAAAACAAAAAGATTTAAAAATTTTTAGGTAAAATTGATTTGAAGGTTCTGAAGAGTGAAAAAAAAAGAAAAGGTCATTGGCATTTTGATTTAATTTTTTGAACTTAATATTCTAAAATATATAATTTACAAGTTAACACTGTTCCAAAAATCTAACAATTTTGACACATAGGAATTGTTTAGAAGGGGTATAAAGAGGATTAAAATAATGCCGCAGTTTGGTTTAAGTTCTAAAAGACTTAAATATTATAGATAATTATTTTAAATATTCCAAAAAAATAAAATCTAAAAGGGAACTTAAATTAAAAAATTTTAAATTTTAAAGTAATTATTAGTTTTTTTTGTACGTATTTTGACAGATCAAAATTTTATATTTAAAATAATAATAATAAGATTCTACAAATTTAAAATTAATGAAGCCATTGCAATTTTAATTATTTTTAAATATTCCAAAAGTAAAAATAAAAACAAATCAAATTCTAAAATTGAACAAAAAAGAAAACTTTGTGATAATTTATCTCGAAAAAACTATATCATTTCTGGAAATAATTGTTAAATTCTAACTATGATATCAAAAAGATTGTGAATTTTAAAATTTATAAAATTAAGTTATTTGAAATATTTCAAAAAACAAACAGATCCTTAAGGATAACTAAAAAGAAATATTTCAAATTTTGTAAGAATTTATCTCAATAAAGTATATTACATCCAGTTGCAGCTATAATATCTAAAAGAATGTAAAATTTCAAAATAAATTATTATTCCAAAAAGCAAGCAAATCCTGGAGGAATATAAACGTTAAAATTTCGAAATTTTATAGAAAATAACATCTTTATTTGAACAAACACAAACAAAGTACATTTAAAACAAAGACAAAATTTTTTGAGTTAGTAAAAAAAATAGATACTTTTGCGCTCTAGATTAAATGTTCGGATGATATAGAACTGATAAATTGATGTAGAATGATTGAAGGATGTTTATGTTTAGGGGGGATATTGGGGTTTTGGGAAGCACAGAATTTGTTGAGAAGGACGGATTATTGGCAAATTTGACACATAGGCTATTTATACGTTTAGGTATTGAGGTGACTAGGATAGTTTCGTAGTGGAGAGCATTGGAAGGATTGTGGAGGTTGTTGATGGGATGTGTTTGTTTGGTAAGGATACATAGAGCTGACCTTTCGACGACGTTGAAGTGTTGGAGAGTAGAAAGACGGATTTGGTTAAAGAAGATCGCACAGTAATTGATAAGAGGTCGACAAATCAAGGTATATATATAATCACGACTATATTGGTTTTTAAATGATTATTAGGGAACGAAAGTGGGGTGCTCTAGTTATAATTTTGGTTTTTATTGATTTTGGGTGGGCTGTATAGGAAAGCTTAGAATCGAAAGTGACGCCTTAGTATTTGCATGTATTGGAGGGGTGAATAATGGTATTGTTAATATTGATAGGAGAGGAATGTGGTGTAATTTTATGATGGGAAATAAATAATTTGGATTCTTAAAAGTTTATTTTCATACGCTATTTAAAACATCAAGATTGAATGGCATCGAATGTTAATAATAATAATTAATATATAATAATTGGGTATTATTGGAATAATTGGGCATCTTGGAGAGTCGCGGCGTGCAACCAGCCAAGTGTCGTCGGCAAAGAGGAGGGCATATCTTGGGGGATGAAAGTATGATGGATAGGGATCGCACAGGTCATGACAGAAGATATTATATAAAAGGGGTGGAAGTGGAGATCCTTGTGGTACACCTTATTTAATTGGAAGCGAATCGGAATAGGTTAATTCTAACTTAATAGGTTCTGTTGGAAAGGTACCAAATTTTCTATTACCTCTCGAAATAATTGTTGAAGTTAAATTCCAGCTACAATATAAAAAAGGTGAAATTCAAAATTTAAAAAAATTAAATTTTCAAATATTCCAGAAAACAAACCAATTCCAAACGAGAACAAAAAAAATTATCGAACTTTGTTAGAATGTATCACAATAACTTATTTTATCTCTCGAAATAATTGTTCATCATTGATATTCAAATTTTTATAATTTAAAATATTACAGAAAACAAATTCTAAAGAAGAACAAGAAAGAAATTTTTCAAATGTTGTGAGAATTTATGCCAATAAATTATATTATCTCTCAAAAGCATTGGATAAATTTCCGTTATGATCAAAGAAATGTAAAATTCAAACATTTCAAAATTAAAGAAAAAAAAAATCAAATGTGAAATTATCTTAATAAATTATATTATATCTCGAAAATATTGTTAACGCTAAATTCCACCTATGACATTAAAAAGATTGTGTAATTCGAAATTTTCAAAATTAAATTATTTGAAATATCACAAAAAACAAACAAATTTAAAAATGAACAAAAAAGAAAATTTATAAATTTTGTAGGATTTTTTTAAAATAAATTGAATCGAAGAAATAGTTAAAACTAAATTTCAGCTGTGATATCACAAAGATTGTAACATTCGAAATGTTCAAAATTAAATTATTTTAAATATTTCAGAAAGCAAATAAAAGGAGAACAAAACAGACAATTTTATTTGATAAATTATAAATTTTAAAACAAAAATTTTAAACTATATAAAATATGTAATTTGAATTCTGAAAATAATATTAGTTTAGAAATTCTAGAAAGTGAACGAATTCAAAATAATAAGGTCATTGGAATGTAATTTAAATTAATTTTAAATTCTAAAATATATATTTTCTGAAATTCCAATAATTTTAGGATAAAATTATTTTAGAGATTTTAGAAAGCAAACAAATTGTTATTGTGAACATTTCAGAAAGCACGCACACTTTAGAAGAGAGACAACAGAAAAATTTCAATTTAATTGAAATTATTATACAGGGTGAGTTTTTTTCGATGTTCTCTATGGGGATCTCGGAAACTATAAGAGATAGAGAAACGGTTAAATGGGGAAAGAAGTGTAGATTTACGAGACGAATAAAATTCCACTTTCAAAGTTTTCAAAAAAGTCAAGGGGGTAACTAGATATTTTGAAAAATGTAAAAAGTATCAATTTTTTCAAATCAATATATCTCGGTTATTATTACAGATAGAAAAAAACTGTAAAGGACAAAGTTTTAGATAATTTGATGCAGATTAATAAAAAATAATCAGAAATTTTTTATCGCTATTATTTTCCGAGATATGACGCAAACTTACATTTTTTTAAATGGAAACCATAGTTGGCTGTGACCTCATTCAAAAGGTAATTTTTTTCTCTTTAATCCAATATAGCATACGACATAGTTATTTCTAAAAATAAGTGAGTTATAGTAATTTTAAATTTTATTATAAATAAAAAATGAGTAGCCATGAAAAAGGTGAAAGTAAAACAATTGCAGTTGTTTATAATAATTAGATAAAATTGTTCTGGAAATCAAACAAAAAACATAAAAATTCCAAAACTTTTCCAAAACTTCCGAGATATTAAAATCGTATAATATATAATTTAGAATTCAATTTCCGAATAAGACGAGGACAATTTATTTAATTGTTTTAAAGCTTGTGGAGAAAAAAAAACACCAAATAATTTGATTTAATTCTAAAACCTAAAATCTAAACATATCTAATTTAGAAGTCCACATCGTTCCAAAAATCTGAATACGATGAAGACAATTTGAAGATTAAATCGTTCTTGTTTTAAAAATAAGCACATAAATTTGTCAAATTTCAATTTCAAATATAAAATTAACTCGAAGTCTTTCTGAATTTAGATAGATAGAATTGAAGATTTAAGACGATTTGTTAAAATTAATCAAAAAAATTTTCGTGAAACTATCCGTACCAACATCACCAGACTCTGCGGTGAAGACACCCTGCACCAGATTAAGAAATTCGAACAAATATAAACAAATACCGGTACCATTCACCACTGGGATACAATTAATGGTGCTTTAGAGTGACGAGGGCGATCCTTTAAAGTAACAAACTCATTTACCGACATACAAATACACAAAATCACACGGCGGAAGGACCACGTGGTCGATAGCCAAACACTACTACTACTACTACTACTATAAACAAACTATAAATGAGCTAAACTAATGTGTGACTTACATTTTCAGAAAAGATGTCGTAACAACAACTTCCTGTCCAGTTTTGCCAAATTACGTTATCATATCCACTCTAAACGAACGCAATCTGAAACAGAATTAGCCGAGCACTATTACGAGAAGCAATTCAGAGGACCCATTATATTTTAGCCCAATCCCACGAGCAACTCTTCACATTTTACCTCCACCTCTCTAACAAAATTCACTTTACACTTTGTGATCAACTATTCCAACTCCTGAAAACACTAAATAGAAGAGAAATACAAAAAACTAGCACCGCCAGGTCTCTCCGCCGACATATGTGAAACTCAGCACTACAAAACCGTTTTAAATTTTTCCGATAAACTACTAGAGGAAGCCTCCATTGGCGTCCTATTAAAAAGCAACCATGTTGATGTTGCTTCCTGCACGATCCCTGTACTAGATATCATAGGCAATATCAAATACAGTCTTCACAAAAGCGACAGTGTACCTTCAAGTCAACAAAGCCCAATATATCACGAAACGAATTGGCGCTGAAAAACATAAAACAAAATAAAAATATAATCATCGTACCGGAGGATAAAGGTAACGCCACAGTAGTCCTGGATAAACCCGAATACCACTAAAAATGAGAAACTTGTTAGCCGACGACAGCTATAAATTAATAGTTTTTTACCAACTACAAACCTGGAAAAAAAATTGTAACCAAAATGCCTTTTGACAGCAAAACTAAACAATCTAATTCCATGAGAAAAATCCTCCAAATGAGCTTAGATACTCTAAGGTCTACCTAAAATACACAAACCCGACAGACGATTAAAACAATTTTTACCACTTAACTTCGGACAATTCCTTAATTTCCCAAAATATATTATTCCCCTTGAAAATTAAGGAGTATACATAATTCCCTCTGGCGACTGTAACAAAGTTTATATCAGACAAACAGACTCATTAATGTACGGGGAGACGAACACATCAGAGCCGTCTAAAAAGATCTACTGTTCTCAACCCTGCCTGAACACTTAAAATCCACTGGACACAAGACAAACTTCGACAACACGATTTCCATCGTAGTAGTAAACCAATTTACAAAGAGGATTATCCGCAAGGCAATCTAAATAGAAAAAAAATTAGATAATCTCAATAAACGCAACGATGCCCAACGACTACCCCCACTTGGAAATCCACTTTATAAAACAAGCATATTTAATTATCCGCACCACCCATTTTAATTCCCACAGGTAACACGAACATCTTGACACTTGATGAGCCATTAATACCGTCTCAGGAGGAGAAGGAAAACTCCTGTCGAGTGCGTCCCTATGCAGCAGAACGACTCCCGAGAGTAAAAATACCCCTGGTGGTACCGGCGAAATGAAATAGACGGCGCGGACCAAACCACACACAACGACAACCAGCTATTATTACGGACATAAACATAAAATGAGCGATAATCAAAAAATCAAGCCACTGCTTCCGACTTGATGCAAGCCCCGGTGACCAGTGCTGGCCCCACGCATTCTGGGGACGGCCAAACACTCAACAGGAGGGAAAGATCGCTGAACAGACAAGGAGAAAATGACCAGATGACCTACAGCATGAACACCGAAAATGAAAAAGAGTTAACCAGAGGAGTCAAGAAAATTAACAATAATACAGTGAACCCTTTTGAAAGAAGGGATTCCATAAGAAGAACCCCATCAAGAGAAAGAAATTTCTTGTGGTACGGGTATAACGAGGAAAATAAAAGGAAAGAAACCAAAATAAAGAAAAACGGTAGACAGCCCAAATATGGTACAGCATCCACTGGACCCGTAAGATAAGAGAAGAAAAAGAAGAAAGAAGATGGGGTATCTAGGCCATATAGTTGAAAAGACGCAAGAGCTAAAAGGATTTTTCGAGCAAAACACTAGAAAAAAATGAAGAATGCATTATAGAACTATGCAAGGTAGTTAAAAAGACAGACACAGAACAACAATAAACCAAGAGAGCAGCAGCTAAAAATAACAGGCAATCACTGAACTCAAGACAAAATTTCCAGAAAGTGAACAAACAAAAGCAAAAAGAATAAAATCAATGAAAAAAAAAAACAAAAGGACAAGAAGATCAAATCACGGATCTTATTCAAGACAAGACGGAAGGCATAGAACAAAATAAATGGATAGAGGATAGGATTTATCAACAATCACAGATAGACAAATGGGAAGAATGGAAAACTATGAGAAATAAAGATGGAAAGAAGAAATATATAAAAACGATCACATAAAAATAGGAAACCCTCTGGACACCAACGATCAAAGTGGTACTGTTCGAACAAGTATTATGGACACTTCAATACAAAAACTATATCCTGAAATTAGTAATCTACAGGACGAGTTCACTGTGATGGAACAAAGCACCAAAATAAAAATTGGGATCTTGAAAACAATCATCAATAGAAAATTCATAAAAATTAAAATAAATAGAACCGAAAAACACTAATTCGAACAAATCAAGAAACTAGGACTGGAAACTACACACGATAAATGGATAGCACTACATTATGTAGACAACATAAAAATAAGACAACTCATAAAGGTGGAAGGAACGACTCAGAACGTTGTCATATACACCACCAATAGAGGCGGAAAAGCACTAAAAATGAGAAGGAAATACACTAACGCACTCAACGTTGGAAAGAAAGGACAAGATGCCCGATCTTCACTAGACAGCTATCAAAAATCAGACGACAAGACTCAATAATAGACAGGAAATAAAAACACAAACACATACACACATAGAAACACAATCACAAACAAAACAGAACAAAAGATGCTGATATTCCAGACCAAACTGGGACGATGCAACGTGGAACTATTGGAACAAACTTGCAGCGAAAGACGTAGATTTAGCCATTATAGTAGAACCAAATAAGAAAACAACAGAAAAAGGCAACTAGGTAACAGACCACAACAGGGACATACTCGTAATTAACAAAAGAATTAAGATACGAAAAACACATACCGACCATGACAACCTTGTAATAGCTAAACTAGACGAATTTATTATAATTGCATTATAATTGCATTCCAAGCAAAACACATATCCAGTTCAAAGAGACACACTCAAGGATATTGACAAATACCTGGCAACAACGACAAGGAAAAACGTCACAGGGGATTTTGATACTATCATGACTATGGGGATGAACCAAAATCGAACAAAAAGGACATATACTAGGAGAATGGTTGATCCAACATAACCTGGTTATGTACTATTACAGAGTCAAACCCAGGTTTAATGGACCACAAGGAAAATCATTTTTTGATCTTAACATTAATACCCCAAAGATCGGACACACATATAAAAATGGATTGTCACAGACGAGGAAAACCTTAGTTTATAACATATACTATACTATAATGACGAACAGCTACAAGAAGAGAAAAAATTAGAAATACAGACTCACTGGATGGATTATAGATCCCTATAAGAAAGAATCATATATCAAGCAGCTACAAGTAGAACTTAATAGGAATAAACCCATCATGGAGGCCACTATAGCTGCCAGCAAAAAACCTACACAAACAAGAAAAGCAATAATCACTTCCCAGTATACAGGTGAAATCAAGAGATCGCCAAAGCAAGGAAAAAAGGCCACGCTGCTAGAAGAAAACTAACGAGAGCCAGAGCAAATACAAGGATACAAGAGCAACAGCTAAGACCTACTAAAAACAGAATATAAATAAAAAAATGACAACTACTAAAAGCAGAAATCCTCAAATCCAAAGAAGAAAATCGAACATCGGCAATGTTTTAATTCTATGTTGAAATTGATTCATTCTCGTGGCGGCCTTTCACCAGAAAAGACGCGCGTCTTTAGATAGTCATTGCATAACATATTTCGAGACGCGGTTAAAGAACGATAACATCACAAAAATGTTACATTGTGCTGAATATGATTTCAGACATACAACGACAGCTAACAGTTATGTAATTCAATGCCTGGCGGCTCTTTAGTACGAGGAGTAGTGGTTTTAACTGTTAGCTGGTAGTTTTTACATTATTTATAGTGTAAGACATTAGTGCAGAACACTTATAGAAAATAATTTTTCTTATTATAAATTTTATCGAAGAAGAGAAGTTGAGAAAAATAATTAACGAAATAGACACTAACCTGGGCTACAAGATTGTCTGATAGATAAGCCTACTTCCCAATGGATAGGATACACAGAGGAAGAAAATACAGTGTAACTTCCGACATTTACTGAGGAAGAACTGAAACGAGCTGCGAAGAAGCTTAAAGAGAAAAAGTTTCTACGGCCATATCAAATACCCTCAGAAATCATAAAAATAGGAGAAGAAGCATTCCCACAACAACACCTCCAGATGATGAATGCGATACTAGCAAACTGACAAATACCGAGGCAATGGAAGAATGCGCAACTAATATTAATAGATAAAAGCAGGAAAGCACAAAATGAGGATAAAAAAATATAGACCTCTATGCTTAATTGATCGCATCGTGAAACTGCTGGAACACCTAATTACTGACAGGCTTAGAGAAGAGCAAAGAAAGGCGATCTTTCTCCCAATTAATTTGGCTTTCTCAAGGGAAAAAACACCGCAGATGCTCGAAGCCGAAGTATTCAAATTAGTAGATAGGGAAAGGATCAAAGCGCACAAAAAAAGGAAATCGCTTGCAATACAGCAAGATGACGGTACATAATGGAAGCACTAGAAACAAAAAAAAAACATTGAACCATATATACGCTATATCATCGACAAATACCTCAAAGAGAGACAGAGAGTTAATCTTAGGTAAAGAAAGAATAATCGCAGTTACATACGGTGCACCCCAGGGGTTAGTACTCGGCCCGATTCTATGGAACATTCTGTACGACGATGTTCTGACCATGAGTTTCACAGGAAGTGTAAAACTCATAAGATACACGGCCAAGAACGTAAAAGAAATGGAGGAACTGGCACAAAAAGCCTTAGAACAGAACAGAAGGATTAAGAAGCTCGGATTATCCATTGCCCAAAAAAAACAGAAGCTGTAATTTTGGGCGAAGAATCCGTCAGAGTTAAATAACAAATGATAAAAACAAGATATTCGATTAAATACCTGGGTTTACACGTTGGGAAAGCAGAGGGATGATAAAAGATGTTGACAATGTCAAGGGCAAAGCCGAAGAATGCGCAATATACCTATCCAGGATCATGCACAATCTAAAAGGACCAAGCTTCAATACCAGAAAAGTTTTAGATAATAAAAATAAATATAAATAATTAATTAGTAGCAAATTGAACTTGTTTCAAAATGTTATATAGGTATTCTAGAAATCCAAAAGTCCGGATATAATGGTTTTCTATATTAATATTAAAACCATTTGTGGTTAAAACATAAGGAATTTTTCAATTCAGTGTAAAACCATTTGATTATAAAAATCTAAAATCATTAGAAATCTTTCCGAATTTAAATGATTGGTAAGATAACAGCAAATTGATTTACACAAAATAATGGATTTTCGATGAAAAGTTACTAAAATTACTAATACTAAAACTTTCTACATGTTAAAAACCTTGAAGATTTAAGAAAGGCTATAAATTACGATAAGTCCTGAGAAATGTAATAAATTTGTATATTAAAGTTGTAAATAACTAAGATTTTCAAAATGTGTGTTTATTTTCACTACAATTGTTTCGCAAATTTATTGCTTCTTCAGGTGAATGAAAGTTTACAAAACACACATTTTGAAAATCTTAGTTATTTACAACTTTAATATACAAATGAATATGGATTTTCAACATCTCAACGCCTTATCTTTCAACCAAATGTAATAAAATTAAAAATAATGAGGTTATGGAATTTTGAAATCTCAAAATAATAAAATTCAAATCGTTATCAAAATTGCACAAAATTCAGAAATCGAAATATATATTTAAAATCAGGCAACAAATCGAAAAGGAGAATAAAAACAAAATCAAGATTCTAGACATTCAAAAAGATAATAAAATAACTACAGAAATGTAGTATTTTTTGCTTTCTGGAATCTACAAAATAATTTTATCTAGGCATTTTTAGATATATACAATATCTTTATTAACAGACAAAAAAATATAGATAAGACAAATATAATACATTTATGATTTTTTTTTTCAGCGCTGATTTGTCCTTGTCGATGTGTCACATCAGTCTGTCTCTGATAATGATGATGGATGATGTGATGTGATGAATTCGAAAATAGTGAACGGGAGGTTTTGAATTTTGGGATCAGGTTAGGATTTCTGCGCAAGCAGTAGAGGGTGATGGTTCAAGGGATTTTTGGAAATTTTTTTGCTTAAGTATAAAAGGCGTTCCTTGATGGGGATTACAGAGGTAGAGTCATAAAGAAGTTGGTTAGAGGGATTGTGTAGAGGATTACTGGGAGGGCGGATTTTGGTTAAAGTTCTTAGGGAGGATCGCTCGCTAACTTGGATATTGTGGATAGTAGGATTGCAGGAGTTGGAGAAAATGACATTATCATAGTCGAGTAGAGGCCGTCATATAATTTTATATATTTTAAGCGCTGTTTTTATAGATATACTGTTCTTTTTGTATGTTAAATTTCTGAACATTTTGGCTCTAGCTATGATTTTTGTTTTGTTTGAAGCTGTATGGTGTTTGAAATTGACTTTTCGGTCTATGATAATGCTAAGGTATTTTATGGATATAGAAGGGGAAACAGTTTTGTTGGAGATATAAATATTGTGTGCAGGATTATTGTTACGGTGATAGGGAATTAGAAGCTGGGATTTGTGGGGATTGATTTTAATTCGCCATTTTGCAAACCAGAGTTGCAGGGTGTCAATAAGCTGCTGAAGGAATTTAAAAGCTTTAGGTACGGAGGGTGCATGGAAAATTAGGGCTGTATCATCTGCAAATTGAAGGAGATATTTAGAAGAATTAAAGTGAAGATCAGGGTTGTAGATGTCGAAGTAGAAAATGTTGTAAAGTAGTGGAGATAGAGGGGATCCTTGGGGTAGACCTTGTACAGGAGTAAAAGGGGGGGCGTAGGAGTTGTTGATTTTGACCTTGAGAGATCTATTTGAAAGGTATTGCTTAATAATGAAAATAATATGGGAAGGAATTTTGAGGAGGTAACATTTGTACAACAAACCTTGATGCCAGACAGAATCGAATGCTTTTTGGATGTCTAGTAGTAGGATGGCTGATGATTTTTCTTCAAGGTGTGTTGATTGGATGTTTGAGGTAAGGATGGTAAGAGGGAGGGTAGTGGAGCTTTTTGGAAGGAAGCCAAATTGGCTTGGGATAGTATTTTGTTTTCCTAGGACGGGAAGTAACGTGATGGGACGGTAGCTAGATATTAACGATGGAGGATGGTAACGTTTTAGGATACAGATGATTATTACAAGTTTAGTTTTTAGAATTATATCAAAATTCAAGGTACACATCGTTCTAAAAAGTTTGAATCCAACAAAGACAGTTTGAAAATTCTCTAGAACTAAAAAATCAAATTGGAATCAAGATAATTAAAATGCGTGCATATAAATAACAAATTGAATGTGTTTAGTTAATTATTAAAAATCCTAAAATTATTAGACATCTTTTCAAATTTAGATGAATGACAAGATAGCAACAAATTGATTTCCAGAAAAAATGTGGATGAATGGTAAAAATTACCAATACTAAAACTGAAAAATATCTAGACGATCAAAATTTATTTTGGAAATTCTAAGATCTACAAATCGCAAAAAGTGAAGGTTAACGTAATAAAATAAAATGTAATGAGGTTGTGGAATTTTTAAAATCTTAATATAATAAAATTCAAATCGTTTTCAAAATTGCACAAACGTTTAAAGTAGTAAAAGGGGATGAAAAGAAAATAAGAAGTATGAAAATTAAATATTGATTTTCTAGTGCAGTATTAATAATAACATTAATATTTGGTGCAGAAATTAATTTTTCTCATTATTAATGTTATTAAAATAAGAAGTGGTTAAAATTTAAAAACTGATGTATAAAATCAGAATTGAATTGTGGAATTCAAAAATTTTGGGTAAAATTATTTTGAAGATTTTAGACACCCTAGAATAATCAAGACAAAAATTAATATTAAAGTAATTGAAAGTCAAGAAACCATTATAATGTAATAATTTATAATATAAGCATTAAATAAATTTTTATTGCTGATCATTTTAAAATCCAGACGACCTAAACTGTAGAAGGCCTTCTTAAAGGTTGCAATTTCAAAAACCTCGACCTTCTTTACAATATTGGTAATAATATTGCTTAATGATTCAGCTTTAGTAATTAATCATACAAGAAGGAGATATATATTTATATTACTCATACATCAACTTAAATTAATAAATGAATTCATGGTGAAAAAACTGTCGCAATTAAGTCTAAAATAAAATCTTCAGATGACTGCAACCGACATACACTATTTACAATTCTAAAAAATTTTTAACAACTTTTTAAACTTAATAATTTTTACAAAATACTGAAGAGATGTGTAAAAATTGAATAATACATATTTGTTTTGATCTCCGAAACCAAAATAAATTTCTGGATAATCAACAGCATCGAAAGTAGCAGGAGCTCGGGCGTGCCTAAATCCTCAATATTGCAGACGTGTAACCGTAAAACTGTAATCTTGTGGATGCCCTAGTTGATTTTAAACAGATTAAAGTGACGAAACCGCATACGAGGGATCATGCAGTTAATTGGTTAAGAAAGCGCTGCGCTGAATAATTTTGTGTAAAAGATAAATCGTAATGGGTGTTACCACAAAAAAAATAAAAAAATGAAAGATTGAATATTTAATTATACACAAATAATTACCAGATTAATTAAATTAATAAATTTTAAAACTTTAAATTATGTAAATATTATTAGTGATATATCTAAACTCATATTGGGTATAGTAAAACACTTGTTTTGTTCCATATTTTTATTCTCAGTTGCCTGACACGTGTTTCAGGCAACTGAGAATAAAAATATGGAACAAAACAAGTGTTTTACTATACCCAATCTGAAAATTTGGTTCCATCAAGAAAGTAGCATTAAAAGTGTTGAATATATCTAAACTCTTTCAAATTGAATAGTTTATTTAAAAGAATTATTTTTTCTTCATATACCATCATCTTTCTACCTATATAAAATATAAATAATACATAACTATTTAGATGTTTCTGGTGAAACATTCTTTTGAATTGTTGTTGATGTTGAAGGCTACTACTTCGTTATACATGTCGAATATAACACGTTATACAAACAAAGTTATAAGTGTGTTTCATTTCTACTCGTTTGAATTAATAATGCTGTAATAAACGAAACTAGTCTAGTAAATATAAATTCAGTGAAACAAACCAAGTGTTATCAATTCTCTACCTATTATTTCATAATGTTTCAGCAATAGATAAGTGAGAAAATATTCAAGAAATCTTTTGAATTAATTATCATGAAGGTATTCCCCAAAAATACATAATTACCTCTTATTAATTTATTGATTATCATATAATTCATATCTGATACACGGGTATTAATGTTATTTACGCAAAAGGTATTCCGTCCGCACCTCATAGGAGCATATCTTGATGTTTCAATTAGGTGAAACTTAATTGCCGGCCGTAATTTGACTCACAGATGCGTGTATTACCATATTTTCCACAACTTCGGAGGCATACCAGGCCTGGCCGGTACCACCTGCCACGGGTAACACCGGTAACAAAGGTAACACGCAGCCTGCTGGACCGCCCGGGCACGCACGAATCCATCCAGCGAGGGTTGCCTCCGGAGAAATGTTTCGTAAACCAAGCAGAAAGTGAAAGTGACAGGGACGATGAGGTAGGTTCATTTTTAACGGTTTATTGGGCTCTTTGTGAAGCTCAATAAGGATAACACGTGTGAATAGTTTATATAAGCTTAAGCCTGAATACTTATTATAAATCTGATACAATTATGTGTAGATTATCTTAGTATTGAAGCGGTAGTTACAAAAAGAATACATAATAGGTATTGCTTTAAGAAAATGTCAAATATAATCAGATTGTTAACTATCGTGTATAAATAATAATTGCAAAAAGTTTTATTTATTTGGTGCCCTATATTACTTCCAAGTATACCTTCTCTATTGGTACTCATGTAATTATTTCTAGGTTATAGATGAAAATGATTAAAAACCTACCAGACAGTGTAGATGTCCTCTCTATAGCATGCTCTTGTCGTTTGATAAATATACGGATTCCTGCAAATAAAATAAAAAAAAGATAAATACAGACACATTATTGTCGAGGAGCCTACAAGAAAAATAAGACCTAGCGACGCGCAGGTAGAAATTACCGTCTGCGAAAATAGTTTCGGTTCATAACGTGTCGCATCCACGTTACGTCATAACGCGAGGGGTTACGGCCAGGCCTTACCCAAGGAAGTTGTTTGTGTATTCGGTCGTAGATAATGATCTTTCGAGCATTAAATATTTATCTTTTTGGCGTGGATATTTGCATAAATACCTAATATTGTAGGTGTTGCTCGGAGAACGCTTAATTTTTTTTATCATGAAATGCACCACGTCATTTCTTGAAACGGATACGTTAAAGAAAAAAAAAAGAGAGAAACAGATGTTCAAGTAGTACTGCGAAGATTTTTTTAAAGGTTGAAATTATCAAAAAATATACCATACATAATTTTGATACGGAAAATAGAGACAATGTTAAGATACATTATAATCACATAGGGACAAGGGACATCCTATAAAGATCATTTCAAAATCTTTGTTCAAGCGCAAAACTGTTAAAGTTTTGGTAATTTTGTGCATTGTACTTGCAACAACTACACATTTCTTTCCCCTTTGCAACAGAAATATCACGACAATTTACAGAATCTTGTTATCCGGACGCTAAACTCTTATCATCAGCAAGAAAGTTCTTCGAAAAATTCTTCCTATTCGTACGAATAGTTCCACACCCATATAAAAATATTTCGAGAAGCTTGCTAAGCAATGTGAAACTCGTAAAAAAGTTATCGAAGAAGATACAGTCATTTTTCCTTGGAACGATTTTACAAGTTCGCTCACCTATGGATCCGTCTTCCTCACTCTCCTTTTTACATTCCTATATCGAACAATGCAGTAGAAATCTCGTCATATCACATGCAATAGCCCAGATTTTGAAACCTCTCTTTATTGGTTTGCAATGACAAATAGTATCAATGTGTAATCAAAAATTTTGACTGGAAAGTCCTGGACGGATCCTGGGGTTTCCCCAGGTTACGCATTTGGAATAATATTTTCGCTATATAAAGACTATACAGAAATTCACTCCGCAATGAATCTTATAAAGTTATTTACATTATCTAACTGCTGAGGGCGGGCTTACTTTCCAAAGGAGACTTATCAAAGTTAAGAAGAGGTTCCCAACAAAATATCAAACTAGGACAATAGTAGTAAGTGATTGAATTTATTTCCCCCCAACAAATTATCTAAATATATAAGCATATATTGCCTTAAGCTAGTTCTACCTTTGAATGCTTTCAAATATCACACTTTCGTCTACTGATAAATTTCTTCCCGGGCTGAAAGCCGTTAAGAAATTTTTATTCAATATTTTTATCATGGGTGCTATTTTGTACAATTTATCGTAGTCGAGTTCTCCTTTCTGGGGCACTTTTGAATTGTCATTTAAATGTAAAAAACGCTCTAATTTAAGTATCTCTTCATAAACATTACGTCTGCAATTCTAGTCTTATGGAAATTTACATCTGTTGACCAGTAGATTCGAATACTGGGTAGGTATCAAGACTTATGTGTGTGAACAATCCCAAAACCAGCCCTTAGTTCAACTTCGGTCAAATCTAGCTTGTTAAGTATTAAAGTAAAAACACTTTTTTAATTTTTAAATAAAAGTTTTGAAAATTAAAAAAGTGTTTTTACTTTAATACTTAACAAGTGATATGAATTTTCAACAAATAACGGCCTCATCAATTAATATGTTCAAATCTAGCTTAGTATCTTTTTGCCCGCTATATAGGTTTGACTAGGTAACTATTACGTCGATCAATTCTTGGTCAAACAGATTTGTAAATATATCTAGACGTGAATCAGTATCAGCAGTAAGTTTTGGTCCAGAGTCCTCGGTAAATGCAGGCGTTTCAAATTTATTTGGAAATGAAATTTTTATTCAGTTGTAGAGATAATTATTCTTGGACTTTATGAAAATTATTAGAGGAATGCTTTCCTCGTTATCACTGGATTCCTGTTGAATTTGGTCATTTAGTACAAAATTTGGATCGATTAATGAGTCGTCATCAAATTCTTTGAAATCAAGCATGTCATCAGTGCGCCTTGCACGCTTGGGCGTGGAGCTAGTTGATGGCTCGCAAATAGGAAGATCACCATTCGCCTCAGAATCGACTCCAATATCAGAATCTAAAGTTTGCTCATCAGTTATACTATCTATAAGATCGTAAAAACTGTTGGGGTTCATAGATTTCAGGTTAGTGAATGCATATCGATGCTCCATTATTGACCTATAAAGGAAGGTGTATACGCTAAGTCTAACACTGGTTGATAATTCAACCGGTTCCACCACTTTTCGTCAGGTAAAACGCATGTGGCGCAAATAACAACCATAATCCGTTCACGTCACGCTCTTTTTAGCCCCGGTTAATATAGCGACCAGTATCCTACATAGGGTTTAGAGGTTTAATAAAACTTGTCCAGTTTTTTTCTAGTTGTAAAAGACAATTCGGAAATACAAAAGACTTCTAATAAACACTCACATCCGATAATTACTCTAAAAGCTTTTCAAATCTTCCAACCAAGAATAACAAATTAGGATTCAGAGTTTGTCCTCAAACTCTCTAAAGCGGTTTTGAGACAGACACACAACACACAGACACGATTCCTATCACAGAAACACACACACACCAACTCAAGGATTCCAAAAATTCTAAAGACTTTAAAAAGCATATTTCCTTTGAAAAATATTTTTCAAGAATTTTTCACGATCAAAATACCTTTCCTGTATTTCGTACAAGAGCATTTGTACATTTGGGAATGACCTTGTACGCACAAAGTTGAGTTTATTTTAATGTTCATGTTAGGTATACTCAATCTACTTTAGATGCTGCTGTCTTTATTAACCAATCGCTTCATATAATATCAGAACATATTTAGCAAAACTAAACAAATTCTGTGCATATAAACACCAAGGTTTTATTACTAAGAAACATGCGTGTAGATGAGAATCGTACCCGTGACCTATGGCTTCCAGGCGAATACTAGCCACTGAGCTACGACAGATTTGCCTACCTATGACTTAGTAGTAAATCTTCACTAATAATTAAATATTTGCCGATGTCTACGCACAGTACACTTGTCTGTAGATGTGGCTTTCATCACCAACTGAGAATGTCGAATGCAATTTCCGCTGAAAGTCGAAGATGTGATAAAATAAAAATGAATAGAGCTGGAATTGCTAGTCTGTCGTAGCTCAGTGTTCGTTTGGAAAACGAAACGTCAAAAGTTGAATTTACGTCTATAGACATGACTTTTTCCTCTGTAAATTAATTCGCCTACCAAATCGCATTGGTCTTCTTCAGACGGCGGTTATTGAAAAACTGCGGAAGGACCTTGAGAGAAAAGCCATCAAGGGTGTCCATAATAGGGTAGTGTCGGACTACTACCGACTAAAACTACACCTCCGCGCTCGCTGTTGTAACTAGTCTAAGACCAAAAAGTCCTTTCTTGTCGAGTGCGGTTGTCCTATGTTGAACAGTTAGCTACTTGTAGGTGCGGTTGATGTTTGGTGGCGCGTATACAGTTTTTTGTAATTAGACTGGGCGGATTAAAAGAGATTTCTTTGGTGTTACCTATAGGGATGTGGGTAATAAAATATGCTTGTTGCATAAAGTGTTGAGCGTCGTCGCGTTTGTTGAGATTATAGGTGAATTTTTCCATCTCGATTGATAGAAAATTGGAATAATCTAAAACAAAAAATTGCTAATTTTCTAGAAATTTGTAAAAGACATTCTTGAAAATTGTGATAGAAACAAAACTTAAAAAAATAGAAGATAAGTTGTTACAAATAGGAAAAAATACGTTTTTAGAAAATGTATAGAAAATGAGACAGAGAAGCTGGAAATCGTGCTGAAAGGGTTTTAGATATAACAGAGAAAACGAAAAGAATGAAAACTTTAGCAATCTAGAAATTGTAGGAGAATTTAAAAGTAAAAAAAGTTGCCAAGGATTTTTCCATAAAGAAAAATGCTTAGAAAATTTATACGAAACTCTGACAAATAAAGGAAAGGGATGTTGGAAACTTTTAAGAAAATTGAAGTAAATTTAAAAATTGCTGGAAAAATTTAGGAATCTAAAATAAAAAATATCAAGATTATGTGTAGAAAAGTAGTTCCATTAAAATTCCTATAAAATAAAGCAAGAAAAATAGAAGAGTATTTGTTGCATAACAGAAGACTACTCGTTTTTCTACTAATTTTACTAAATAAGTTAAGATTTCTAAAATTGCATCTGTACAAACTTTGTTGCAGTCACTATATGGGATTTTTTATACTCCTTGATTTTCAACGGAAACAATGACTTTTTAGGAATTAAGGAATTGCTTAATTTTATGCGAAGTACTGAAAATTATTTTGATGTTTGTTTGATGTCTTTTTAGTATTTTAGAGATTCTGTCAGTTGTATTTCGTATAAAATATAGTACTTGTTTTAGTTAAGTATTTATTTCATAACGTAGTAACGGCCGCAACCATCCCAATGATTTAATTTTGTGCTTTAGGAGATACTAAAGAACGTAGTTTAACAGTTTTTAAATTGCTGAAATATACTATGAATCTAAAAGAATGGATTTACTTATTTATTTATATGTATATTGTTATTAATTATTTCTTTTAACATTATTTATACATTGTTTTTATTAATTTTAGTTATAAATTATTTTCATTAACTTATTTATATTGTATCTCGTTATATACATCTTTTTTCCTTTTATATGACATGTGCAATCTCTGTTGTAGCACGAATAAAGAATTATTCTTATTCTTAAGAAAACATTGTCACGAATATTTTCTAGAAAAAATAGAAGAGAAATTGTCGTTAGAAAAAAGAAAAGCTTTTAAAAACTGCGGCAAAATGACGAAAAAGTTGCTGTAAATTTTTAGAAATCTCCAGAAATAGTTTTTAAGAAAATTCCGAGACAATAATTACAATAAAAAACCATATTAGAGGACATATAAAAGATTCCAAGGACTGCTGCCTTCCAAACATCATGGAGCAAGAAGGGTTAGAGTGAACATAATTTTTCATTGCGAACTCCGCCCGTGCTTCTTTCGTCCAAAATTTTAAGTATGATTTTTGTAATAAATTTGTTTTTATGTGTATTCTTTTAATGAAAGAAGACCAAAGTACTGAATAAATAAATAAATAAATAAATTGAAATTCTATAAATATAGAAATTGATAGAAAAGTGGAAGAATCTAGAAAAGAAAAATTCTAATGAGGTAAAAAATTATCGTAAAATGAAAAACGAATTGTTGCATGGCAGAATAAGGGAAGATTTTTAATAATTTCTCTAAACGATACTAAAAAATTAGGAAAGAAATTCCTGGAAAATTATTATATAAGTTTATTATAGAGAAAGCTAAAACTGGTAGAAAATGCTCAAAGAACAGTTTTTTGCAGAAAGAATTTTTACGAAACTCTGATAAATGAAGGAAAAATATGTTGGAAATTTATAGAATTTAGAAAACTAAAACCAGGAAGATCACGAATGTGTGTAGAAAAGCAGTTCCTTAAACATTCCAATAGAATAAAAATAAGCTAAGATTTCTAAAACAAAAAATAGTAGAAAATTTCTATGAAAATTTTGAGATAATTAATAATATGTAAATTTTAGAAAGAAATATTTCTGTAAAATTTGTTTCCGAAAAGAAATAGTTTTCCTAAAAATTGGTAAAGATATTCCTGAATAATTCCGATAAGATAAAGGAAGAATTAATGCAACAGACGAGATTCGTTTTTAAGAAATTGAATCGACGAGGCGATAAAAATTATTAAATTATTTTTTAAATTTATTTATTGCTTCACAAAAGTATTGCAATTTCCATATGAACTAATTCTAGCTTATGCTAACCTACTTTTACCCTCCCAGGATTTAGGGACACAGTGGCAAGAAAACAACCCGCGATTTTAAATCTCACAACAATTACTCCCCTTAATATTATTCCTCTTCCTTTTTGAGCAGCTGCCAACAGCTATTGATCCACCGTTACCTTCTTGAGCTTTTCTCTTTTCGCGCAAATTAATTAATAATAACAAGAGTAATAAACAGAGTGAACAAAGTTATTAAAAGATTAATTCAAGCGCATGGTGAAGTGTATTGATCTTTATGGAGAATATTAAAAAAAACGATTATTATTTTTTTTAGTCCTCTGGTACTTTGTAGGTATATCAAACAGAGTGAACAAAGTTCTTCGAAAATTGATTCAAGTGCATGGTGAAGCATATTGATATTTATGGAGAATATTTTAGAAAATAATAAACTTATGTACGATGATAATTTTTTTACTCCTCTATTCCCCAAATATTAAAGGCAACCCTCGTACAACAATATTATAAATGCAGGGGGATTTCCTACCCTACTTTGGGGTGTAATTCAGAACTGCCGCTGTATAATACCTTCGAAAATATTTTCTAAAATTAAAAGAAGCCAAGAAATAATCCTCATAAATTTTTGTTAGCAACCGACAGTTCAACAAGTGAGAGGTTTTCTTGCACTTGATAAAAACGATTTGCATGTCAAATTATACAAAGCCTACAGGATGTGTGGCACATCCACACACAGATTTGCAGATAGGAAGGTAAAGACTGTGAAAGAAATAATAAACCAACAGAAATAAAAAAGTATAAAACATGAGCTTAGGGAATAAGAGGTAGGTAAAAAGAGATCTATCCGTTTGAATCTGATAACCATGTATGAAAAGAAAGATTGAAAATTAACCGATAGGATAAGTTTTAAGAAGTTAAAAGAATATATAGAACAGAGAAAAACACTTTCAGAAATGCTGAGAGAGAGAGAGTCTGAATAAATAAATTCTATATAAGGCTAGAAAAAAATATTCAAACTGCGATTGTAAAGAAATGGAAGGTGATGACACTCCTTACGAAGGAAAATTGCAAAATTTGATAACCAAATTAAGTTGGAAGGAAGGTGTAAAGTCGAAACTAGTTTTCACAAAAACAAGGTCCATTATAAAAGTAATGATATTTCTGGGTAAAATATATTTATTGATCGTACCGGAACAAATGTTTAAACTTCTCCAAAATACTCCGCCATGCATCAATACATTTTCGGAAACGTGTCTACATTGAAAATCCTCGACGGAAATATCTCTTAGGGTACGAACAGAGTGCGAGCGTCTGGCGGTGCGATGTGCGCGGCTTCGTTTTTTTAACACGTATTTACGCTCCGTGGCACTCTGGACGACTCAGGACGCCATCATGTGTTAGCACGTGTTTAACATGAAGGCCGCACGCACCCGCACCGCCAGACGCTCGCACTCTGTCCGTACCCTTAGGAACGTTGTAACATGCGTTTCCTATCAGTTCTCTCTTCAGTCGGGAAAACAAGCCCTACGGAGCTAAGTCAGGACTGTAACGGGGCTGGGGCACCACCATGGTTGTTAACGCTTCCTTGACACACTGCCTCATCTTCATTTAATCTTGGAATCTTACTAAACCTCGTGCCAATATTTTTCTAGATCAGTGCCTAGTGACGCGTATATATAACCCCATGAACACTTTCGGTGCTCAGTGCTATAGTTTTGCCGAAACATCATATCTCGGTTTCTTTTAAATCTCTCCCATTCGCCAGTAATTCCCGGAATTACTGGTTTGCTCCATTGACTCACCTTGTCGTGGTGCTGGAGCTCGGGTAAAAAGCGCAATGTCCAAAACTGTTTAATCGATTCACTGGGTGCCAATCGATTAGGTTGAGGCTGCTCCAACCCCCTATCAACTCAGTGGTCCAGAAAGTCTGACATGCACTCATTCCTACTCGCCACGAAGAGCATCCCTTTATAAGCACGGTTAGTAATGTTTTGTTTGTTCTCAAGAACCCATCTTGATTTTTGTTGATGTTAGGAAATTAGAAATGACGAAGACCGTGTAGCTGGGGGCATTGTCATGGTGGAGCCTGACCGTATCTTTGATGTCAGCACTCACTAGCACGGCCCGGCGATTTAATCTTTTGAGCACCTGCAGGTAAAAGGTTGAGTTGACAGTTTCAACTGTCAATAAATTCAAAATGGGCGATTCCTCGGACCTCAAAAATGATAATGAGCAACGTTTTGATGCAGGATTTTCTCATTCGCGCTTTCTTTGGGGCGGGGGGATGATTTTGTGTGCCACTCACTGCTCTGCCTTTTTGATTCTGGGTCGTACTCGAACACCCAGAATTCGTCTCCGGTTACAATAAAGTTATCTAATTAATCAAATCCAATAATTCTTTACAGCGCGAAACTTGTTCTTTCTGGTCTCCCGTCAACACTTTCAGCACAAGCTTGGTGGAGACCTTGCGCATTTGCAGATCCTCGGTCACTATCACATGCACACGATTCACGTTTTTGTCGTTTCTGTCGGTGGTCCAGAATGAGGTTAATCGGCAATCTCTTCCTGGCCCTCCTTGAACGCCTTGTGCTATCAGCTGGATTATGACCTTGAAATCCAGAAATCCTTGAAGGCCTCTTGAAGCATCTGGAATGTTTCAGTTGCATTCTTACCAAGTCGAGCACAAAAATTGATTGCGTATCGCTAGTTAAGCGTTAGAACGTTGAAAAACTCATTTTCGGCGGAGGCACGTCTTTCCACTAAGACTGCTCGAAGCAAACTGTCGACCGGCTGCATTGAAAGAGCAGACCCTTCACCACCTTTGCCGACCATTTTACTCCGTTGCGATGGTTAGTCGCGTCACAATAAGATCATGCTCATTATTTTTATAATAGACCCTGTATGTTTAATTTGTTAATATTTTTAATACTTTAATTATTAAGAGAATAGTTGCGACCGTTACTAATTGGTAATACATACGCTGAATTGAAAAATTCACGTTGTTTTATTGACTCTTTAAAATGAACTACCACATAGTAACGGTCGCGACTGTCATTTCCACTTTATTTATACTTGGGTCTTGAATAACTAAGAAATATTATTTTAATTAATCAACAGGAAATACATATAGGGTCTGTTTGCAAAATTTCAAGATTGCTTTGAGAATACAAAATTTATGGAATATTTTTGTATAGTGAATTGAAAGTCTTCGAAATATGACCCTTGGGCAGCAATACATCGCTGCCAGCATTTTTTTCCATTGTCCATCCAGGGGAATAAATTAAGTCACTGGGATAAAAATCAAGGCTATAGAGGGCTTGCGGCTTAGTTGATACGTTGAAATTAGCCAATACTTCCACTCAAACTGCTCAGAGCAAACTGGCGACCGTCTGCATTGGAAGGGCAAAGCCTTCACCACATTTGCTAACCCGTTTTACCCCGCTGTGATGGATAGTCGCGTCAAAAAAAAATCATTCGCATTATTTTCATAATAGACCCTGTATGTTTAATTTGTTAATAATTTTAATAATTTATCAATACTTGAATAACTAAGAAATATATTTTTTCTATTAATCAACAAATAATAAATAAAGAGTTTAGAAAGTTTCAAGACTGCTCTCAGAATACAAAATTTATTAAACATTATTATTATTGTACAGCGAATTAAAAAACTTTGAAATATGATCCTTGGGCAGCAATACATCACTGCTAGCATTTTGCTATTGTCTATAGGCTTTCTGGAAGTCTTTGGGACCTTATCGAAGCTGCCTGGATCGCTAGAATCGTTTCGAATCGCAATCCTTTCAGGTCTTTCTTAATCCAGAGGAATAAAATAAATCGCTGGGAGGAAAGTCAAGGCTACAGAGGGCTTGCGGTAGTGTTGATACGTTGAACTTAGCCAAAATTTCGGCAGAGGCGAGCTACGTGTGAGAGGGTGCATTATCGTGGTGAACAACACAATTGTCTTTGATATCTGACAGACGGGGTGGACTCTATTCTTCAAATGGTTGAGTACTCCAGCATAAACTAACATGTTGCACTCTAGCCAGCAAAATAAACTCTTAATAGATCAGTTCTTTAGCTGCGAAAAAAAAAGCATGCTTTTCACGGATGACTTGATCATTTCTTGGGATTTAGAGATAAGCACTGAATTCAAATAATTGGAATCGTCTTGCAAACTTTGAAGCATTTCTTCCGTCAGAACTTTGTAAACAAGTTTGGAACCCAAACTGAATTTATCAATTCAGTGGGAGTATGGATTACCACGTAGTAATGAACGCAACAATTCTCTTTATTAAGTTTGGAACACAATTTTCTCATCTGCAAATCTTGTGTCAGTAACTTGTACATCGGAATCTGACTCAATTGTAGTTTACTGGCAACTAACACTAAGATGACTGTTCACGTACTTTACCAGATTTTTCTCAGTTTGGCTTGTTGAAGTTCTCCCATCCCCATTTCGTACAAGCTGAAAAATTAATGTTCTGGAAACTTCAAGTAACTTGACATTAATTGCATTTGATTTCATTGACTAACTTTGCATCTTGCAATTTTAATTACGATGCAAATTTCCTTCGCACTTATTTGCGCAATTATAATTTTAACTTCTGCTGCAGTTTGGCTTCTTGAAGTTCTCCCATCTCGCTTATCGTTTTCAACGTAGCGCGGCCATTTTCGAGCTTCTTGTACGACAATTGAACGTGATAAGGCTTCTTTTTGGTATATAATAAATAAATACATATTGGTGAAGAATTAAATTCGGTCCATAATTATTATATCCGATTTATTCTTCATTGGCAAAAATACACAAAAAATAATTAATAATAATAATAAACATAATTAAATCAGTCTTCATAAAAAGCAGTTTTTAAGTTTTTTCTAATTTATTTGGGTTAAAAATGGTAAACATTAAAATAACACAAACAAACATAACACAAATTAACATTAATTATTACCTGTCATTTCGTAATGTTTCGCCAAGAGATAAGTGAGAGAGTTACTCAAGAAAAAAGGATGAAATGCATTGGTGTACCACAAGGGTCTACCCTTGGTCCCAAAAATTTCAAAAATGGTATAATTGTTTAAGAATTATCCGTATTTACATTTCCTCTCTCTTTACGGCGGTGTATAATCGAAGCAAAATTTTATCTGGGACCTTTCCTTTTAATTAAAAATTTAAAGGGTCAAGCCGGTGCTCGTGGTGAAAATGCGCCGTGAGCTCGTTAGCGCTTGTAAAAATCAAATATGCTCGGCGCGAGGCTACAATATATTTTATGGCGTGTGTGTACATTCTTGACTTTTGTGGACACTTTCACGATCGTCATATGTCACTTGGTGACGGCTTTTGGGTCAGACGGAATTTCTGCCCGTTGCCGTTGCACTCGGCCGAACGCGAGAGCGCTGACTGTGACACATTTTTGCTGCCATAAAATCGTTATATCAGACCACTCGAGGCAACACAGACGTACAAATTATATATATTATTGATGGACGCATTAAATAATTATTACATAACGGGTAATAAAAAGGACGTGCATTAATGCTCGGACGGAAATAAAATACAAATTTTACTACTTTTAGAGTAAGTGATTTTGACTGGTGTACAAGGCCATTAATGGCTAATGAAGTCTTTAAATTGATTTTATAAATTTATTTTATGCGTTTGAGTAAAAGTTTTGGAATGTATGGATTTTATTTATAACAAATAAATAGTTATTAATTGTAATGGTTTGTTATTAACAAACAATTTTGGAAACACAATAGCATGCCTATATCAATTAGCTTATATTACGCTCTAAATAACACAATAGATTAATAATATGATAGATGGTATATTGCATGAAAATACATTTACATTTAGAAGTTAGATATTATAGAATATTACTTAAATTTGTTTAACATAACACCATCTGTAAAATTATTTAGATCATTTTAATCTTCTACAGTCATCTGCAGCGCAAACCACTTGTTACAGTTTCAGATCATCTGCATGCATCAGGAACTTTCCAAATATAAGAAAGTCTATGATATCGTTAATAAATAATAAGAATAAGACTGGACCAATGTGAGTACCTTGAGGCATACCTTAAATAACTAATAAAACATATGACAAAACGTGACATGTCTACATACAAATTCCAACGGGCAAATTTTACTTTCTAATTAATTAAACTACTGACCAGTTTCGAGCTTAATCACTCGTCACTCTAGTACTATTAGAGACACAGTTTTATTATTACTTGTAACTGCTTATTTTGTTTATTAAAACTAAAATGGCACGATAACAATAAAATATTACAGTCAATAATATAATTGTATACAATCTCGCAACAACACTATAAAATGTAAACCTTTTTCTAAACATTCACACGTGCATAACGTAAGGCCTTCATGAAATGTTGGTACAACCTTGCATTGTGCGCGGTTAAATAAATATATGACATCCTGTAGACACAACGAAACGGCGACAGTAAAATTTTTGCACAAGCTGAGAAAATAATGTTCTCGAAACTTCGTGTAACTTGACCATCATTGCATTTGATTTCAGTGACTACCTTTGCACATTGTAATTTTAATTACGACGTAATTAACTTCTGCGTAATTATAATTTTAACTTCTGCTGAATTTTAAGAAGTAATGTAAAACCATAGGCCATTAATAAATTTTAAACAGATGCTCCAAAACATTAAATAGTTTCCAAGGTTAATTACATTCCTCCCGCAGCACTAAGCATTTCTTTTATTTATTTAGGACTGTCTCAAGGTCGATTACATTCCTTCCAAATATTGTAATATGTAAACAAGTATTTCACTAAGCGTCTTTTTTTAAATTGGTTTAGTTGAACATTTTTTTGAATTCCAATCCTATTTTTAAAAATACCTGTTTAGTAGTCGCAAACTTTAAAACACCTATTTACCTTAATTATCTCAAAGGGTAAAACTTGTCGATATTGGCAGCAATGCATTATCATTAAGGAAATTTTCAGAAATCTCGAAGAAAGTTTAGCAGACAAAATTTTAGAAACTTTGCAAAATCTAGAAGAACATTGTTGGATTCCTTATAATTTTTATGAGAAATTGCTGTAAATCCGAAATATAAAATAAGAAATGATGGAAAATTCCTATAATTTGAAAAATTCTAGAAAACTTAAAAATTCATATAATCTGAAGGAAAATGGTGGAAATGAAAAATTGTCAAAAAAATGATAACATATTACAGAAAATGTTAGATAATTCTAAAAATCTGCTAAAAATATCGAAAAAAAATCTGAGATAATGGATAAAATTGAATACCAATTACAAAAAATCAGATGAAATAAAAAGCAAATACTGACAACTTGTATAATTTTTAAAGAAAACTCAGAAAAATGAGGCAAGATAACCTAAAATTCTAAGAATCTAGAAGAGCAGGGTTTAGAAAATTCTAAATAAATCGAACAATAATGCAAATAAAAGTAAAAAAATAAGCACAATTGATTTTGACAGTTTTCTCAACAAGCATTTAGTTTTCAATTTCTTTTATATTTCTAAAATCTGCAAAAGAAATTGCTGAAAATACCAGAATTTTCTATATTCTTTTTCATCATCTAAAAGTTGCAGAAAATTTTTAGAATCCTCGAAGAGATCCTCACAATTTAGAAAATTCTAGAACCCTCAAAATATCTAGAACTGCTTAAAAACACAATATTAAAATAAAAGTTTCTGGAAATTTCGAGAATAATTATCGGAAGTTGCTAAAAAAAATCAGAATAATCCTCGCAGTTTGGAAGAAATATTTCTGAAAATATTTAGAACCATCAAAGTATCTAGAATTGCTTAAAAACACAATAGCAAAATAAAAGTGTCTGGAAATTTCGAGAAAATATATTGCTAAAAAAATTCAGAATAATCCTTGCAGTTTCGAAGAAAAATTTCTGAAAAATTCTAAAACACCTAAAAATCTGAAAAAGAAATTGTTGATAATGTCAGATTTTAAAAAAAATGTTAATTGTAAAATTCTGACAGAGGAATTGCTTAAAAAAATAAGAAATTTCGAGAAAAATTCCTAAAACTTTTAGAAAAACCCTTGCAATTTGGAAAAAATTTTTTTTTGGAATTTCAAGAACCCCAAAAAATTGGAAAAATTTGGAATAAAATCGCTGAAAAGCACCAGGACATTTTAGAATCAAAATCCTCGCAATTTGCAAGAAAAATTGCTGGAAAATTCTAGAACTTCCAAAAAAGTCTTATAATCTGGAAAAGAAATTGCTGAAAATACCTGAATTTTTAAAGAGAATCATAGAACAAAATCATCTCAATTAAAAAAAAAGGTCTCTAGAACCATCAAAAATTTGGAAGAAGAAATTTCTGGAAAGCTACGGCAAAACAAAAAAATTCGAAAAAAAAATATCTAGAACTTGCTGGAAAAATAAAAAATAAAAATGCTAGAAAATCCTAGTCTTAACCTATTCAACTAGCATTTAATTTTCAATTTCTTCTATATTTCTAAAATCTAGAAGAAAAATTGCTAGAAATACCAAAAGTTTTTATGAGAATGAATGAAAATGTTGAGTACCATCGAAGAGATCCTCACAATTTATAAAATTCTAGAACACTCAAAGTATCTAGAATTACTTAAAAATACAATAGTAAAATAAAAGTTTCTGGAAATTTCGAGAAAAATTATCAAAAGTTGCTAAAAGAAGTCATAACAATACTCGCAGTTTGGAAGAATATTTCTGAAAATTTCTAGAAAAAATCTGGGAAAAAAATTGCTGATAATTCCAGAATATTTTAGAGAAGTTAATTGCAAAAATCTGAAAGAGGAATTGCTTTACAAAATAAGATATTGCTAAAACTTTTAGAAAAATCCTTGCATTTTGGAAAAAAAAAAGTCTGAAATCCCAAAAAATTGGAAAAATTTGACAAAAATCGCTGAAAAGCACCAGCATAGTTTAAAGAGAATTTCCTGAAAAGGTCCAACAAAATCCTCGCAATTTGTGAGAAAAATTGCTGGAAAATTCTAGAACTCTAAAAAATCTTACAATCTGGAAGAGAAATTGCTCAAAATGCCTGAATTTTTGAAGAGAATCATAGAAGCAAATCGTAGCAATTTGGAACAAAAAATGGTTTCTATAACTTTTAAAAATTTGAAGAAATTTCTGGAAAGCTTTGACAAAACAAGGAAATTCGAAAAAATTATTTAGAACTTGCTGGAAATTTCAAAAGCCCTTGAAAATCCTCGCAATATAAAATGCTAGAAAATCCTAGTCTTGACAGTTTCCTCAACTAGCATTTAATTTTCAATTTCTTCTATCTTTCCGAAATCTAGAAAATAAATTGCTGAAAATGCCAGAATTTTGTATGAGAATTTTCATCATCTAAAAGTAGCTGAAAATTTTTAAACCCTCGAAGATATCCTCACAATTTAGAAAATTCTAGATCTTTCAAATTATGTAGAATAAAAAACACAATAGTAAAATAAAAAATTTTAGAAAGTTCGAGTAAAATTACCGAAGAGAATTTGCTAAAAATGCCAGATTTTTTAATGAGAATTTTCATCATTGCTGAAAATGTTTGGACTCATAGAAGAGATTACCACAGTTTAGAAAATTCTAGAACCCTCAAAATATCCAGAATTGCTTCATATTACAATATTCAAATAAAAGTTTTAGGAAAGTTCGAGAACAATTATGGGAAGTTGCTAAAAAATTCAGAATAATCCTGGCAGTTTGGATGAAAAATTCTAGAACTCCTAAAAAACCTATAAATCTGGAAAAGAAATCTCTGATAATGCCAGAATATTTTAAAGAAGTTAATTGCAAAAATCTGAATTGCTTAACAAAATAAGAAATTGCTAAAACTTGCAATTCGGAAAAAAATCTGGACATTTCAAAAAATTTGAAAAATTTGTAAAAAAAAATCGATATTTTAGAGAGAATTTTCTGAAAAGATCCAAAAAAATGTTGCAATTGTACGAAAACTTGTTGGAAACTTCTAGAACTGTCAAAAAATTTTCCATTCTGAAAAAGAAATTGCTGAAAATGTTTGAATCATAGAAAAAAATCATCGAAATTTGGAAAAAAAATGGTCTCTAGAACACTCAAAAATTTGGAAGAGAAATTTCTGGAAAGCTCTGACAAAAGATGGAATTTCAAAAAAATATCTAGAACTTGCTAAAAAATTCAAAAGCCCTTGAAGCAGATCTTTCAAATTTAAAATTCTAAAAAATACTAGAATTCCTTAAACAAATCTAAAAATCTGAATTAAAAATTAGTAAAATGCCAGATTTTTTAAAGAGAATCTTCGAAGAAAATCCTCGCAGTTTAAAAGGTAAAATGTTAGGAAATTTAGAAATCCGTAAGCAAAATTGCTAAAAATTCCAGCAAGCTCTGGCAAAATAAGAAATATCCAGGAAAAATATCTGGAAATTTTTAGAACCTTGCAAGAACAAATACTTATTTAATAGTCACAAACTTAAAGCACCTATCTTAAAGCGTAAAACCCAAACCCCATAAATTCAATGCAATTTCATCTTTGAATTTGAATTTAAAAATAATCAAAAAACGATAAAAAAATAAAGTGTTAATAATTTGAAAAAATGATTGAAAAAATGGCAAAAAATTGAGAGAAATGATCAAAAGCGACCAAAAATGAACCAAATGGCAAAAATTTATGGCTATTTTTTAAAAGAATTTCGACTCTAAGGAAATTTCTTTCTACTACTTGCAAGAAAGAAATATTTATAGAGCCTAAAGTAGTAAAAATAAAACATTACTCTAATTTTGGCAATGAAACCTACAGTCTTAAATAGCACTACTGAGATAAATAATTTTTTATTGAATTTAAACGTAAAAATCGATCATATATGATCAAAAAGGCCGAAAAGAACAAAAAACGGCAAAATTAACCAAAAATTATCAAAAATGAAACATAAATTATCCAAATAAATCAAAATGACCAATGATAACATAAGCTATAAGTGGTAAATATTGCCAATAATGGATATACCAAGGCAAAATTAAATAAAAATTTTAAAAAAAGTCAGAATAATCCTACTAATGTCTGTAGAGCCTAAAATGATTAAAATAGAATCATATACTAATTTTTTTCAGTGAAACTACATTCTCTATAATAATAGTAGTGCTATGAGTTTGTAAATAAATTTAAACCTCAAAAATAAACCAAAAATACCAAAAACAATCAGAAATGGACCATAATTAATCAAAACTGTGCCAAAATAGCAAAAGTGGACTAAAAATGGGCAAAACAAGAAACCAAAAAGAAACAAATATGAATTAAGGATGAAAAAGGTCCAGAAACAAGAGAAACACGAATACAATTCTCTATTGCAAAAAAGGGGAGGGTGAACGGGGATGAATTTGCGGAGTGGTAGAAGGATTTGAGTATGCGGATTAGTGAGAGGGGTGTTCATGTAGTAGAGTTTGAGTATGAGGTATCAAACTCCTTTGGATGTCTATGAATACCGCTGCAGTAAATTTGCCGACGTTGGCAGAGTTCACAGAGGATGATGCAAGGGCAAAGATTGAGTCGTGATGGAAGCCGATTTGGTGGTCGGGAATAAGATATTCAGAGGAGTTAAGGAGTTAGGAGAGGATAATGCGTTCTAGCAGTTTGCTCATAATATTGAGCAAGGAGATGGGGCGGTAAGAGGTTGGATTAGAGGGGCCAATACATTTTTTGCGAAGCAGCTTTCCATTGAAAGGAGAAGTACCCTGCAACAATGCAGGAGCGGACAATTAGGTATAAGAAGAAGATAAGGTTGGTTGGAAGGTTTTAGGATGTAGTAGAGGATGATGTCGGGGGTGGGTGAGGAATTTTTGGAAGTTTTATTGAAGGATGTGATTCGTTCAGGAGTAATGTCGTCATTGTCGTTGCGATTAAGAGTGAATTCAGTCAGGAGGAGGAGTTGGTAATTGGCCTCATGGTCGATGTGAGGTTTGCCCTTGAGGAAAGAGGAGTGGATTCTGGTGAGGTGAGAGGCGAAGCACTCGTCGATATCAGAGGGGTTGGTAGTGAAGGAATCGGAAGAGGATATTAAAGGAGGATGTCGGATGAAGGTGGGGCGGGAGGAGAGGTTACGAAAAGCTTTCCAGAAAAGAGCGGGAGAGTGAGGGTTGAGATTGTCGATGGTGTGTAGCTATTTTTGTTTTTTGTGTTCATTGATTTTAAGTTTGATCAGGGCGTTTAACATATACCATTCAGTTTTAGGTTGAAGCGTCTGATTTGTCTGTACAGGACTCTTTTCTGTCGGATGAGGAAGATTATGTATGAGGGGAGGGAAAAATAGAGTTGTCGAGATATTAACTAGAGAAGTAGTTGTTTCAACAAGTAACTTGTTTTGTAGTCTTAGTAAGACTCATTGTTGTAGATTCACGAAATATTTTCGTATTTTTATATTATAAGCTGTTACTTGTTTAAATTCCATAATATGAAAATAATTCTCTTTTACTTAAATAACCTTGAACAACCATTCTATGACTTTCAGCGGCAGATGACCTTAAATAACCTTATAAAATCATTAAATGGTCTTTATTTTAGTTGGATGATCCAAAAAGATCTTGAACAACCTTGGATCCTAGACAAGGGTATTCTAAATTATCTCAACTGTGAAAGAAAGAAAAATTAAAGTCGATATTGTGCTACTTTTTTGATGGAACCAAAAATCTAAATTCGTAACTATCTCCTTTGACATTTCCTGTTCTTTTGTTACAAATTAAATTCTAAATAATCATTTTTTTACTTTTCATCATTTACGTGTATTAAATGTTCAGCTTGGAGTATTCCTTTCAGTATTTTTGTTAACTTTTAAAACTCTTGGACAATTTTCTGAAAGAAAATCTAACATGAAATTTGCTCCATGCTTTCTTGTTCAAACATCCTAATATATGCCTATTCTAATTTTATATTATTATTTTATTTATTATATCAAGAGATATGTGAGAAAATTATTCTAATTCTGTTCTCGAACTCGTTCGTAGAACTAAATTTCTATTCTTCAAAAACTCCTTAGCATATTTAACTCTTTTCCTGAAAGATGTCATGTAACATAATTTTTGCATTGGTTCAATATTTTCTTGAATAGAAAAAAAATATCCTAACTCCTTAATTATCCTCTTAATTAATAATATAATAACGAAAACGGTATCTAAAACTACACAAAATTGCATTTCTTGTTCAAACATTCCAATTCTGTTCTTTATATCAAACTCATTTGTAGCACTAAATTTCCCTTCTTCAAAAACTATTTAGCATATTTAACTCCTGAAAGTATTTCAAAATATTCGCTTACCTGGTTCAATATTTTTTTTTTGTAAGAAGAACATTTTTATGGCTGGTTTATTTTAATGACAATAATCATTTTACAAACTACTTTAACTATTTAGACAGTTACAAATATTTTTGGAAACACAAAATTCAACATTTAAAAATATAAAAGCAAATATTTAAAGGTAAACCAAATCCTTATGTTGTATTGATAATCCAATGCTAAAATGAAGCATATGTGCACTGGTTAGCAGATGTTTCAAAATGTTAATCTTGATGCATGTATATACTGAATTTATTAGGTTATATAAGGCAGATACTGGATATTGGCATTTTAGGTAAGTAGAAAGTAACTCCACTCAATTTCTAATAGCATTGGATGAGGTGAAATTTTCCGCGTTATATTGGAGATGTGCACATGTCTGTTATTGCGAGTATGGATATTTAATTCTCGATTAATCAAGGAAGCAATCATTTAATCACGTCCTTAAGAAAGCACATAATTACCAGTTTTTTAATATTATTTGTTTCCAAGAGGCGTTTAATAGAAAAATTAATTGTAATTAATTTTAAGATATCGAGAGAATATAAAAAAGGGTACAAAAATAAAAGAAGAGCAAAAAACAAAGAGAGCTCAATAGGAAAAAAGTAAGACAGAAAAAGACAGAGGCAGAAAGAAAAAAGGAAAAGATAGGAGAATAGATACATAGATAGCTACAGAGAAATAAAGAGAGATAAAGCGAAATAAACACAAAGAGGCAGAAAAGGCAGAAGTGGAAAGAGTAATATTAAGAAAGGGAGAGAGATAGAGATAACCAATAAGAGACAAAAATATATAAAAAAATAGATTTAGATAAATGAAATAGAAAGAAGAAGAAAAAGAAACAAAGAGAGAGAAATAGTCATTAAAAGATAGACTGAGAAAATAAAAAGGAAAGAAGTAGTTTAAAACCGAAAAAAAAAGGTGGCGTAATGCAAAGAGATAAGGATAGAAAGAGAGAGATAAAAGAAAGATAAAAGAAAGAAAGAGAGAGAGAGCGAGAGAGACATAAACAGAAATAGTGAATAACAGAGGCATGAGGAATGAGATAGCGACAACATTACGGTTAAGCCGGACTTAATCTTCTAAGTTCTAGAAAATATTATTTATTTTATTATAAAAATTGAACGCTTTATTTGATCTGACTAATAGCAATAATAACTAATAATATAACACATCATTTCAGTTATTATGGCAATTATTGATTGATATTTTTTTTATTGGTGCGCTTTACAAGAATGTAAACAAGTATTAAGTTGTGTCTATTTTTATCACTTTTTAGGTAGGTTTGGAAAGGTTCTATGTAAGATAATCAAGTAAACAGAGAGGAACAGAGTACAGAAAAAGATTAGTGAAAAGATTTCACCTTTGGTGAAACATTATGAAATATTAGGTAAAGAATTGATCAACACTTGATTTCTTTCACTGATTTTTTTATATTTACTCGACTAGTCCTTGATAAATTCTTTACCAAATATTATTGAGAAGAGTTAGTGTGGAAGAAAAAAGCAGAACTATAACAAGATTGTACGTGCTTCAAACAGAGATGCTTGGGTGCAAGGATCAGATGGAAATATATATTCACACTAAATTAGAGCCTTTGTCTTAATCAAAATGTAACGGACGGTTGAAAAGTACCTAAATACCAAAGTTAAGAACGCAGTAATACTGTTCCCGCTTACTTTAACAACTCTCTACGTTAAGCCACTAAAGATACAAAACAAATTTCTGGTCTTAACGTTTTAAGAGTAATTAACGAAACTACAGTTGTAGCTTTATGTTACGGCATAGATAAAACAAAAGACAAAATTATTGCAGTTTACGACTTGGCGCGTTTGAGGTAAAATCCACAAATGGAGACACTTTCCTGTGTGTTGAAGATTTTGATAATGTCCTTGTAAATCACTTGGTTTCCGAATTTAAACAAGATCAAGGATCTACTGGCCATGCAAATGTTGTATTGTATTTAATCTTTATCCGACATGTATTATATAAATAAAAATATAATAACAATGTAAGAAAAAATATATACAAATAATTTTGACTGCATGTAGAAGGGCGGACTTCACTCTTAAGAATGATCACTGATCCGTCGTAGGAGGTCCAAGGTCCAGTTTGGAATACAAATATTATAGGTTGATAAAACCGTATTTTTACGAAATACATTAATTATGTCAATTTGACATTGATTTTGATATATTATATTAAGCGGTTAAAAAGTCCAAGATTGAATTATCGTCATCTTTGTAAACAGATGTTAACATATCCTATCTAATGGATGCATCTGGACCAAAACAAATGAAAATGAAGCTGACGTTTGTTAAATTTGAGATATTTGATCAAGAGAGCTGTTTAGCCTTGAATAATAGGTCGTATGCCCAAGGCTACAGTACAAAAAATGCTTGGAAAACAACCTAGCCATACTGTAAACCCTGATTAAGCTGTTGCTGTTGGAGATGCTCTGCAAGGAGGAGTTTTAGCTGGAAATGTTACTGATGTGCTACTTCTTGATGTTACTCCATTATTTCTTGGTATTGAAGGAGGTGTCTTTACAAGATTTATTGGACGCAATACAACCATTCCTAAAAAGAGCAAAAAAATTTCCACAGCTGCTGATGGTTGGACTCAGTTTAAAATTAAGGTTCATCAAGGTGAACGTGAGATGGCACCTGACAACAAACAACTCTCGTTGGAATCCCACCAGTCCCTCGTGGTATCCATTAAATTTATTTCACAGTTAAGGAACAATAAATCATCATTCAATTATCTGGAGCTTTAAGTAAAAATGAAATCGAAAAAATGGTTAAGAATGTTAAACAATACGCAAAAGGTTAAAACGGCTTATATCTGTAAATCAGGCATAAAGAATTGTATGCGATACTGTAACCAAAATGGAGTTTAAAGATCAATGGCCAAAGGAAGAGTGTGATGTTAAAGAGGAAATTGCTAAAGTTAGGAATATGATAGACAAAATTCAGAAGAGATCCAAAGACCGCAAGCTGTCTTCAGCAGTCATTACTTAAACTGTTTGAAATGGCTTACAATAAGATTGCAGCAGAAAGATAAATCAGTGGATCACAAAGATCAAGAACAATAGCAACAGACCACATAAGAATCAAAAGAGAAGAAAGAGGAAAATAATTAATTCATCACCATATAACTCCAGGATATTAATTGGTGTCGTCGGTACTAAATACAGTGTTCGGTTTTGTAGTACAGTTTAACAAACCGCGTTGTGTAAATATAAAGAAGCGTCATCGATCACGCGCGTTTTCGTTTATTTCCTGGTGCAATTTCAGCTTAAGAATTAACGATTTTTTGCTTATGTATGATTAAGTGACTAAAGTGTGTGACTGTTTGACATCGTGTGCTTTATACATATAGCTCAGTGTTTACTAGTTGTACAATTTTATTCAATTACTTTTTATATTTATGTTGAAAGATTGGTTATAAACCACTTGTGATAATATAATTTAAAATATTTAAAACAATAATATAGACATAAATGTAGGGACAGAGAAAGAGAATGAGAGGAAGATATAGAGCAAAAGATAATCAGAGAGAAACACTAGAAATTAAAACAAAAATAAAGAAAGGATAGAGGGAAAGTGAAATTAAAAGAAAGAAACTGAGAGAAAAGAGAGAAAGAGGGATATAGAGAAAGAAAGATAGATATATAAAGAAAAAAGGGGAATAAATATATACAGAGAAAGAAATTTATCAAAAGAGAAGTACTAAAAGGCAAACGCAGATAGCTGAAAATTTCAGAATCAGATAGAAACTACTAGAAACATGTAGCGAGAGACATATAGACGTCTGGTGCAGAAATCTTCAGGAGTATTTCATGCTCGGTCAATTAAAAGATTCCCGGGCGGATAGGAGAAAAAAGAGAAATAAAAACAGAAATAAAAAGAAAGAATAAGGCAGAGACATAATCTGAAACAAACAAATGGAAAGGAAAAATAAAGATTGAATATTATTTACTTTGTTATGTTTAATTCTAAAATATTGGAATGGAAAATCTAGTAAAACGTAGAAAGAAACAATTATATACAGGGTTTATTATGAAAGTAATGCGTATGATTTTATTGTTACGAGACTTTCCGTCGCAGTGGAGTAAATGTGGTTTTATTCAGCCGGTCGTCAGTCTAAGTGGAATAGCGCAACTCCGTGTGAAAACATACAAAAGAATGTTACAACGTTACTAAGAGACATTCCCACCGAACAGATTTAGGGTGCCTTCCAGGGATGACCAACACATTATCGCAAGTGAATTGATGCTAGGGGAGAGTATTTTGAAGAGTTTCGGGCATTGGTACCGGTACGATCAATAAATATATTTTCCCCAAAAAATGTGAATTATTTTTATAATGGACCCTGTATATTGAATTTTTAGAGATATAAAGTAAAGAACAAAAAGGACGATAGAAAAAGAAATAGAGATGGAAAAAGTGAGATAAAGTGTTAAAAAAGTTTGAAAATGAGAGAGAGAAGGATTGAGAAATAGATAGAGAACGAGGAGGATTCAGAGAGAAAGAGAGAAAAAGAAATTATTAGAAACACAAAAAAGTGATAGGTTAAAAATCTCTAAACATAAAAGCTTTTTTTGAGTTATTTAAAAAATATATCTTTAGAGTTTTAGGAAACACTATGTAATTTTTAAAATATTCAGATACTTGTGAATTTTAAAATATTTATCATTTTTAGAATTATTAAATTCTTTCCATCTTTAAACTTTAAAACATTTATATAATTGATAATTAATATCATGATTAATACTGCACTCAATTTTCAATATTTAATTTGTATATTTATAGAATTATTTTTGTATCTTCAAAGTTTCAGAATATCTAGAATCTTTAAAATTTGCAGATCTTTTAGAATTTATGGAATCTTAATCTTCCTTAGAATATTTAGAATCATAGAATTATAAGATATATTACAATTGCTTACGGTTATGTAAAGTTTATCTTTAGAGTTTTAAGAGAACCTTTATACAATTTTAAAATATTTATCTCTTTTAGAATATTTATATACTTTAGAAAATTTCTATCTTTAAAATTTAGAATATTTTTATAATTATTTATGAATCTTCAATGTTTCAGAATCTCTAGAATCTTTAAAATTTCCAGTTCTTTTAAAATTTATCTACGGAATCTTCAGAATATTTAGAATATAGAATTATTAGATTTGTCAGAATCGCTTACAGTTATTTAAAGAGTATCTTTAGACTTCTAAGAGAACCTTTGTAATTTTTGAAATATTCAGAGCGTTCTGAATTTTAAAATATTTATCACCTTTGGAATATTTAGATAATTTAGAAACTTTCCCGCTTTAAAATTTAGAACATTTGTAGAATACTTTTTGTACTTTCAAAGTTTCAGAATATCTAGTATATTTAAAATTTGCTGTTTATTTAAAATTTATAGAATCTTTAGCATCTTTAGAATAATCAAAATCATAGAATTATTCGATTTGGCAGAAACTCTTACAGTTAATAAAAAAATTATCTTTGGCGTTTTAAGAAAACCTTTATAATTTTTGAAGTAAAAAGAGCCTTTTTAAATATTTATTAACATTAGATTATTAGATTATTCTGATACTTTCCATCTTTAAAATTTAGAATATTTGTTGAAACTTTTTTGAATCTTCAAAGCTTTAAAATATGTAGAATCTTTAAAATTTGCAGATCTTTTAGAATTTATCGAATTTTAAGCTTCCTTAGAATTATTAGAATCATAGAATTACAAGATATATCACAATTTATTACGTTTATGTAAAGTTTATCTTCAGAGTTTTAAGAGAACCTTTATAATTTTTGAAATATTCAGGGTCTTCTGAATTTTAAAACTATTTTATCTCCTTTATAATATTTATATACTTTAGAAACTTTCCATCTTTAAAATTTAGAATATTGTTATAATTCTTTGTGAATCTTCAATGTTTCAGAATCTTTAAAATTTGCAGTTCTTTAAAAAATATAGAATCTTAAGCATCTTTAGAATATTTAGAATTATAGAATTGTTAGATTGGTCAGAATCTCTTACAGTTATTTAAAGATTATCCTTAGAGTTTTGAGAGAACCTTTGTAATATTTAAAATATTCAGAGCCTTCTTAATTTTAAAATTGTTATTATCTTTAGATAATACCTTTAAAGTTTCAGAATATCTAGAATATTATTTAAAATTTGCAAATCTTTTAGAATTTATGGAATCACAATCCGTAAGTTGAAATATTTAGATAATAGATGGATCTGTGTTACTGAAAATAACTATATGAGAATCTTCAGTAAAAGTACTGAAGAAGAATGACTGTTTAAATATTAGTATGCTGCAATCACACGTCTAATTATATTAATCAAACGACTTAAAATGCCGAGTAATTAAATTGGCATTAATGTACAGCGGTCGTAAAATACATACAATCAATCACTTCAATTAGTCCACAATATGCTAAGGCCATGTGCACGGAATCGTAAAAAGATATTACACTCGGATACATTGAATGGCCGTTTCTGCAGAAAGTACGGCCATATTAATTGGATTTTAAGAATGCAACGCGAATGGAAAATTTAATGGAAACTTGTGGAAACGACGCATTCGAATATTGTCGTTAAGCAACGGTCGCGCAGACCGTCGAGGTTTTAATGGTCCGGAGGACAAAGCGTGATCGTGAATACATTAAATTTACGCTTTTCGCGTATAGCCCGGAAATTTGTTGTTGATACAGCATTCGGTTTTACTATCTGGCACTTTGTTGGTGCCCGTAAAATATTGATATTGCCATAAGTACGGTTATTAGCAGTGCAAATCTCTTTTATATCGATGTAACTATTGTGTCGTGGTCTTTACAGTTATGGTTTTTGACAGTAAACAATTTAAGCGTCTATATTACAAATTATGAAATGTCATCAAAAGTTGTACAAAATGTAATTTGCAATAAGATGATTTTAATGATGTTTTATTGATTATATTAGAGAGCATTTTTCATAAGAAATAATTTGATTTACAATTAAAATTTTCCCACAATTCGAAATTATTGGCCAAATTTCATTCTACAAACACCAGCATAAAATAAGTATGAGGGATAGTAGGAAAGTAGTTTGGCATTGAAAATGGTCAAAAATGTACATTTGCTATTAACAAAATTTGTGAATAAAGGAGAATCGTATTTCATTTAATAGTGAAGTAGTACCCTTTTGCACCATGCGGGGCGCTGTCGAATAGAGTAGCCGCCGGATGTGTGATAATATGTTCACTTGTATTTTAGGGGTCTGTGTGCATTTCTTGCGCCAAGAAAGAATGTCTAATCAGAGCCCTAACTTCACAACTTCACATAAACAACGCAGTCAATACCATCGAGACGTGACTTTATCTCGATGGTATGGACTGCGTTGTTTATGTATAGTTGTGAAGTTAGGGCTCTGATTAGACATTCTTTCTTGGCGCAAGAAATGTACGACCTTGATTGTGATTATTCTAAAATATTAGGTACTTAAATTTTAGAAATCTATAGGAATTGTAAAAACACAAAAACAACGCAAACATTTTACAAACTATTTATAATTTTTTAGATTTTGTACAACTTCTACATGCATCCAAAATTTGAGTACCTAAAGATATAAAATATTCGCCATCATTATGTGCAATTCTTTTGTATATTTTGATTAAATATTGGAATGTTGGACAAATTCCAAAAATTACAAAACTAGATATCAAAAGCAAGAAAAATACTTTAAATAAGGCTGAAAAACCTACGGTCGATAGCCATGAAGAAAAAGAAAAAGAAGAAGACGAAGAATCACCAATATTGTTATAATTATATGTAAGTACTACCTTCAATAAAGATGTTTTCTCTATACTTGAAACAGTGGATATTTTTCTAAAACTACAATCAATAAGAATTCTAATAAGTTAAGGTTAATTATTGTACACTACATGTATCACTGTAGATTAATGTTCTTTATTAATTTTTTTATAGAGTTTAAAACTTTTTTTTTTCAAAATTTGGCTGTTTATGTTAAACCAGTACATAATTAAATTCTACACATGAAAACATTCATAAGTATTATCTATAATTAGAATAATAATTACAGTTAAAGGTTCTTAATTTATTTCATTGTTTTTATTGTTGTTGAAATATTAATCTTATTTTTTATAATGGAGTATTATATCTGCATCACATTACTCGTTCTTTTTTGCAATTTAATTGAAAATGTGGAGTTATTGCCAGGATACTAGTTGAAGAGCAGTTTCCGAAACGGAAGCAGAATTAATTAACGTGATGGTACTCAAAAGGAATGTACTTAGCTATGCCCACATCACATTCTGTAACACACAGCCGAAGAACCGTGAGATCAGTATCCGGCCGGGACAGGCGAATAAACGACCGCGACTATTAATAATAATAAATATAATGGTGCGTCGTGAATTTCCAAAACTGGAAATGGTTTCCGCGGAAAAATAAGGTAAATCTTACTCGATCCCGTGATCCAATATCTGAGTCATTAAAGTGTGAGTGCACGTTTAATGTTAACAAGTTCACGTGAAAACCAAGAACCACAACACACAATCACCATCACCAACAACAGAACAGCACTGACTACACTCGCGCGCTGTGTCGTACTTGGAAGCGATTCCGCAACCTACTGAACCAACTGAGCCACGCGCGCCTGATGTACTGATGGTTTCTGATGGTTGCCGAAGAAGAAATGTGTGTGAGTTTGTGCAGATAGTGAAAGTCGGACCCGGTGGGGACCTTTACACCTTTACGCCTTACCGAATGTCTATTCACGTCGCGTTAACGTCTCGCCAAAACGCGAGCCGTCATATTTTTACTACAAGATAAAACGCAACAAATTCCGAAAAAAAAAAAATTAAACATGTTTTGCCTATTACTAATAAACTTTAGGAGTTACATAAAATTTATATAAGAAGTAATTGTAAAGAATCAAAAATTGAGCAAATTGTTATGAATAGCCTTTTTCCGTAAACCTCATAGTTTTCGAGAAAACTATAAGGAAATTACTCATCACCATATTTTTACCTTTCTTTACATTTTACAACTTTTAATTAAAACCCTCGCTTATGTTTTACTGATTAGAGGGTGGATAGAGGCCACCCACCCACCCTACATATATATGATAACTTTAATTACTAATCGTTGTTGACTTTGCTACTGAAAACAATAAAACCCTCTATGTAATAAAAAAATGAAACAAAATCAAAATTTAACTTAAAATATAAATGACTTTCTATATCTAATTTTATCTAATTCCGATTTAAAGTCTGCCCACCTATCACGCATCCAATTTTTACTAATTTACTCACTCAAAAATTTTATCTTTTTGATTTATTTTTTATTCAAAAAGTTTTGTAATTAATTCTATTGCAAAACGCGAGATGTTTTTTATTCAAGTCGTTGTAAAGTACATCGACTTACTTCCGATTATCTAAGTTTTACGAGATATCCTCAGTAAAATTTATAAGGTCGGTAACTACCGATCTTCCCTTAACAAAACCATGCTGTTTGTCACTAATAAAATTACGAATATGACTGTACATTCTCTCCGATAAAATCGTTTCAAACAGTTTAGAAAAATTATTAATGATTGTGATAGACCTATATTTTAACACATTGTATTTTTCACAATTTTTATATACTGGTATGACTCGTCCAATTTTCCAGACATCAGGAAAACAGCATGTCTTAATTATTAAGTCAAACAAATATTCAAACGGCACTGAAAAGCAACTGTAGAATTTGTGTTGCCTCGACAAACCTCTACTCATTTACCTCATTTTACCGATGCAGGTTTAATTATTAATTACTCAGGAAATTGTAAAAATAGAGATTATTTCTTTATTCTAATGCAAAGAATGTAAACTAACGTTTTACATGCCAAAAATCTCTATATGTCTTAATTATTTATTTTTTTTGGTTTCCCTGGTTTTTTCGTCCGCCTCCCTGATGCCTGGAGCTCCTTGTTTGCCGCGCTCTCGCCTGTACATTCCTCGAGGGTACGCCACACTACCCCCCCTTAGAAAAAGGAAGTAAAAGAGAAAACTAGGAAAGGGGAAAAGAGAAGGAAACCCCTCTAGTAGGAGTTGTTTTTTTGGTTACAGATCCATGACGTTTAAGAATAGACCGAAGAGGTATAGTAGGGAACGGAGAAAAGTGTAAAGAATTTGAAGATGAAGCAACAGAAAATGTTGGTTGGAAGCTAGGCTTTAATCGGTCAACGGTAACATTTGTGATTTTTCCGTTAACAGAAATCGTAAAAAATTTTGATTGTCGCTTTAAAATTTGAAACGGTCCGTCATACGCGGGTTGAAGAGGATGCTTAATACAATCCTTCCTAATGAAAACGTGTGTGCAATTACTTAAATCTCTTGACTCGTAAGTCATCAATAAATTTTTAGCCTGAAGGAAAGTAACCGGAAATTGAACTTGGAAACAGGAAATCGCCTGGTAAATGTAATGTTTTACCATAAACGTATTCGGCTGTTGTGGCCGAAAGTGAAGTTTTAAAAATAGTGCGTAAACCTAATAAAATTAAAGGTAGTTGTGACACCCAGTTCTTTGGATCGTTACTCATTCGGATCGAGTCTTTAATTTGTTTATTGAGCCGCTCTACCAAACCGTTACATTGCGGATGATAGGCGGTTCTGGATTTGTGTGTAATGCCAAAAATTTTGCAAAAATGTTTCCAAACGTGAGATTGAAATTGACGTCCACGGTCAGTGAGAACCGTAGATGGTATACCGAAGCGTGAGATCCAACAATTTAAAAAAGCTTGAGAAACAGAGTCTGCAGTAATTTCGACAAGTGGTTGGACTTCAGGCCAACGCGTGAATCGATCGATGCAGAGTAAAATATATCTGTATGTGTGACAAACTGGCAAAGGGCCGATAATGTCGATGTGGATGTCAGTGAATCGGTCGTCCGGATCAGGAAACTTAGCAATCGGGGATACTGTGTGACGGAAAATTTTGACTTTCTGGCACTGCAAACAGGATTTGACAAAATGTGTGATGTGGTTCATCCGCGGCCATACATAGCGTGAATTTACAAGACGTGGAGTGACTGCAAAATGTTAATTCTCCGGGAACATAAGGTCGTTTCGAAACAATGATAACGTAAATGGGTGTGCTAGTGCCAGGCGGAGTGAACTGCTCCAGTTTCAGTGAAGTTGTGCCGTTTGTTAACAAAAATTTAAGCTCATCGTCTTCTTACTGAAATTTGGCTAGGTCCGGTAATTCTAAAATATTAATTTCGACACGCGATAACGTATCCGCGACGTCGTTTTCTTTAGCGGGAACAAACCTAACGTCAGTAGTGAATTGCGCGATAAAAGTTAAATGTCTGTGCTCACGTCCTGAATAACGATCTGAAGTTGAATTTATGGCAGCAATCAATGGTTTATGGTCTGCAAAAATGATAAAATTACGACCTTCGAGATAATATTTGAATTTTTTAATTGCCAAATAAACGGCCAGTAATTCACGACCGGATGTACTGTATTTGCGTTCAGTTATTGAAAATGATTTAGAAAAGAAAGCTAGCGGTCGAAGAACGCCAGATTTTTCCTTCTGCTGCAAGACCGCGCCAGCAGCGGAATCAGATGCGTCTACCATAATGCTTAATTCTGCATTTGGGCCTAGTAGGCTAAGCATAGCACAGTCGGCTAGTGCAGCCTTGACTGTCGCAAATGCTTGTAGTGCAGGTTGTGACCATACCAGGGGTTTGTTGCGTGGAGTTTGAGATGCAAGTTGGTTGAGCGGCGCAAGTATTCTTGAGCATGATTTTATAAATCTGTGGTAGAAGTCTACCATGCCAAGGAAACGTTGAAGTGATTTCTGGTCAGATGGTTGTGGAAAAGAGATGATTGCATCAACTTTAATTTGTAATGGTTTGATGCCTGAACTGTTAATGCTATGACCTAAGAAATCTAATTTTGTTTTGTCGAAAATACACTTGTCGTTATTAATTTTGATTCCAAAAGTTGTTAATCGTTGAAAAATTTGTCGGAGGTGTTGTGCGTGCTCATGTTCGTCTTTCCTGAAGACTAAAATGTCATCCAAATATACGACACAAAATGGTAGCTCGCGAAGAACCGAGTCCATAAACCGTTGAAAAGTTTGTGCGGCGCTTCTTAAACCAAAACTCATCCGCGTATACTCAAACAAGCCAAATGGTGTTGTGATTGCAGTCTTCGGTATATCATTAGGGTGAATTGGAATTTGATGATAACCTTTAATTAAATCGATTTTAGTAAAGACTTTGCAACCAAAACAGCTATACGTAAAATCATGCAATATGGGCAGAGGGTATCGGTTAGGAATTGTAACCTTGTTAAGTGCACGGTAGTCTCCGTACGGTCGCCAAGAACCATCGAATTTCGATACCAAGTGCAGCGGTGATGCCCATGGGCTTGATGAGGGTCAAACAAAACCAAGTTTTAATAAGCTATCGAATTCTTGTTTGGCAATTTTGAATTTGTGTGGCGGTAAACGCCTTGGTTTGCTGAAAACAGGTGGGCCGGAAGTTTCGATGGTATGTTGCACTTGATGTTTAATTGGGTTAGTGAGGTCAAAAGAAGTGGCAAAATTGGGAAATTGATTGAGTAATTTGGAGTATGTTGGATGATGATTGGATAATGAATTTATGATCGGCTGTTGCATCAGACTGGACGGTTTCCTTATTAATCGATTATTGGCAATATCAACAATTATGTTGAAATGCCGGAGAAAATCTGCACCAAGAATCGAGTGGTTTACGCGTGCAAGTATGAAATTAACTGTTAGTTTAGATAATCCGAAAGTTGAAATTAAATTTCCACTTACGGTTTGCAATGTACATTTTGTAGGGGGGTGAGTATTGGCATAGAGTTGATTCACCGACAAAATGCTGACCTGGGTGCCAGTGTCGATAAGAAATTTAGTGCCAGAATTTGTATCGCGGATAAAAAATAGTCGACCTGACGGATGAACGGAATCGTAGGTCGACATCAAATCCGTTCTGAGTCGTTTCCCCAATAGCAAGGTTTGGTGCATTTTCGTGCATCGTCTTTAAAATTATAGTGATACCAGCACAATTTGTGGTTTGGGTCATCACGTTGTACAGAACGAGACCTGGAAGAAGAACGGTTTCGACTTGGATATTTGTTTTTAGATTGTTGCAAAATAGAGGTAGTTAAGGTGGTTAAATTTTGAGTTAATTCCGAAATTTGATTCTGTAAACTTTGCACCGTTGCTTCGAAATTGCTAAATTTCGTATCTAATTTGGTGTTATTCGAAACTTGTTTGGAAATGCCAGTAACACTGATGGACATAGGTGCTGAGATTTCCATCACGTGATCTGCCATTTCTGCAAGATCTGCTAATGACGTACCACGTGATGCAACTAGGATCTTTTGCACATCAGCGGGAAGACGAAAATTTCGCGTAGTAAGTTCTCATCGATTGAGGTATTCTCCAAAAGTTGCTGTAATTTACGTAGGAGTTGGGAAGGAATTTGATTTCCGAGTACCTCGTTCGATAAGAGTTTTTGTAAACGTTTCTTTTCAGAAATCATTGTCCGTTAAATAATCTCATTTTTTAGTATTTCATAAGGATCGATGGCGGGTGGTTCCATTAATAAATCCCTTACGTCCATTGCGATATCTGGAGGTAAGGAAGCGACAACTTTATAAAATTTCCGGACAGAACTGGTTACGCGTGAATTTAAAAATTCCGCCTCTATTTGGATAAACCAAATAAAGGGGTCAACACGCCAAAATGGTGGAAGCACACATTTAATATTACCGATCGTTTCCTCAGAGGTACTTTGATCTTCCATACCGTTTGAAATTAGGAAAAGAAATTAGAAGAAAGAAAATCAAGAAGGAAGAAAATGTAAGGAGAAAGTGAGGATTTTCTAATGCGAAGAAAGGTTAATGTAGAGTCACCTTCGAGGAATGTTTCGTGGCTTTCGTGCTTCCGTGTGGCTTTCGTGTTATCTGGACGAGGAAGGATTGTAGACAGCTGACAGTTTTGATAGCTCTCGATATTCCTCGATGTGATCCTGCTCCTCTGCTATCGGCGAATCGTCGGCACTTATCTACAGCAGCGTGTTTAGGGGTCACCAACGTAGGCCCCTCGGGGTCACTAATGTAGAATTTGTGTTGCCTCGACAAACCTCTACTCATTTACCGATGCAGGTTTAATTATTAATTACTCAGGAAATTGTAAAAATAGAGATTATTTCTTTATTCTAATGCAAAGAATGTAAACTAACGTTTTACATGCCAAAAATCTCTATATGTCTTAATTATTTATTTTTTTGGTTTCCCTGGTTTTTTCGTCCGCCTCCCTGATGCCTGGAGCTCCTTGTTTGCCGTGCTCTTGCCTGTACATTCCTCGAGGGTACGCCACACAACTAATAAATTAATGAGGGGATTTTGTCTTGACCTGCAGTGCTATTTCCTTGCAACCTTTTTGAAGCCACTAGAATGTCTTATTGATTTACTGACCCAACACTAAATATTGAATAGCATTCGTTGCCAATAAAATCATCTTTAGCAGTGGAGGGACGGTTTGAGTATATGCTATGAAAATATTTCGCAAAACCATTAACAATATCACTGGGTTCATTAAGTTTTTTATTATCATATGAGATAGTACCTGGTATACGTGTTGATGATTTTTTTTATTAGCATAGTCCCATTTTTTTTTGATCACTCAGTACTGTTTGTTCTATACAGGTTATATAATTTTTGTAATCATGTTTAATCCTAGTATGAATTTCAGTTCTAAGTTTTTTATTCGTATATTCAAGTAATTTAACCTGTTTTTATTGAACATTTTGATTGTACGTGCTTTAATTTTGATCATTTTTATAACCGTCTTACTGAACCAGATGGGATATTTATTTTGATATCTATTCTTTCGTAAAGGTACACATTCTAGAAATACTTCGTTAACCCTTTCAGTACCAAATTATTTTTGATTGGCAAAAAAATTATCCCACGACAATTTTTTCACATACATGGTTCAAAGAGGGTTGACAAACTTTTTCAGAATTTTTAAAATTATAATTGAGCTTGATCTATTTTGTCTTTGCATAAGTTCCTCAAGCATATTTTCTTTCCGTAAACGCTGACACTCAGATTATTTAATGATACTTGCAAATTTTTTGTAACTTTGAGCAATTACTATAGTGACAAATCCATTGTGGACTTGCTACCACTGCGTCTTATTGGCTGCTGTTTGTTTGACATAATAAATGGAATATATTTATTATTGAATATGTATTGAAAATAATAAACCGGTAAAAGTATATGATATAAACAGGGATACACTTTTCACACCATAGTGCTGTTTATGGTGACTAACAATATATAATAAATGAAACACAGGTACAGTGAGCAACGGATGGAAAACATAAGAAAACAAATGCAAAAGGGGGACCAGTCAATGGGATTTTGTTATGTTTTTTTAAATTTATCGGATTGTGTCTAAATATAACTCAAATTGAGGAACTCAAAACAAATTCCGAAAATAAATCTTTTAAGTTAGGTGCGGATTTTAAATTCCTTGAGGTTTTAATGGATGAACAAACCTGGCCAATAGGAATCAATATCAGAAGATTCAGACTCACAAAATCTTAAGCTGAAAATTTTACAAGCCACCAATCCACAGCCGAAACCACCTAAATATAACTCAACCTCCTCCATGAGGACTATTTACTTCATCCTTTTCATGAACAAAAACGAATCAGAGACGATTTCAGAATAAGATATAGATTAGCAATAAAAATGCAAAGCAACGTGTAAATGATACCTTAATAAATAATTCCATAAATAAATTACAGGCAACATGGAAGGTACTCAATAGAATAGGAGGGAAAGCTGATGTAAAAAATATTGCTAGTTCTGTATCTTGTGATGACTTTAAGCAGTGTTAATATCCCTGATAACATCAACGAAAAATCCTCCTATAACATCGATACAGACAACAGCATATACATATAATATAAAAACCAAATTTAGTTTTTGTGAAACAACCCCAAATCAAATCAGAGATGCGATAAGTAAACTTAAAAATACTAAAGGCATAGACATATACGGATTAAATGCCGAAATTATAAAGAGCATAAAAGAAGAACTTGTCTTACCATTAACTGCTCTATTAGATCAGGCGAGTTTCCGATATCCTAAAATTTGGTCAGGTGATACCAGTTTATAAACAAAAAGGGGGCAGTAATGAACCCAACAACTACCGTCCAATATCTCTATTGGCTGTAATCTCAAAAGTATTTGAATTAATTTTAAAAAGTCAAATGATTTTAAAGAAAATAGTATATTTTTCTCTATTCTTGGCCCAGTTTTATTTTTAATATATTATTTATTCTTTATAACTTTGTTCTTCTTGCTTATAATACATTTACAAAAAATACAAAAATTAATGAAACACCTACACAAATCATGCGATTGAAGATGCGTCAGTAATTCTATTTGCTGATGACACAACCATAGTCAATGGTGGAACTAATGCTGATGCTATGTATATACAAAATAGCACATCTTTGCAGCAAGCCTCACAGTGGTGTAACAACAATCAGTTAAAACTGAATGAGAGCAAAACAAAGAATATCCTATTCTCTACCGATAATAGCGAACGAGACCGAAAAAGTATACTTTTTGGGTGTTTATGTAGACTCAGCTTTATCGTTTAGGTACCATGGAGATACCAAGAAATTATCAAAAAATATATTCTACCTTCGTAGCATTACTCGAGAGGTTAATCAAAATTGTTTAATGGTAGCGTATTTTGCGCTAATTGAGGCTAACATACAATATGTTATACTTGTATGGGGTCATTGACCCAAACAATAAATGAGTACTTGCTAAGAAATGCATTTTATTCGATTCAAGATATTTTAGATAGTGATTTAAACTTTTGATGTTACTTATTTTAATTTATTATACACAATGTGTAGGTACCTCTGAGGTAACATTTATATGTTTAGATAAATAGTTATTTATGTGGACAATTTGAGTACGATTTATGAGAAACGAGGAAAGCCAATCAATTGTATTTCTGCAAAATCCGCAAAACAATTAATTCTACAGTAAATCATGGTATATTCTATTGATTATTGTATCATTCTGCAATCGTTCATCTAGAGCATTTGATACGAAATTTGTATATTCAAGCAGATTGGCTACTGTAGAACATCCATTAACAAAACCATGCTGATTATTTGAAATTAACTGAGGTGAAGCATGATTTTCATCATCAGTTCATCTAAAATTTAATTGACTGTATTGCTATCTCTCTATAGTTGTCTATTAAGTTTCTAGGGCCTGACTTGTGTATGGGTATTACATAACTTGTCTTCCACTTAGTTGGAACAATTATGGAAGTTAGAGTTTTCGTTAATAACTTATTTATAGGGTTACAGAGTGAATAAATACATTTTTATAAAAAATAGCTTAGGCTGTGGCTATGAGATGTTTTTAGACTAATAATTGAGTTAAATACAACATCCACAGATAAATTGTAATCCAGTATTGTATTAGAGGCAAGGTACATAAATCTGGTCGGTTGGTTGATTTAACATAAACAGTGGAATAAAAATCAGAAAATAGATTGGCTATATTAGTAGCATTATTAGCTTATGACTCACCGAAAGACATAGTACTTGGATATCCATTATCTTTTGAGTACCGCCAGAAAATTTTTGGATTTAATTGTAAAGAGTTTATTACTTTGGAATGTAAGTTTGGTAACATGGTCTGATTAACTTCTCACATTACGTTTCGGATATGCGAAAATATGTAATAATCATCTAGAGAACCACTTTGTTTGAATTTGGTGTAAACTCTCTTTTTCATGCGAATCAAATGAATTAACTCTTTGGTCATCCATTTATGATATGTGTTGTTGTAGTTATAAATATATTTAAAGGGCACACATCGATCAATTGCAGCATAAATAATATCATCGAAGATGTTCAATACTTTATCGATATCTGAATTGGATGAAATAAAATCCCAATTTACGGAGTATAATCCGCAAGATGAGAGATAAATCTTTTCTCAGTGAATTTAATTTTCTGCTCAATATCAATTGAAAGATCAATATTATAGGCATTGTGATGAATACTTATTGGAAGGAGAACATCTTGAGCTAGTGATACATTTATATTTCAGGCAGTACTGAAACATAGATCTAATTAAGTACCGCGCGAGTTGGGAATACAATTTATTTACGAGGCATTTATAAAACTATAGAAATTTATCATAGTGAAGGCAGAAAATCCATAGTGAGTATATTCAGATGCTGTACCGTCCCATTTGATTTGAAGTGAGTTATAGTCACTACAGTTCATTATATTGATACAGTTATTGATTTCGACGAGTTCTTCAAGACTGCTGCAATGTTGTTGATAATTTAATCCCAATAATATACAGGGAATTTTTATGTTTTAATAATAAAAATAACTGTTCTATTGAATTAATAATACAGAGATATGAAGAATTAAACTGCCTTTTAACCGCAATTAAAATCCGTCCTCCCATAACATTACCATCAACAATGCGGTCAGATCTGTAAATACTGTAATTGGGAAGGTGCAGTTGACTACCAAGGATATTTCCAAATAACCATGTTTCTACTATAACTATTAACTTCAAGGGAGAATTCACTCATTTTAGTTCTACTACTCCCGCAGTTCTGGTAATATATGTTTAGTTTTTTTAAATATTTGTAGGTTTACGTGCCTCATTGGTCAAGTAGGGAAGACCATTTCTATAAGCAAGTCCTGGAATTGATTCTCCATTCGATCTCCTAGTGACAAGTTTTTGTTTTAATTTATTGTGATATTCATTTCGTTTTTTTTACTTTTATCTGCATGAAAATGGTTATATCACTCTTTAAAACAGAATTACTACGAAGAACCGCTTTGAATAAAAAAAATAGTTTTAATGGTCTTGGATTATTATTGTTAGTTCCTTTTTTCCCAATCTAATAGTTTTAATTGGCTTTGGCATTTGATAGTCTATTTCATCTGTATTTTAACTCGGATATAATATTTACGCATGTCTCGTCCGTGAGTGATCTTAGTCGATATAATTCATATTCACAAATAGAGCATTTATTCTCTATCTGAGTAATACGGAAGTCAATTTTATAGAAACGATCGGTTATAGAGCATTTAATTTCGTTTTTAAAAGAGAGATGTCCGTTTGGATTACATCTAATTGTGTACGATATCCACACATTTACTTATATGTGTTATAAGTGAAAGTTTGGTACTTGTAAAGCCATCTTGGTGTGATGAAATGTGTGTTCTTCTGTGTACATGTAAGGACTTGTTCAAAAATTTTAACAGAGTTCGATAAAATGGTAATAGGTCGATAATTATCAATATTAGACAGGTCAGCCTTTTTGTACACAGGAATCAAATATGCACGTTTCCATTTAACTGGAAATGTCTGAGTAAAAATAGCTAGATTATTTTTTTTTTAGTAGAAGCATAACAAATACTTATTTAAAAGTCTTTGATAAAAAAAAAACTTTGTAGTTGATCGTCGCGGGAAGTATTATGATTTTATATTTTTTTAATAATGATTATGATATCGGACTGACAGGAGAAAAATTAAATGGGTTAGTATATTCAGGCGATTCATTAAACGTAGTATTTGATGCTAGGGTGTAAGCATTTGAAAACACATCTGCAAACGAGTTAATAATATCAGTGGGTGTATTAAACGTTATACCACCATTATTCAATTGAAGGGGAATTCTTGTAGTACCACTTCTAGTATGTACAAAATTCCAAAGTGTGGTATATTTCATATTATGTTCAGTTTTGGATAAGTACAATTAAGATAAAAATATCGGTTTGTCGATTTCCATTTACGACGATAATACTCTTTAAACTTGATGGCATTCTTAATGTCACGCATAAACCATGGGGGAAAAGAGGACTTGTATCGGACCTGAAAGGGGACCGTGGCATCAAGTATACTATAAAGCAATAAGAATACTGTTAGTGCTTCATTTACATCAGTATACGTATCCAAAAAGTCCAATTAACCGAATGAAGTATTTTATATAGTTCTACATAGTTTGTTTTACGAAAATTATAAAATTTGTTGTTTGTGTTTATTTTGTATTCGTGTGTAAATTTGATTTTACAACTAATGCTGGGTGATGCCATATTGTACATCACGATAATACAAGGGAGATGGCAAGTAGTGATTCGTATGTGTGGAACGTTTGTTTGCGGTGGTAGGCAATTCTTGGTATATTTAGTTCAATTAAATTTAGTAGGTAGGAATTATCAGATAAGTTATGAATTGTTTTAAACAAGTCAATAATTGACGCTATTTTGTATTTAGTGTGGACAGATTTTTGATTAAATTCATCTAAAACTAGAATAGGAAGTAGGAATAATTAAAATATAAGTACTTAAGAAACCTTTTCTGAACTGTCTCCAAAATATTAATATATTTCATGTAGTTTGGTGACCAAACTTTTGCACAATACATAATTTTGGGCATTAGTAGTGATTGATACAAACTGAGAATAGGAGCAGTCGATTTAAATTCGCGACAATTTTTGATGATGAAACAAAATATTTTGTAACAATCCTGTGTAGTCTTCTCTACGTGTGTATTAAACGATAACTTGCCATCAAAATATACTCTCAAATCTTTGATACAATGTGTACGTATAATTATAGAGTTATTTAATTTATAATTATATAAAATAGGCGTATTAGATCTAGTGTACGAAATGATATTACATTTTTAAATATTTACACTAATATTGTGTGTAGTACACCACTCGTTTAGTACTGACAAGTTATCTTGTAAATTAACAGCATCATCATAATTATTGATTACATTATAAAGTTTAATATCATTCGCATAGATAAAATATTTACAATTTAGCAATTCAGAGACATTATTCACAAATATTAAAAACATTGAGGGGCCTAGGTTCGAACCCTGAGGCACCCCATTACCAGCGATGTAGACTTTAGATTTCTTACCCATATATGAAACAAATTGTTGCCTGTTTGATAAATATGAGGAAAGAACCGATACGACATTGCCACTTATATCACAATTTTGGAGCAGAGAGATTAAAATATCGTGTGGAATTCGATTAAAGGCTTTACTCATGTCTGTATAGATTACATCAACCTGTCTCCCTCTTTCTAAGTTACCAGATATGAATTGGGTTATATTTATTAAATTGGTTTGGGTTGAATTCTTTCTCATAAATCCATATTGATTAGTGTTGAATATATATATATTCGGTGATAATTGATTCCAAAACTTTACTCAAATTGGATATAAGTGCATTTGGTCTGTAATTTCCTATGTTAGTCTTGTCTCCCTTTTTTAGAACGGGGCAAATTCGTGAAGTCTTGCAGCAGTCAGGGAAAATACCGTTATATAAAATGCTGGTATATAGTCAGTACCCATGGTTATTTTTGGTTTTAATTAAGGATCAAGGTTTTAGGAGTCTCCTAAAAACTTGATCCTCGGAAATATACAAGTTTCCTAGATTATGTTGACAAGATTTTGGGGTATAGTTGTCGCCATTCCTGACGATATTATCTTCAATACCGTTAACATATTTACGATAAGCTTGTCTTATCTTTTGTTTAGTTATGTTACGAATGTTTTTATATTCCACTTCATTTACGCCTCCTATACATTTAATTAAATGTTACTTTCTTTCTTTCAACGAGATTTGAGGATTGTGTTTTATGCATTTTGGAACCAATTTATTCATAGTATTGTATAAAGTACTGTAAAATATATTGCAGCAATGATGTACGTTGGATGATAATTCTATATCCGACCAGCTTTTTTGTGAAATTTCTTGGTATAGGAAATGCAGATTCGCGGCTTTAAATTATATTGATGTTCACTTTCTGGTGGCAAAAAGTTTATGTTTTCATGACACGAGACTGCTAAATCAATAAATAATGATGGATGATGTTGGTCTTCCTCAACAAGGTGGCATAAAGATGTTTGAATATAACAGATTTCGTAGGATGATAAAACTAGGTCTAAAAGCCTGTTATTTGTATTAGGAAAAAAATTATGATTATGTAAATTATTTAAATTTGTAAAATTTAAATAAGGTAAATAAGTGTTATGATATTAATGAAATTGTTGTAAAAAGGTAAGTTAAAGTCACCTACTATTTAAATATTATTTAGGTTAAAATTTTGTTCAATTGATTTAAACAAAAGATTATAATTATCAGGTATAGTTTGCGGAGGGACGTATACATATAATTATCAAAGTATTTTTGCTTATATTTAGTTCCATAGCAATTATATCAATATTTTCAATATTAAACGGAATCGACAATGGAAGGAATTTGTAATTATTTTTTATAGCAAGTAAAACACTGCCACCTTTACGTATTTTCATGTCAACTCACTGTTATAAACACCATCTTTTAGCCAAGTTTCTGTCAGTGCAATGAAATCGTTGATTAATACATTATTGTACATTTCAATGGTTTTGGTATTTAATCCATTAACATCTTCATATTAGATGTTTAGGTGTGTTGTCTGTTGATAAGCATTTAATTTTCCTTTTTTACAATTTTAGGAATTTCCCGGATATATTTAATTGTGATATTCTTTTCTCCAACCTCGATGTGTTTATTTAATTCGGTTTTCAGTGCTTTTAAATGATTCTGTTTGCAACGGTGTTTGATCAGACTTTATATTTATGCCGGTTTTTATAGATTTGCTTTTAATTAATAATTGTTTGGCATGTTCTTCATCAGTGAACACCACTTTTATCGGGCGGGGCTTGTCTGATATTTTGCCAATTCTAACGATTTTTTTGGGATTTATATCTATTACTCCTTTGCACATATTTTTTAGGTTGGTAGTATCATCTACAATTTTCTCGGCAGTATTCGTTTTGGTCGATTCGGGAAGGTTATAAACTATAACGTTTCTGGATCGGTTCTTTTGCTCCTCGATTTCTGACGTAAGCTCAGTTGTATTCTTGTTAATGTTATCCTTAGATTTCAATAATAGATTTTCCTGTTCTAGTACTATAACTCGGTCTCTGAGTTTATTGATTCCTGCGTTTATTGAAGATATAAATTCATTCTTATAAATTTCAAATTGAATTTTTTGATTTTTCTAAATAATAGTCAATTTTGTCCCTTCGTACCCTAACAAAACTCCGTCATCCTCTCAATCCTTTATATAATCCTTCTAATCAGCTCCTTTATGATACTACCTCAGTTATTCCCATCCAAGAACGCCTTCGATTCCTATCAGAAAAATTCTCCAAAAATCCTTCCAACTTTCACATATTATCCCTATACTCTATTCCTAGAAACCCAAATCTAACCCCTAAATTTAAAAACCCACATTCTACCATTTTTGATTTCATTTCATCATTTCATGCATCTACTCATTAAAGACTGACGCCATATGACTGGACAAATCAAGGCAGAAAGACCTCTGGTCGATAGCCATTTGACATATTAACATACTAACACCTCATCAATTATTTATTATTTAAATGTTAAATTTTATTGTACATATTTGTCAATAAAGATGTATATATATATATAGTCAATTTTGGCATCAGGGATATTAATACAAGTTGCATGTTTCCATTTTTTACAATTGATACATTTAAGGCCTATTGTGCGAAAACCAAAATTCTTATTACATGTATCGGAAGTAATTGCCATTTTAACTGTATAGTTTATTAAATATGTTTAAGTTTGTGACAATTTCGAATCTAAGATTTCACAGCCTCTTCATTAGGAGGTCGTAATTTTATTGAGCGAACACTATTTGATCGCGTTGGATTGTATTTCCCAAGGCGAATGGGAATAGAATCAGGCATATGAAGATTTAATACTGGCAGAAAGCACGTATTGATTTTTTATCAAGTATAAGCTGCTGTTCTTTGGAGTCACAAACTGTTTCCTTAAGTCCATAAGCAATAATATTGTTTTTCCGTTTATTGCGTTCGGCTATCGAATATGATTTCAACTGTAATTGCAGCAGTCGATGGCATAAATGGAATCGAATTGTATTTCAGTAATGATAATATCAATTATTAATTACTTAAACAGGTGAGCATAGTTCAATAAAGTTCATGTTACAAATTCTAAAATTTCGAATATTTTAAATTATAAGCTTTAAGCAAATAATCCTATTTTCTAGTGTATAGACTTATGATTTTATCTTCCAGTGTAAATAAACTGATTATATACAGATTAATAGCTAAGGAAGCACACCCCAAAAATAAAAAATAAATATTATAAATATCTCCACACATACTCCTTGAAAAACTTTCCCATGATATCCATATGTTCATTCTAAAAATATACAACTATTCCCATTAAGTTTCCCCACCGAATGGAAACAAGGTATTGCAATCTGCATCCCCAAACCTGACACTGATCCTACCCTAGTATCCAGCTACCGTCCCATTACACTCCTCCCAGTAATAGGTAAACTCTTTGAATCCCTCCTTAAACAAAAACTTCTTCAATCCGCCAATAATCACATACCTGAATACCAGTTTGGTTTCCTACCCGAAAAATCAACCATACAACAATTCTTTTTCTTGATATTCAAAAGGCATTTGATTCGGTTTGGCATATTGGCATATCATATATAAGTGTTTATTTCTCAATATCTCACGTCATTTAACTATCCTCATTCACAACTTCCTGTCTAACAGAACCTGCCAGATTAGATCCAAACAAACCTAAGGATCTCCACTCTCACCCCTTTTGTATAAAATTTTTTGTCATGACCTATTCGATCCCAATCCATCATACTTTCATCCCTCAAGATACGCCCTCCTCTTTGCTGACGACACCGCACTTGTTACCCACGCCTCGACTCTCCAAGCTGCCCAATTATCCCTCCAATCATCATTCGATGCAATCCAATCCTGGTGTTCTAAATGGCGTATGAAAGTAAACCCTTCCAAATCCAAACTGTTTACCCCCATCATAAAATCACACCACATTCCGCTTTCATTAAGATTAACAACACCTACATCCACCCTTCCAACACCTGTGAATACCTAGGCGTCCTTTTCGGTTCCAAACTTTCCTTTTCAGCCCACGCACAATCAATAAAAGCTAAAATAAAAACAAGAGCTCTTCATTTTCGTGCACTCACCTACAAAAACCAAGGCATTTCGATCAAAATAGCCGTACACATATACGCAGCAATTTGTCGTCCTCTCATTGATTACAGTGCGATCCTATTTAACCAAATCCGCCCTTCCACTCTCCACCACTTTAACGTCGACGAAAGATCAGCCCTACGTCCCCTCACCAAAGTAACACATCTCATCTACCCCCTGCACAATCCTTTTAATGCTTTCCTTTACAAAACCACCCAAGTCACCCCAATATCCCAACGCATAAATAGCCTTAGCATAAAATTTGCCAAAAATCCCTTTAATGTAACCCTCCTCAATAAATTTTGCACCCCCCAAAACCCCACAATCCCCCTAAACATAAACTCCCATCATTCACAATTCATCAATTCATTAGTTCGAATCATCCAAACGGTTAAGCTAGCAAATTTATTTATTATTTTACATATAACTTTGAGTCAAGATAGGGCAGAAAGACCGATGGTCAATAGGCCAAACGCACAGACTAACCATTATATTCCATTTGTCAATGTTTTTAATTGTATATATACAATGTTCGAATAAAGATGTTATTCTCTCTTTAGCTAAGGAAATTAAATTAGTCGGATTTAGATAGTTTAAAGCTATAAAATTCTAACATTTTCATTTTTTGCACAAAAATCATCAAAAGTTTTAGAATTATAGCAATACTTAATGAAAAATGAAATTATAACTAAAGAAAAAGTGTTCACAAGATAAAAGCATTCTTTTTTTTTTAAAAAAAGCTATCAAAGACATTAAAAACTTAAAATTTGCATTTTTCAGAAAAGAAATTGTTGATTTTAAAATTTAAATACTGAAATTTACACTTGTTCTAAAAGTAAGTATAAAAATCTTAAAACGTTGTTAAGACAAGTTAAATAATTTGCAATTTTAATTTAGAAAAATTCGAACAGAATGTATCAAAAGCTCTATGGGCTGTTTTAGTTTCAATTTTGTGAGTGAGAAGTCGCTCTTCACGTGCTCCTTCTCAAGTGTGTGTTTATCATAGTTTATGGCATAGTTATTATTTACTTCTGTAAATAATTTAAAACAACTTCATTTTATAAAGAATTTCAACAATAGAATTTTGGATTTAGTTTAAAAAACATACACAACTTCTGTAGTTGAGAAATCTGAATGTAGTTTGGTTTATAAGAATCGGCACCACCCACTAATAAATGTAATATTGCCATATAAATCCAACCCAGTTTTTTAGCTTGGGAACGTAACCATGATTTTTATAACTTTAAAAACGCTAATAATTTGTATGAAGCTTGTTATTAAAAAAATGGTCTAAAATCGAACAGCCATCTGATTCAAAAGAGAGCTGCGACTTGTTTTATAAAAAGTTGCATAAAATCCTATATAAATACGTACCCAAGCGTAAACACAAAGTTAAGAAGAAACAATATCCTCCTTGGTTTGATTCAGAAATTATGTTTTAATTAAAATCGAAAGCAAATTATTTAAACATATTCAACATAATATTATGACACTAGAGAAATGTAGGTATATTCGCCGTTTAATAGAGCAAAAATTTAAATTAAGCCATTGGAAATGTATTAGAACTGCAGAAGAAAATATAATGGCCCAAATTTATTTTGGTGCTTTATTAACAAAAATAAGCATCAATCATGAAAACCACTATGTATGAAATATCGTGATACAGTTCTTGAGACGCAAATGGACGAAGGTTTTGCCACACCGTTAAAAAAATAATATCCTCCAAGTAATATTGACGTCAAACCACAACTATCTTACCAGGCCCTAAGAAACTTCCATATTGATGAAGATCAAGTGCTAAGTGCTAAGACTTGTATTTGTATTTGTTAATTAAGTGATTAAATATAAATTCATAGTTGAGAAATTTTCAAAGTTTTAAATTTTAAAAGATCAAACCTAGAACCTTGATTAAACGTGCCTTTAGAAATGATAAAAAATTATTACTACAAGTACATTTGTCAACTGGCTATCGACCTTATCTTTGTGGGACCACAGATTAAGCAGATGATGAAGTCGGAAGAGTTTGTTCAGAATCTGGGTGAAACCGAAAGAGAAGCCTGAAAAGATTTCGTAGCCGTGACTGAAGGATTCCTGGGGAATCACAAGGCAGAAAACTATAACTAGTCGAAGATTTAGTTGGAAATTTTGGGAAAATGGGATGTTGCATGTCTTTGAAGCTACATATGTTAAAATAGCATCTCGATTGCTTTAAATATAACATGGGTGATTACTGTGAAGAATAAGAAGAACAGCTCTATCAGGACATTATGGCAATTGAGAGGAGGTATATAGGTTATAGATTATCAATAATAATAATAATAATAATGTATTGATGTTATTAACATTTGAGTGTTTTAGATAGGACAAAAAATACAATTATAAATAGAAATATATAAAAATATAAAACGTGTGATACTCATTGGAAATTGAAAATTTGATAAATAACAAGTTAAAATAAATAAATATCACAGTTTTAAAATTACAATACACAATACCATATAAAATACGTAAAAAATATAGGTAGACAAACTACTTTAAAAAACAGCGATAAAATACATAAAGAATACTTACATACGAATATGGGTTAAAATTTAAAAGCAATTAAAAAGACATTTCCATAAATTCACTAAATGAATAAAAAGCATTCTGTATTAATAACTTCTTTATGTGTTCCTCAAATAAAGGTAGAGCTAAATCCCTCACTGTTTGAGGCAGTTTGTTGTAGAAGTTTAGACCAAAATAATTTTTTGAATTTCTTATTTTATTCACTCTAAGAAATTGCAGGTTGATTTTGTGGGAAGACCTTGTATTATGATTGTGAACATCATCTCGAGTTGCATAGGTTGAAATATTTAATTTAGTGTACATTAGTGCATGGTAGATGTAAATACATGGGAAGGTAAGTAGACCATACTCAATAAATTTGTGTCCGATATCATCTCTGAAGCCTACACCTGTTATTAAGCGAATTACTTTTCGCTGCAGTCCAAAATTCCGGTACGTATGACTGGAGTGACCCCAAATGAGCATTTCATAGTGCATTAAAGATGCAAACAAACTATGGTAAGCTGTCCAAAGCACTTTCGGATGGGTACAATCACGCAGATTGCGTAAAAGGTAAATATTCTTACTCATAATTAATAAAACACTTCAACTTTGTTTGTATAACACTCCATATTTTATTTCGTTGACTAGTTTCGGCAACTCCACTTGCCATTATCGAAACATAAGTAAATTAAATCTTTTCTAGAAAAATCTGGAATTTATAAATTAACATGTTCAAATTGTCAAGGAATTTACATAGGTCAATCTGGTCGAAATTTCAATGTAAGATTTAAAGAACATTTGCGCTCTATTAGATTAAATCAAGTTGATAAATCCACTTTTGCTAAACACATTATTGAACAAAACCATTCTTTTGGAGAGGATGTACTAACGATTATTCATTACGCCGAAAAGGGACGAAAAATGAATCTTTTAGAATCCCTAGAAATCCACAAAGCCCGCGCTAATCCGGGAATTCCACTAATTAACGACCAGGTTGACCTAATGTATTCTCCTATTTTTGACGCTGTCTGTAAATAATTTTTATGTATAAATACCTGTGCAAATCGTAGATTTAATTTACTTATGTTTCGATAATGGCAAGTGGAGTTGCCGAAACTAGTCAACAAAATAAAATATAGAGTGTTATACAAACAAAGTTGAAGTGTTTTATTAATTATTCAAACATGTATAACGAAGTAGAAGCTTCTTACATTAACAAAATATTCTTACTCAGTTGTATACCCAAGTAAATAATATGATTTTCCCATATTAAGGATGCGTCCAGATATATACCCAGAAATTTTACAGGATTTGTGTACGGGTTAACAATTGCCATAGCGTTTCGCTTTTCGAAATGTTTAATTTAGGTTTATTTTGTTTGAACCAGTCTAATGCCTTTGAGTGTGATGTATCCATTAATTCTTGTAATTTCGTGGGGTCATGTATTAATTAGAGTAGTGTCATCAGCAAACAATACCACTCAGATGTTCTGCATGAAAGTAGGTAAGTCGTTAATGAACATTACATTAAAAACAGTAGGGGCCCAAGTGCAGATCCTCGAGGCACCACGCAATTTATGTCTTTGATGTCAGATGTGGTATTATTAAACGACACTACTTGTTTTCTATTAATTAAGTAGGTATCTGCTTAATTTATCTAAAATAATATCGTGGGATACACAGTCGAAGGCTTTGGACAAATCACAAAACTGGGTTGAGATTATTTAATCTGCCTCAAAACCCTCGTTTATGGTCTGGATGAGTGCTAATATTGCAGTGGTTGTATTTCTCCTAAGCTTGAAACCATATTGGTTTGTATTAAGAAAACAGTTTCTTTCAAAGTGATTATATAATTGTTTTTTTGTAATATAACTTCAAATTACCTTAGATAACAGTGGTACCATAGAAATTGGCCTGTATTTATTTTTATCATGAAGGTCACCGTTGTTTTTAAAAATTGGTACGACTCATTGATGAGATTGGTGAGTAGAACTACTATGATATTTATAATTGATTTAAGTATAACTGTATTATTTAGTTATTAGTTTATTCAACAGAAATAATTTCATTCAAATTAGTGTTGCTTTGATACTTGTACTATTCGTAACACGCAAATTAATTTGTATCATTCAATGTCTGTCGAAGTATTAGCTAGGGAAGTAGTTGTTTCAAATTAATTTGTTTTTTAGTCTTAGTAAGACTCATTGTTGTAGATTCACGAAATGTTTTCGTATTTTTAAATTATTATATAACTGTATTCATTCCATAGAAATCCTTATATTTTTATATGTTAACATAGGGTGCTGGTGAGGTGGGTTAGCCTCTCTTGAACTGCGGCCTAAAAGATCTATTGTTCTACCCTTAACCAATCACTTTCCAATCAGTCCCTCGCCCTGGTAACTTTCTTGGGGGTGATATTGCTCACTTCTTCGTGGGATAATCGATCACTACCGAAGTGTGAAAGACGCTTGTGAACAATCGCGACACAAGTGCTTAGTATGTGCTCGGTCGTTTCATCTGCCGAATCACATAATCTGCAGTTTCCACTTTCAATGATGTCGGAGGGCACAATGCCCTGTCATGAGTCCGGTGAAAGTTCTCAGCTCGTTCCTTGTGAATTCAAGCACCTTGTGGCTGTGATCGAGTTTCATGAGTCGTTTTGATTGACGTAGACCTGGTACATTGTTCCAATGCTTACGTCTTCTGTCCTGTTCCCATTTTTGCACCACCTCTCTTCTGTTTCCACTTGCAAAATCGTGGGCGTCGTGCCCAGAGCCATGAAGCTCCTGTGGTTTTGGTTAGGGCCATAAATGCCTATTCCAGTACCTCTGGTATTCTTGGCATCATCCATGTACCAGGCTGATATCCCTCGTCCAAACTCCTTGACTCTCATCAAAGTCCTTTTGGGGTCCTCGATTGAGAGGAGCTATAAGAGAAAACAGACCAAAAATATGATGGGAGATTATGTTTAGGAACTTGTTAGGGAAAGTTCTCTAACTCATTAACGTAAGTCGCCTAGGCAGAAAATGTCATATTTTCAAAACAAAAACAGCAAGTAATAAATATAATTATATCATACGCATAGAAATGTAACTGCGGAGGTACCACTGTTAATAAAGAATATTTTATTATATTGAAATTGAATATTACTTTATTGTTTTACACCAATATCGGTACAATCAATTCTACGAAAATAGACCTACAATGATTTCCTTTTTTGTCAGAAAAAGAGATTCGAATAAAACCAATTTTTATCCAAAAATTCAGGAAAAATCGCAAGAAAAAATATTTTTACAACCCTATAGCTTTATAATAAAGCCATATTCTTTCAGCATCAAATCTGTTGTGTCTTTTATAGATGTACAAGTGGTTTATGCTGAAATTTAACGGCTATTATTGGTCGTACAAAGCAACCATAGCGTAAAATATAAAAATAAAGCCTAAAATTCCATAAAATCGATCTCCTACCCGTAAAACCAAATCGGTATCACTTTGACGTTGGATTTCCTTCATTTTGGTTATTCTGAACCGGTTTATAGTAAAGAGAACTGAGTCACAAAAATCGTATTGTACAGTGTTATTATTAGAACTTGATTTATATTCGTTTAAAGTTATTATTTGATGTTCAATTAGGAGTACAAGAATGGTCATATTTACCTTTTTTTTCTATTCTAACACTCCATTTTTGGAAAATTTTAGAACTTAAAAATTAAAAACTAAGAAATTTGATTAAATATTTTTGAAGAAATGATTAATCTATCTATCAAATATTTATCACTACAAAATTGCCATCATTATTCTACAGTTTATAATGGCTCCTACCTTGAAAAAGCTATTTTTAGAATTAGAGTTGAGAATACGAAAACTTAATAAACATTTTGTAAATTATTGATGTTTTATGAAAGAAATTTAAATCTTTATTTAATTTTTATTAATTGTTGTACAATTAGCAGTAGTCAAATGGTAATTATTCCAAAAGAAGTTCTTTTTTCTATATTTTGAAAAATTGGATTCTTGAGAATTTTACAATGAGTCTTACTAAGACTACAAAACAAATCACTTATTAAAACAAGTACCTCGGCGGACATTGAATGGTACAAAAGTAATTTGCGTGTTACAAATAGCACAGCTCTTAAAGCAACACTAGTTTGATCGTATTTATTTTGGTTAACGAAATGTTTTCGTATTTTTAAATTATTAGTTAATTTTCTACAATGGACAAAAGGACATTAATATATTTTATTATACAAATTTGTAAGTTGCTTAATAATTTTATTAAATAAATTATTATATTATTAGTCGTTGCGCTATTTAACAATTTAACAATTTATGATGGTTTTTATATAAAAAGAAAAGTCGAATTTTTAGAGTTTAGAAATTACTGGTGGTGTCGATGGTAAGATTATGAGTTGGAGTATATTAGAAGAAAATAGGTTTTATTATTATTTACTTTAAGTAATTTTTTTTGAAAACCATTTGAATATACTTTTCAAATTTTCCTCAACAATTTCTTTTATTGCCAGTATACATTATTACAGTATCGTCTGCATATGATGTAATATTATCTACGGTTTCAATATTAAAAAGATCATTCAGAGAGATGTTAAAAAGAATTGGACCAAGAACGCTTCCTTGAAGGATCCCACATTTATGTTTTTGTCTTAAAATCATTTCTTATAGACGTAAGTTGAACACATTGTGTTCCTTTGTTCCTTCATGGAGGAAACTACGAAAAAGTTGTAGAGTGATTCCTTTAATATTTATTTTTTTCAATGGATTTTAAGAGTATGGAATGACTGATTGTTTCAAATGCTTAAGATATGTCTATAAATACAAAAAGAGATGGTTTACCTTTATCAAAAACTAAATACATATTCGCGGTTAGGTGGGACATAGCGTCTGCTGTATTTTTATTCGATATAAATCCATACATACATAAAATGCTAAATTTCTAAAGCTTCATTTTGTGCAAATGATGGTATCGACCGTTACTATGTGGTAGTTCATTTTAAAAGGGTAAATGAACCTAATTTTTAAGTTTTTATACCACTATTTATTGTATAATATACACAAACAAAGTTTACAATATATTATCAATTTTGACACAACTATAGTTTCAACACTTGATAATGACCTGCAAAGGTTGAAACTATAGTTGTGTCAAAATTAATTTACTCTTCATTTTGTTTTTATTTGGATATTACTCTAAAATCACTGGCAATTACATAATTTAGATTAATAATCTTTAAAACTTAAAAATTGAGTTCAGTACTTAACGTATTAAATTTCACTAGCTATTAACGACTAAACAATCCTTATAAATAGAAAACGCGGTCGCGGCAGAATATCGTTTTGCAACGCGATCTAAATCCACATTCCCGAACCCGCATTCCTTCTATTAAGCAACAACAGCGACAATAAAATGTGCGATGCATAATTTCCACGCGAACCGTACACAACAAACCGGCCAAAAAATAAATAATTACAATAACGACGCGATGTGGCAATGGCAATTAAGTGGAAACGTTAAGTGACTTTAAATGATGTTATTCCAGTTCGAAATCACGGAATGGCATTTGAAGGGCGTTTGCGCGCCGCCGCCGGATCGATCTGAAACGGTGCTGGTGAATTTCGAGAAGAAAATTTTAGTTCAAGTTCAAATTCGGTCGTTAATTGAGAAAACATTGATATTGATATTGAAATATCGTCATGTCACTTATTGTGAGTTTAAGGCATCTTTTGGCATTAGTGGGATCAGCATACCTTCATTACTTCCTGAAGTGGGATGGTTAAATGTAGATAATCAAATTAATTTTGCATGTGCTATTTATTTTCAGAAGGTCATAAGACTCGAACAAGTTTCTTTTTAAACTTATCACTTATAGAAGTGATGTGCATTATCTGAATTTAAGACATGGTAGTCGTATTGCTGCACCTAAACACCAAAACCGCCTTGATGCAAAAGTCTTTCATCTTCAATATAGCAAAAATGTATAATTCAATCTTTTATGAATTTAAATGCTTAAGCATCGGATTATCTATTTGCTGCAAAAACAATGAAAAGCATCACCCCTAATTTAATTTAATTTAAAATAATGTTAATCATAGATTTTTTTCTTATACATAATCAAGGTCGCAGTGGAAGAACAGGGAGATTTTATATTTCAGGTCCTATATAACTGACACCTTGTGATTTTCATAACTAGTAAGTCTCTCTATTTATGTTTATTTTGATATTTGTTACTTATCTAATTTAAATTGCCGAAATTTAGCTGCCGAAAAATAGATCCCACATAATTTAACAATCGATTGGAAAGGCTCGTGTCGATTGGTCGAAAACAATGCTCAAGAAATACGATTGCGGTGCTTCAAAATATGTCTATGATATTGTATCGCGATAAGGCATGGAACTATCAATTTGAGCCAAATCCAACAAAAGTTGTTCGCGCACGAAGGACTTCGAAACGAATGTTAGCCTGTTTTTTCGGCAAAAACGCACATGTGGCAACTGTACCATTAATACAATATCGGACTGTCAATTCTGAATGATACACAATCACTACTTTATCAGAAGTTTTCGGAAAAATAAGGAAATCCAACAGCTGAAGAGGAATCATTCTCTATCAGGATAATGCAAGCTCTCACACATCGGCCCAAACAACAGATTTTTATCGAACTGAATGGGTCATACACAATTAACCAATGACTTATTTTTATTGCTGCAAATCATCTTAGAATATTTTTCCTTATAAAATGTTTATTTATTCAAAACTAAACTGAAAATATGTTTATATCGTACAACTTAGTAAAATAAACAGTTTATCTTCTGTTATATTTTATCTACGTTTCCTCTAAACTTATCAACATTTTTTTTTTCTTATATGCATTAATTTTAGCCCTTGTTCTTCTCCTTTTTCTTAAGAAAATTCTAATTCTTTTATTGTTCTACGCAGTCTCTTCATTATTTAAGCAATTATTGCCTTTTCTTCATCTTGGAGGGAAAAAATATAAACACAGTGACTTGGTAATCGCAACACCAAGAAGGGGTGAAATGAACTCCGCCCGGGTCTCTTCAATTTAAATTACAGTAATTATATTTATAATAGTATGTATTTTAGATTAATTTTGAAGAGAAACAAAGCAAATAATAAACAATAATAATAAACTTTTTGAATCATCTTGACACAAACGTTTAACTACTGAAATATAGCGATTTATTAAAATCTGAAAGAAAAGGAATAAAAATAACTATATTTTTATTAGTAATCTGTTGGTCCACCCCTGTTGCTTACATACTGATCGATTCTAGCAGGTGATCGATAACCTCTTGAGGTATTGTATCCCAAGCAACCTTTACTTTGCGCTGAAGAGATTAAGGCGTCTGAGGAGGATGCTGTAAGTTCTTTAGTTTTCTCCCCATAATATCCTATATATGCTCAATGGGCCAAAGATTAGGATGGTGGTTATGACAAGATATAAGATATTAGCATTATCCTCCGCAAACCAGTTCATAAAAACTGTTGCAATATGGATACCAGCATTGAATTTTGCTGGTAAATGGGTCTTACAACTACTGAAGAAACGGAAGAATATGGGTTTTTTTTTCACCTCATACACATATCGATGGGCCTCGGATGAATACTAAACAAGACCTCTTTCTAAGATTTATAGGACCCCATATCATAATCCCTACAGTTTGGGACTTCGGGAGTTGCGACTAGGTTCAATGAAGTCAGAATCCTTTAAGCAGACACAACGAAGAAGCAGCTTTGAAGTGTAACACAATCCCACAAAGGGGGTACTTGAATATGAGGATTTGTGCTATTTTCGAAGGAAACATGTTGGGTCCGGAGTGTTTTACGGGTTTAATAAAACGTATATTTAGTATATACACAACTTTAAAACTGTAAAAACTGTACAATTAACTTTAATGACAATGTATGATGATGACTTTGTTAGAGTGAACGTCTTGATACTAATAATGGCGTAGTCCTCCGCCAGGGGATGTCAGGTTGCGCATCTGGCACGGCACACAGCATTTTTGTATTTAAAATATCATAACATATATTCACATAACCCATAATCACCCCTCGAATCCGAGATTGAATACTGGAGTGATGGTTACACCTCCTCTCCGACTCTCCGAGCCATAAAGCTTCATTAAGGTGTTCGTCTGTCCCTCACATGGCCACCATACGTCTTCTATGTCACTCTAAATTCCCGTGTAGTCGCAACCTTCTGCAAACGTTACTGTTGATCGATACGATAAAACCATAAAGGTGCCATCTATCTACCTCACAAGTGAATCTCGATTCCCTGTCTCCAACTGCACTACCCTGATGAGATCCAAAAAGATCGAAACCGGTTGATGTTGAGCCTTTAGTGGTAACACAAGATATGTCCCTTAGGATTGCAAACAGAGAGTTCTGGTTCTAAAGTAAACCGTTCGAAAGGTTACAGGATAACCCTCGTTATCTCGGTACTGGAGAATCGGTCTTTTGTTGCGAAGACCACCATGGACGTCAGTGGTTCTGCTTTGTTTTCTGGTTCCTCTTCTGTGATGTTTCTAATAATCACTAGTCAATGTCTAATAGCAGCGCATCACGGTGGATTGGTTTCGGTTAAGGCGATTAGTAATTTATCTAATCGAAAAATCAACCTTGCGCAAATCAACAATACGATCGAATACGCTAAATTAGTGGTCATTTTCACATTGGCGCACGATAGGCATAATGACACTTTCAAAAATAAAAACGATTAATAGCGAAAACAGTAAAGAACCAAACACAATTTCGCAAAATACTCACCTGATAAAATTGTTAGAAAAAAATGAAAAACATGCCAAACAAGTCATCACTTGATTAATATAAAATAGTAGTAGTAGTAGTAGTGATTGGCTATCGACCGCGTGGTACTTCCGCCATGTGTCATTTGTGTGTGTGTAAATGAGCTTGTTACTTTAAAATATCGCCCCGTCACTCTAAAGCACTATTAATTGTATCCCAATGGTGATAGTACCGGTCACCCATCCAACTACTGACCAGTACCAACGTTGCTGCACCTGTTACGGGGCCGTAACCGAATACGCGCCACCGGCGTGTATAAAATAATATTTTTATCAATTGCTATATTTCAATAGTTAAGCGTTTGTGCTAAGTGTGTCCAAAAAAACCTACCTCTATTTTGTATTGCAATTTCCGCATCACTGAGAATGAAAATAATCCAATCCCCTTTTCACTTCTTGCAATTATTAAACAAAAATACGACTCTTTAGAGTTTTGCTTTATTTAGTAGATACACTGCTACAATTGTTTTACCACTTTGTGGCTTCATCAGGAAGATGAATATATAAAACGAGGGTTGCTACTTCTATTGAGAATAGAAAAAATAATAAGATCTATACACTTTTGCGTGCGACTAACCCACCCATCAAAGCACTTTGTCCAGGCAGAAGATCTAAAACATGCGTTTTGAAGACTCAACCACTTCTTTGGGTGATGAAAAGCGTTGCTCACGCAGTATATCTTTGATTACTGGAAACAATAAAAAGTCATTGGGTGCAGTACAGCGGATGACCCATCAATTCGATCTTTTATGTGTGTCCAAATACTCGTTTGTTGCATGTGATAGGTGTCGTGATGCAAAATGATCCGTCGTTTTGAGCCGGAATCTCTCAATTTACTGAAAACTTCAGGCAAACCAATGGTCGTATACCACGCTAAATTAACGGTGTTTTGATTTCGTGAAGAAAAACGCCACCATTTGCTTCTTGACGCTCCAAGAACTTTTGTTGGCTTTGCTTCACATTGAAACACTCCAATTGCCGACTGGCATTTTTTTCTGTCTCATATGCATAAATCCATGACTCTTCACCTGTGACGATGGTGTATACAAAGTTGTATGTTGAAATCATTTTAAGACAACAATCGACACGAGTATTTTTTTGAGTATTCAACAAATGTGGAATCCAAAGTGCGAACACCCAAATGTTCGTGAAAAATGTTATGTATAATAATGCTTAACCATCTCTCGATTTCATGATATGTCACATGATGAACTTCTTCAATTAGTTTTCGCATAGCATCGATATTTTCCTTCACAATGACCGATTTTGGATGACCTTCTTTAACTTGGTGGCTGAGAATGGCGCTTCATCGCCAAAAGTTGAATTCAGTTGATTGATGCATTTTTTTTGAGTCAGACCACGTCGAAAGTCATAATTCATGATTTTCGCGAGTTAATGGCATCTTTTTGCCGAGATGAAATTTTCAACTTACTGTAAACAATACAAATAGTGATCGCACGTCAAGTGTAACGTAAAAAACGTCAAACTTTACAATGGTGATATCAGGTTTCACCTTGCAATACCAGTGTTACTAGTTGTCGATGCATATTTGCTATTTAGCAACCCTCGTATTATTCATCTGCCTGATGAAGCCACATTGCAGTGAAAATATTGTAGCAGTGTATCTACAAAATAAAGCAGTTGCGTTTTTGTTTAACAATTGCATAATGGAGTTTCGCCAAGTATCAGCCTCATCAATCCGTTATTTCCACTTCTTATTTTTATATTTTCGTACTTCATTTTATCTTTCCTAATTATTTTCCTCTTCTTATTCTTCCTTGCGATTCTATTTAAATTTTTATTCTGTTATCTATTTAAAATATTTCTACCGTTCAATCTTTCCTTTTCTTTATAATTATCACCATTTTCTGTTATATTTTATTAAATTTTCATTTATTTTTGATTGTATCTTTTATTTGCATTCTCTAGTCATTAACCTTGGTTCATTCTTGCATTATTTCCAATTCGTCTTCAACTTTATTTTTTTCTTCTATTTTCTTAATCATACTTTATTCGTTTCCAATTATTTTTCTTATTTTCTATTTTCTAGATAAATATAAAAGCAAATCAGAAGGAAATATAAAAAAAAATATAAAAAACTAAGAAGATAACGAAGATAATATAAGGAATAATTTCTTCTTCTAACGCAGAAGAACTAAATTTTCTTTACCATCTATTCTCATTTCTATAATTTTATCTAGAACTTCTTTATCATCATCAATATTTTCTCTGCTCTATTTACATGATTATTATGATATTATATATATATATATATATATATATATATATATATATATATATATATATATATATATATATATATATAAGTGTAGGATGTAAACAGAGCTGGTAAAATTACTCTATTTACTAATACCTAGTCTATGTTAGTTTAATTAATAATTAGTTTTATTAGTTAAGCCAGACTTAATTACTACGATAAGTAAATTAAAACTAGTCTAGAGATAAAATATTACAATTAATTATAAAACAAACATACAATAACAAAAAATAAATAATTAAAACTTAATAGCTATTGTATAAGACTTAAAAATACAGTGATAAAAAATAAATAATCAGATAATTAAAACTTAATAACTATTGATCACAAATTAAAATTTAGTGTAAAGATAAAATATAACAATGATTTGAGCAAATAAAATAATGAGTAATAGTGCAACTATTAATAGATATGACTAACACATATTGAAGACTATGGATTATTTTACAGATTATAGCAGAACTCTTCGTACTCTTTAACACTGTAGAAACAATGTTGTTCTAAAAGTTGTTTAATATATTTTACAAACAACGTTTTCGGTAACTCTTTGATCCTGCTAGGGAGGTTATTATAGTCCATCCGTTGGATCTTCCGTCGTACGTCACAAAATATCGCTTCGAGAAACGACACAAAAAAAATTCAGTCTGATAAAGTAAACCAAATGCGTTAGAAAAAGAACGCATTGTTAAACTTTCGTCGTTTTTTGAAGCGATAGTTTGTGACGTACGACGGAAGATCCAACAGACAGACTATATATATATTTTTACGCTTTGCACTATACACTAATGTTGATAAAAGCTGTGGTTATGTTTGGGCAACTTGATTAAATCATTCCGTGTATTATAATTGTCTTCTGTTTCATGTATGCTGAATAGGTGAATATTACTTTTTACGAATTTTAACTTTTCATAGAGATAGAGACTTATTACAAGCATGATTTTAAGTTTTTTGAACAGTTCGCGGCAGCTTGTGTTTGGTTTTTTGTTACAAATTACTCTTATCAATCGGTTCTGTAGTACACACACTTTATGAATATTGATCTTGGTGGTATTTCCCCAAAAGGTGATACCATAAGATAATTGGGATTGACAATATGCAAAATAAACTGTTCTGGAAGCATCCTGATGTACGTCGTTTCTCGTGACATATATAAGGTACCTATATTTGGATATTTTAGAACACAACACCTCTATATGTTTATTCCATTTTAGATCTTTTTGAATTATGAGTCCTAAAAATTTAGCTTCTTGTTTTTCCGATATTAATTCGCCCTTTATATTGACATTAGTTGGAGACATTGGTGCTCTAAAATTAATAATGCGTGTCTTAGACGGATTAACTATAAGGTTGTTTCTGTCTAACCACGCACACATCTCATGCTACATTTAGTTCATTGAAACATTGACCTTCTAAGTTCAACGTTGTGTCATCAGCAAACATTATTATATGAGCATTTATAGTTAGTCGTATGTCATTTACAAATATCAGAAATAGTAACGGGCCTAAAATGCTACCTTGTGGGACACCGACTGTTGGACAGGCAGTATTTGATGTATAATATTGTTTTTTTATAGTCATTGTTGTTACATGCTTCCGCTCCGACAAATATGACGTTAGTAGTCGAAGACAGTTTCCTCTAATACCATAGCTAGCTAATTTATTTAACAGTAATTCATGTGGCACACAGTCAAATGCCTTTGACAGATCTAATAGTATGGAATAAGTATGAATATTTTTATCTTGGTTGTCGTAGATAAATTTGAGAAAATTGAATGAGTTGTTGTAAACCCCTTTCTAAACCCAAATTGTTGTCAGAGTTTTATTACATTCAATATAGTGCAATATTCTATTATGTATAACTTTTTCAAATATTTTGGAAAACGCAGGTAGTATTGAAATTGGCTTTTAATTGCCCTTTTTTTGTAAATGGGCACAATTCTACCCATTTTTAGAATTGATGGAAATATACCTTCAGTCAATGATAGATTAATGGCTTGTGTTAAAGGATCAATAGTAGAATTAATTGTGTGTTTGATTACTTTAATGCTCAGATCATAAATGTCATTAGTGCTGTTGGTTTTCATGTCAGTTATAATTTTTTTGATTTCCGATTCGGACGCAGGCCTGAGAAAAATAGATCCCACGTTTTTGCTTTCAATAATATAATTTTGGGTTTTATTTGGTTTAGCTGTATTGCCAATTTTACAAAAATAATTATTCATCGTATCCACTATACAATGAGGATTATCTATTTTGGCTTTATTAGAGTCTATTAGGTAATTTACACATTTATTACTTTTGTTGTTGCCTTGGTTTTTATTCTTGAGTATATTCCATAGTGCTTTTGTTTTATTATTTGCATTTTGAATGCGACTCGAGTTATAGTTTTTTATTTCTATTTGTAGTGACTTATAGATATTATTTACCTCATAGCTTTATGTTCGTTGATATAATTGATAGAAGAAATCAATTTCTTCTTTAAGATTTTTTAAGGTGTCTGTATACCAAGGGTTCTTGTGCTTGAAGTTATTTTTATTTTTTATTTTGGTTTTAATTCGGCAATACTTATTGAAATATGCTAAGAAAATATTATGGAATTCTTTAAAATACGTTTCACAGTCGAAACAGTATAATTTTAAATCGTACCAGTTTATGCCGTTAAGTGCATTATTTAATTCCGATAAAGTTTCATCATTTACTAATAGGGATTTTACTGCATTTTTATTTTTTTTGAGGCTGCAACCAAATTTCATGACCTGGCCTTTATGATCAGATATGTGAGTGTCGACTACATTAGCACTTTTATAATTAATATGTGTTATAATTTTATCGATACATGTTTGACTGATATTAGTTACACGAGTTGGCGATTTTATAGTAATTTCTAAATTATAACAATTTAAGAGATCAATAAATAAAGAGGTTTTGTGATCACTAATTTTAAGAATGTCAATGTTAAAATCACCACCAATAATTACATTGTATTTTTCCCTAATAATCGTCAGATATAAAACATTTTCCATAGTATTGAGAAAGTCATTAATATTTCCATCGGGTGGGCGATAAATACATAAAATGATTAATTTTTGATTTGATTTAGGTTTGAATTCCACAGCAGAAATTTCAATATTAATTTCATTGGAAACATTATTTAAATCAGTCCTGGTATTAGCAGTAATATTATTATTTACCATGATTGCTGCGCCCCCATGGCTGTAGTCGATTAAAACTGGAGATTTGGTGGAAATTGCTTATTTTTGGAAAGGTTTCACAATCCGCAACCCAATGTTCGGTAACTAGAAAAAAATTTACATTCAGTTGATGTTTTGGGACTTCTTTCTTCTACTTTTTATTTTCATTGGATTCCTCTATAGCTACTGAGTGTTACTGATTTCATTTTAGGTCTTAAAATTTTACCTTTGATGATGATCATGTGATCGAAACTAGTTAGGGAAGTTAAATAAATAAATATTGTGAAACAAGTAAAACCAAGTGATATTAATTACTAATTTACCTTACCGTTAAATATTGTTTCACCAAGTTATGGATGAAGAAAGAATTCGTAGTTTAGAGAGCCTCTTCGTATCAGTTTAAAACCATCAATGGCCATGGTATTGGTCATCTGGGATATTTTCCTTGAGTAAGGTTTCGCCCAGTGAAATAATATTGCAACATTAATTATAATAATGATAATATGTGGATCATATCAAACAGTAAGTTTGATAAAAGTTGAAACTATAGTAACAAAGTACAGTTTTATTTATCGTCTGATAAAGTTACTGATTCAAGATGTTTTACAAAGTTATGGCTTCAGGCATCCAACATATAATACAATAATACATTTTATCTCGTTTCAAGAGAAAATTCTACTTATGTTTGTAGCACTTTAAATAGTGTTTAACATTTAGCCTTTGTTTTTGCTTCAATTTTTTTCCATATGAGTCAGCTGCTGGTATACCCCAAGGACCACTATTATTATTTTTATTTTTGTTAATAGTGTAGGTACAATAACCTCGCATATTTTACGATAACTCGATGAATAACTATACAAAAAATATAATATAATAACAGATCTAGGTGCAATATTTGAGAGTAAGTTGAACTTTAATGAATTATCGTGGCGTGTGCACTTCATGAATGACATTACACGCAGCCCGGTCAACGTGGCCAGATAAATAAATCAAAAACAAATTGACACGTCGCGTTCACAATAAAACCGAAACGAACTGTATCATATTTGCTCACCGATTACGAGGCGGTGTTTGAATATTGAAATTTCTCTATGTTAATATTTATAAGGCTAGACAATTGGAAATTCCTACGGCCGGCCGTACACATATTCCATTCAAGGTTAATTAAAAACAAATCAAGCATTTAAGATGCTGCATTCCATAAAATCGCTCTCAGGTGCGGTTTCAAAACAAAACATTCAAACAATTTGATCCTACATAAAAGTGAAAGCTCATTAAAACGTAAAACGTGAAACGGAACGGCCGCCTTATCAAATCATCGGGCTATCTGGGACAATGCGCGCTGATGACAAATTGATACATTCTTTTCCTCCGATAATTATAACAAAATTGAATTTTAAAATTATAAAAATTACATAATTTAATCGAAGAAAAATCAATTACTTCTCGTGAAACCAGTATTTATTATAATACTATTTACGCTACTATAGTTTTGACCTTTTAGTCCTTTTTAAGTATCTTATTTTCTTTTGAATTATTTAAAAAATAGCCCAAAATTTTTGGACAGTTCTTCAACATTTTCTTCTTGCTTAGAAATAATTAAAAAACTTGGAAATAGTGCTTAAGTAACGATAATATTTCTAAGGCTGAAAGACTTACGATCAATAGCCATGAAGAAGAAAACGAGAAATCATAAAAATTATTGTTATAATTATATACTGTAATTACTATCGTCAATAAAAATGTTTCTCTCTCTATTTCAAATTCGTGAATTTTGGAATCGTCGTTGGAATTAATTAAATAAAGAAAAGAATTAACTTTTTACACCACTTTTTATTTCATCCTTGTCAAACTAAGTGACTTGGTTTAATCATAAGAAAAGTTGGACGTTAAATAATAAATAAATAGATCTGTTTTTATTTGTATAAGTAAATTAAATTTATTATCAACGCATTTTGAGAAACATAATCAAGTACTTGAAAATGATATTCAAATGTCGTATTTTTTTATTTAGTGGCAAAAACATACAATGTGTTTTATTTTATTGTTTGGCTTAGTTCAATAATACCCGTGTAATCGAAACCAGTCACTACAGTATAAAATAAAAAGTGCTATAAATAGTGAATTGTTTTCGTTACTTTAAAAATATTTTTCATTTTGTATTTGGCAATGTAAAATAATCGCTGTTCATTGGAATCTAAACAAATCCACATGTTTTGTACAATTTTGCCTCTTGACAAACCGGTTTGCGTTAAATCAAAACACGATATTCCGACAGCGATTAATTTCGTCTATTGCACGATAGGCAATTATAGTAATAATAATGTTCATAAGTGCATAATTAAATGGTCAAGGTGTTTTACGTACAAATCCAAAAATATTAGAAGCTAAATATTATTTTCCAAGAACAATTAATTTGTCCATTGCATAACTAGTGTTTCTTATATTTTTTGTATTTATAGAAGAAAATTCGGAAAAAAACAATTTTTCCAGCTCTTTCGATAAATAATAAAATTATTAATTTCAGAATCTCCAACGGTTAGTTTTAAATTGTTTTTTTTTTTTTAGAAATCCGAAAATTTTACTTTTAGATCTGTTCCTAGGTGGCGGCTACAGCCATTGACTAATGACTACGGAATTCAGTCAATGTCAAATGTCAAAAAAGAGCTGTTTTAGCACACATGTGTCAAGGATCCAGATTCCGGTGGAAAGACGCAACGTACCAAATTGATATCGCATAGGAATCGATGGATTTCACCAGTGAGCTCCTTCACGCCGAATTAGAAGCAACAGACGCTGAAGCCGTTTCACTAAGGCGGGAAGATGAACCTTAATTATTAACCATCCAGCACGGATAAGATGCTGTCCTTACAAAATACATGGAGGTGTTCCTGCCACAATGCTGGTGAGCACTACATCACGGCTATTGACAGCTCACCAATTGCCTCACATAGCCCTACTGTTAGCAAATGGTACCATTGGCACTTGGTTAGCTTCCGTTGGTGCCCAAACTGAATGGGACGTTGCTGGAAATAGAACGCCATCACCAAAGCAGGCGTGTATCCGACGAGCTACAACATGTTGCTAAAACCACCAAGTGTCACGATGGATTTAAAAGCCGGCTATTATCAAATCCCCGCCAAAGTGTGACTGTAATAAAAACAGATTCGTCACGCCATTTGGAATATATCGTTTCCTACAGCTTCGATTTGGACTACAGAACGTTCCTGCTACCCGCATTCGGCGTGAACTTGGAGTAACAATTTTGCCTACTTGGACGATATCATTCTTACTTCACCAGACTTCGCAGAGTTAATAAACGGCGCTGGTCTTTAAAAAGCCGTGAGAAGCGACCTACGACTTTACCGGCAATTTTTGAGAAATTTACTCTATTTCTTGCTTAACCACAACGAAATTCTCTTATATTTTCCCAGAGCTTTTCAGTATTTTCTTGTATTATTATATATAATTGCAACGTTTTTGTAATTTCTTTTTCTTACTACAATTTAAATCCAAATTTCCAGAACTTCTCCTTTCTTCTTATTCTTCTTAAAAAATCAAATTTGAAGTTCCTAGAGTTTTCGAATTTTTCATTAATTTCCATATAGATTTCTAGAATTTTTCATTGATTTCTATATTATGAGAAAGTTGCCTGATGGTTACGCGACTTTCTTTGTTAGATTTTTTCCTAGATATTTGAATTTTTGCAGCAACTTTTCTTCGAGTTTTTCTAAAATGTAAATTAATTGATACTGTAACGTCATTAATAATAAACAGTCATATATTTTGATTATTGCCCTGTCCCAAATTTCTGTAGTAATATGGTTAAAATTTTCCAGCATTTCTTGCATTATTCAAATGGAACTTTTCAGAAATTTCTTTTCTGAAAAATGTCAACTCTTGAAACTAAATTGAACATTTGTTCAATTTTTTAACTACCTTTTCATTCCTGACATGGGTACTTAATGGTTGACCCTCGTATGATATAAATGGCGCCCATTATTACCTTTAAAAATTTTAAAAAAATATTGAAGAAAATTTTTAGAAATTTGGTAAAGAACTGTTAAAAAATTTTAGACTGTTCGAAGTACATTTTCATAATTCTGGAAGAAAACCTACTGGAAGATCTAGAAATCTGTAAGAAAAATGTACTGAAAATTTCTAAAACTTTCGATAAAAATTCTAAAAATTTGGTAGGATGTAATTAAATGAAAGAGGCATGCTGGATTTTTTTAAGTATATTATTAGAAATTTAAACAGCACAGTAAGAGGAAGTATGCAATCCAAAAACATTTTTGTTTAATAATAAACAGCATTAGTTATTAAAATTCTAGGAAAAGTAAAAGAACATTTTATAAATGCCCAGAAACACTCTCGCAATTTATAAAGTATAAAAGTTGGATAATTCTAGAAATCTTTAAGAAAATCGCTGAAAAAATTTATAATTCTTAAACAAAATCCTAGGAATTTGAAAGAAAAGTTGCTGGAAAATTTTAGAATCCTAAAAATTTTAAAGAAAATTTTCTAGAGGGCTTTAATTAAATAAAAGAAGCAATGTTCGATTTTTCTAAATGTACTACTCATTTGTTGTAGATTTTACGAAATATTTTCGTGTTTTTTCTAATTATTAGTTAATTTTCTACAACGTAAAGGACTTATATATTTGTAATATTATTTGTTTTTGTTTCGGAAGGTCTACTGTATCAAATTTACTTATATACCAGGATTATATATTAAAGGCGTTTGGGAGCAATTGTTAGGTTGATGCAGTGTATACAGACTTTTCCAAAGCGTTTGATCGGGTTTCTGATACTATTTTAGTAGATAAATAACATCGCATGGGTTTTGGTGGTGATATTACAAAATTGATTCAGAGTTATCTGACTGATAGAGTACAATTTTTTAAAATGAATAGTTTTTTTTTTAGAGCACTCAATATTGCTTCAGGTGTTCCGCAGGGTTCCCACTGCGGACCCGTTCTATTTTTACTATTTATAAACAATCTTAACACTTATATTAAACATTGTAATTTTATATTATTTGCAGACAATCTTAAAGTATTCGGTTTAATAAAAAATGTTACTGATATTATATATTTGCAGGACCTAAATAATAAATAATAAAAATGGAAAACGCTTCTACATACGTTATCACCCTTTTATAAAAGTAATATTTCCGATTTTAACGCGCTGAACACTTACCTTCAAGTAGCTACAAAACTAATTGACCAAGTTTTCATCAAATCTTGCATTCAACTTCTTCAATAAGATGGTCCTCACAATCAAAGGCCTTGAAAAAATCAGTATAAATAGAGTCAACTTGGTATCCATTTTCCAAGGACTCCGAAAGATAAGTGAGCAGATTAGTGACAGTTGATCTATTTTTAACAAAACCAAGTTGTTCGTTAATTATGATATCTTTACAAGTTCATAATAACTGACCAGACACTTAATGATCTAATATTTTTGGTAATACTAACTGTAAATACACTCCCCTGTAGTTTTCAATATCTTCTTTAATTCCACTTTTAAAAATTGGTTTAATGTAACTACTTTTCCAGGTATTAGGGAATAACCCAGTTGATAGAGATAAATTAAAAATTGTAAAAATTGGTTTCATCAGAGAAAATTTATATTTCTTTAGAAAATGAGCTTGTTCAGGCCATCAAGAAACGAAAATTATAATATTTTGGACATATCATGAGGGGGAAGGATACTCTATTCTACAATTGAACACGCAGAGACAGTAAAAGATCGGCGACTAAAAACTTCCTGGCTCAAAAATCTACGAAAGTGGTATGGACAGACTACCGAACTATTTAGAGCTGCTACATCTAAAGTGAAAATTCTACCCTTAACCAATCACTTTCCAATCAGTCTTACATCGTCCATGAACCTGGTAACTTTCTTGGAGGTGATATTGCTCACTTCTTCGTGGGATAATCGGTCCCTACCGAAGTGTGAAACACGCTTGTGGCCGAATCACATAATCTGCAGTTTCCACTTTCCTCTTTTTCCATCTTCCACAAATGGTATCGGAGGGCACAATGCCCTGTCATGAGTCCGGTGAAAGTTCTTATCTCGTTCCTTGTGAGTTCAAGCACCTTGTGGCTGTGATCGAGTTTCATGAGTCGTTTTGATTGACGTAGGCCTGGTACATTGTTCCAATTCTTGCGTCTTTTCTCCTCTTCCTATTTTTGCACCATCTCTCTTCTGTGCGCCATAGGGAGTCCACAAAACGGCTCTGGTCCGATAGGAGTGGCATTTGCACCTCTTTTTGCGAGTTCATCGACCACTTCCTTGCCTTTAATTTCCCCGTGCCCTGGGACCCACATGAGGGTCAACGAGTTATTCTTCGCCAGTTGCGAGAAGGATCTTCGAGATTCCCAGACAGTCCTTGAGCCGTGACTATAGGCTCGAACGGCCTTTAATGCGGCTTGTTTGTTTGAGCAGATGTATATATGCGCGCCATTTAGGTGCCTATCCAAGCATTCTCTGAGTCCTGGAGCAATTGTATCCAAGCCGCGCTGTAGTAGCGCAGGGAAGATACCGTCCATTCCTGGGGATTTATATGGATGAAGTTGTTTATGGCCCAAGTTATTTTGCTGAGCGTGAATATTTTCCCCGCTAAGCAGCAGCTGTCACGGTTGGAATAGTGAGCCACTGAGTCGGTACATATATGCTCACTGTGGATATTTCGTCGAACGGCAAACAAAACCACCGTCTCTAGATTTTGAACTGTTGCTGTGAGAACGGTCTACTCTATACACTGTAAAATTCTCGAGACAGAGTTCAGAGTCACTAACAGATTGATCAAGCCATGTCTCAACCAAAACAATAACATCATAAAACGAACAATTAACAGATAAAATAAATTCTCTAAGTTTTGGAAATGCACACTTAGTTTTTTTTATTTGAAGTATTTTAGATAATTAGTGGATGTTCATTAACGTATTTAATAGTTAAATTAGATTCTCCTCTACTTTTTCGAAAATATAGTTCCTCTCGAAGTTTCTTTAAACGCGCCCTTTGCATCACCGTCAAATCATTGTTGAATTTAATGTTTCCAGTATCCACTGCTCTACATACTCTCAACAAATCAATGCCGATTTTCGATTCACAGATGATAATTTAAGTGGACGTGGTTTATTATTATTTTAATTTTAAGGCTGGCCGTTATTCCGATTTATATGCTGACATTATAAATACAGATTGGTCAACTGTGACAGGAACAAGCAATATCGAGACTGCTTGCAATGAATTGTATAAAATATTATAAAATTTGTTTGAACTGCATATTCCTTAAAAACACAAATCTGTAAATTCACAATTTCCTACTTGGTATGACATAGAGATTAAGGATTTAGTTCGTCGTAAAAGTAAATTACACAAACAGCTGAAAATTAATAACCAGCAGTCAATTAAAATTGACTCTCCCGAACATATTCTACAAGGTTTTGCGGATAATTTTAAAAGAGTTTATGAGACACTCGAATCTGACCAGCCATTGGATAATTCTTTGGATAACTCGTTTCATAATATGGGTCATTTTTGTGAAGAATTAGAAGAAGAAGTTGTGTGCTCTTATCTCAAGAAACTGAAACCGAAAATGACCATGGGTGCTGATCAAATACCAAGTTTTTTCATTAATGACTGCGCCTCACAACTCGCGACTCCTCTAACGTATATTTATAACTTAATTTTGTCAGGAGATGGTTTCCCGAACTGTTGGAAAGTTACACGTATTAATCCAATATTTAAAACTGAAAACTATAGACCGATTGCAATAATTTCTATTTTTTTCAAGGTTCTGGAAACCATTCTTTGAAATTATATTCACTCTTATGTTGATCATCATATTTCCCCTCATCAACATGGTTGTATAAGACATATATTGACAACATCGAATATAATAAATGTATTACGGTCCTTTCTGGAAAATAGACAACTTTATGTTCGTTTTAAGGGATGCAACTCATCTGTTTTCATAGTTAATAGTGGTGTTCCCCAGGGCTCTAACCTTGGCCCATTATTATTCCTAATTTTCTTTAATGAGATTATCAAAGTATTCGATTGTAAATTTCTAATGTAAGCTGATGATGTTAAGCTGTTTGGCGTTATTGAAAATGTCCAAAGTTAAAAATGGTCATAAGTTAAATATTTCCAAATGCTGTAATGTAACATTTACTAGATCTCGAGATATCGTGAACTATGATTATAAGTTAAAAGATAGCATAATTAGCAAATTAGATTGTGTTAGTGACTTAGTAGTATTTGACCGTAAATTAACTTTAAACATTCATATTGAAAAACTCGTTTAAGGTGCTTGGGTTAATTGTACGAAATAGCAGGGATTTTAAAAGTATACACACCGCATTATTCGTTCGAATCGATGAGGGAATAGACGTGTTAAAAGTGCTCCGCCAAATAGTTGATTTAAAAGTTATTAAGTGAATATAATTAGTAACAAAAGTTAGTGCCCAATGCAGAGTGAGTACTTCTTCACATATTTTTTTATATCGGTTACCATCCCTTTTACAAGAGAGCAAATGATTGATTTAAAATCGATTATTAAGGTCGCCATCGTGGAGATTTTTAAAGACGATAAATTTATATCGACTTTTATTGAAACTGCCGTGAACAAGGCCAAAATGGAATTCCAAACACAATATGATAAATACAATACAAATCTATCCACTTTAACTACTCAAATTACTGCGCTGCAAAAACGCGTGGATCAACTCGAACAACATTCACGCCGAAAATGTTTAAGAATCATGGGATTGAATGAAGAGCCTAATGAAAATCTGAAAAACAAACTAACAGATTTACTATCTACCAAGTTACATGTTAATGATGCAATAATTTCAAACTGTTATAGGACTAAAAACAGAGTTAAAAAAATGACAATACTCACACGATTATTGCTCCGTTGGAATCAACGGAATGTATTGAAAAAGTAATCACTGAAGATCTATCTCTATATACAGACTATTAAATTTATCAAGAGAGAAACTTGGCAGGAAAATGCATGGTCTTCGCGTGGTAATGTCTTTATCAAGGGTACGGATGAAAATGGAAAAGAATTTATTAAGAAAATCTACAACAACAAAGAATTGGATGAGCTTCCTGGGAATAAGAAATAATAACAATTAATGTCATGCATGTGTTATTATTGTTTATTATTATTATTATTTATTATTATTATTATTTATTATTATCACATCTATGCACAATTTCGTTTTATTTAAATTTCTAGTAATTTCCTATAACTTTATTAACAATATTCTAATTTAATTGGAAGAATTTCCTGGGAATAAAATACTAACAAATAATGTCATGCATGTCCCATTTAATATTTTTGCTTATAATATTTCTTTTATTATTATTATATTTGTTTTTCTTTGGTATTATCTCATCCATTCACGATTTTGTTTTATTTAAATTTTTAGTAATTTTTTTAATTTTATTAGCTCATTTTAATTATATTTGCATTTTTCTTATTTTTCTAGAGGGGGTACTTGGTTAGCTTTTTTGCGGTATAATAAATACGTAATTATTGTTTATTTAATTTTGCTTACAATAAATTACAATTAATGTATAATATTTCTGTGTGTCATTTAAACGTGCGATCTCTTAGTCATAATTTTGTAAATTTTAGAGCTCATTTACTCTCGTTAAATAATGATGTGTTTGCTATTTCAGAAACTTGGCTTACATCCAATATGGACAATGCACAATTTTATATCACGGGATATAATTTTGTTCGTAGAGATAGGGCTGCTGGTCGAGGGGGTGGGGTTGCTTTATATATAAGAAACAATGTAAAATATGAAGTCGTTGCAACACCTGTAAGTAACCTTGAACAAATCTGGGTGAAATGTAGGTTTGATAAAGTTGTTTTTTGTATAGGTGTAATCTATAGACCGCCTGATAATAATTTCATTTCATTTATTGAATTTTTAGAGGATGCTATTAGCTACCTTTTACCACAATATGAAAATTTAATTTTTTAGGCGATATGAATATAAATATGCTTAACCTTCATTCGAATAATGTCAGTAAGTTTTTGGATCTCCTAGATGCTTATGATCTTAGTCAAATCAGAACCTACACGTGTTACTTTACACACTAAAACATTAATTGATATACATAATTGTAATTTCTAACAAAAGTAAATACATTGAATCTAAAGTAATTAAAATTCACGACGTATCGAATCATGATATAGTTTATTGTAAACTCAAACTTAACTCGAAAACTAATGAGAAATTTGTTACATATCGTCAATTTCATAATATAGATAGAGTTGCCTTTTTAACTGATTTAGAATCATCACATCTTCAGAACTTAATTTATCTAAACAATATTGAGAACAAAATAACGTTTTTAAATAAGATTATACTCGACATCTATGATTGTCATGCGCCCTTAGTTAGGCGTAGGATGACAAAAACACCTGCTCCATGGCTTACTGATACTTTAAAAGAAATTATGATACATCGTGATAATGCTTACAGCAAGTTTAAACAGTCAAAACTTACACACGATTTTAATCTATATAAACAGTGGCGTAATACAGTTAACTCAGCTATAATAAGGGAAAAAAAGCGTATTTAGAATTTTCAATTAATAACAATAACTCAAATTGCTGGCAATGTTTGTAGCAAAATGGCATTATTAAATGTAAATCAACAGTTCTACCTAATATATTTAACGATGTAAACGCTATTAATGACTATTTTATATGTAATGCCAATTGTACTGTGGATAATGAGATTTTAAACTTTTACCGAAATAATTTTCATACTAATGCAAATGCTGGCTGTTTTAAATTTAAATTAGTGACGACTGATGAGATTGGCAACATTTTAAATAGAATTAAGTCTAATGCCATGGTTACAGATGGAATTTATTTATTTATTTATTTATTTATTTATTAGATCTTTGGTATTCTTTCTAAAAAAATACATACAAGAAACAAGTTACAAAAAACCTACATAAAATTTTGGACGAAAGAATCACGGGCGGAGTTCACAATAAATTATGTTCTTCCACTCAAACCCCATTTGCTCCACGATGTTGGAAGGTCAGCAAACTCCATCCACATCTGGAAGCTGTTATATTATCCATATCACCGTTGTTTATCCATTTTTTAAGAGGAACTTCTGGCAGTTTATGTCAGCATGACATATATATATATATATATATATATTATATATATATATATATATATATATATATATATATATATATATATATATATATAAATAATGATGCTGAAATTTTGCTGTCCCTATTTAATTCCTTTTTTAACACATAATTTAAACTGCTGTATTGAGCAATCCATATTCCCGAATAGTTGAAAACTAGCAACTATCATTCCGATCCCTAAAATTGATTGCCCTACTAGTACCAAAGACCTCAGAATCAGTATATTACCGGTTGTGTCAAAAGTATTAGAGCGTGTGCTTAAAAATCAAATTGATGGATTTCTTGAAAATAACGTTTTGTTGCCTTCTTTACAATCTGGGTTCAAACCTAAATATAGTTGCTCACCGCCTTACTTAATATTTTAGATGACATTTTAGCCGCCACCGATAAGGGTCTCTTAACATGTATGGTTTTACTTGACTACAGTAAAGCCTTCGATACTGTCAACCATGAATTGTTTATATTGGCTTTGACAAGAGTGCAGTGGATTTGGTCGTTAGTTTTTTGGATAATCGTCTTCAACGAGTTTAAATTGTGGATTTAATATCCCAATTTGCTCAGGTAAACGTTGGTGTCCCTCAGGGATCAATATTGGGCCCAATTTTATTTTCCATTTATATGTCATCCCTCACAGATATATTAGATCATTGCACTGCAAATTTATATGAGGACGATACACAATTATTATATTATTTTAAACCTGATGACACTGTGTTAGCAGCTAAAAACATCTCTTCAGATTTATCTAAATTTATCTATCAATGTCAACAAGACTTCAATAATGTTATTTGGTCCTCATAGCCAACTAGAATCTTCGAAAAGAGTACTCGAAATTAAAATTGATGACACTATTTTGCCCTTTGTGGACAAGGTTCGGAATTTAGGTCTATTAATTAACACAAATTTACGTTTAAGTCTCACATTAATAAGTGTATGGCTCGACCTTTTCAAAGTTTAAAAATGATTTACTCTAATAGACACTATTTATCGATTAAAACAAAACGGATTCTTTGCGACACACTAGTGCTGAGTCACTTTAATTTTGCAGACGTTGTTTATAATGCTTGTTTAGATCAAATCACAAAAATCGTATTCAGTAAATTTGAGCACATCTCCAGCAAACTAACTGACTTAAATTGGTATGCATAATCGCCGCATTTTACATTGTTGTACTCTCTATTATAAAATAATATAATCTCGTACGCCCCCCTATCTCTATAACAGAATAGTGTTCCGATCTGATGTGCACAATATCAATGTGAGATTTAGAGGCATTATCTCACCGCCATATCACAAATCTGCCATTTTTGTACGTTCATTTTCTTACAAAATATATAAAATGTATAACAAAATACCAATGCATCTAAAAAATCTTACATTGATTAATTTTAAAAATGAAATCCGTTGTAGGTTGATGAGGAATGAGCTTTAACTATGTCAACATATATATATATATATATATATATATATATATATGTTTTTTGATTATATGTAATATTTTTGTATTTAAAAATATACCGTAAATTTAATTTATTAATGTAGTAGGTTAAGTGGAAGAGCAGATAATCTATCTGAACTTCGCCTACTTTTATTAATGTTATCTTTGTTTGTAATTACCTTATTTAATTAATAAAGACAATTTATTATTATTATTATTAATGCTTTATGATTCTCTGCTTATTAGCAAATTGTATTATTGTGCTTGCATTTGGTCACCCGGATATAAACAATATAATATGTTACTTGAACGTGCCATCTTGGTTCTGTGACGTTTAGCTCAGTTTCGCTTTAACCATTGTGTTGTGTAGACGTCCAAATTTTATTATGGATAAATATACGCCACTAGAACGAGCAGAAATAGTTCCATTATTGCCACTCAGCGGAAATTGCGTCTAAAATATCCTAATCGTTCAGTGCCTCACAAAACCACAATTTATTTCGACAGTACTATACGACAGAAGACAGGCCTCGTTCTGAAAGACAACGGACGTCTCGCAACGCTGAAAATGTGGCTCTGGTGCGCGATAGTGTTGCAGAGTTTCCAGAAACATCAATTCGGAGACGTGGTTCCCAGTTACACATTTCTGCACCCAGTTTAAGGCGAATTTTGAAAACTGATTTGAAAATGACGTACAAAATTCAATTAGCCCAAAAATTGCTACCTAGAGATCATGATCAACGAGTTGAGTACAGTAATGCAATCATAAGGCTGTCTGGTGAATTTGAAGATTTTTCGTCTAAATTGATAACGAGCGATGAAGCCCATTTTCTTCTCAGTGGCCACGCCAATAAACAGAACAGTCGGTTTTGAGGAACACAAAATCCTCAATTAATTCATGAAACATCATTGCATCCACTAAAAATAACTGTATGGTGTGGTATTCATGCTGAAACATCATTGGTCCCTATTTTTTTGAAAATGACCAAGGTGTTGGAGTTACTGTTAATGCTGAACGGTACCAAGACATGATTCGAAATTTTCTTGTGCCTGAAATAGAAGAGCAAGGACTAGAGGACATGTGGTTCAGCAAGATGGGGCACACAGCTCGTTCAACAATTCAAATATTGAATGACGTTTTTCCACGAAGACTAATTTCGCAATGTGGCGATTTAGCATGGACAGGCAGATCTCCGGATTTAACAGCAACAGACTTTTTCTTATGTTTTTTTTTAATCAAAAGTTTATGTGAATAAGCCCCAAACGATTCAACATCTTAAAGACAATATTCGTCACGAAATTGAAGAAATTCAGCCCGATATGTTAAAGGATGTCATGAAAAATGCCCTAAAAAGAGCCGAAAGTTGCATAGCGAATCGCGGTCACCATTTAGCCGATATAATTTTCCAATCATATCGAAAAAAAAAAATGTAGACCAAACAAACTTTTTATGAAAACTAAACTTACTTATCTTTTCTTTGAGCAAAGTTAAAGGCAATCAAAATGGTAACGGGACTTTTTCCACACCTTGTATAACAAAATAGATTTATTTTAATATACGAACTGTACAAACTGATTCATTATTATACAGACAACAGCAACTTATTGAATCTTGTACATTTCTATATACAATGGTCATCTAGTCGTTAATAACTTAAATTCATGTTTGTTGTAAATATTAGGTATACTTACTCTCCGGCCATATTACCATTGGATTTCCTCGCCTCGGCGATGTCTAAAGAAAAATCCTGTATGCACATAGTTATGAAACCTATAGTGACTTTTTCAGCTATTTCTCAAGAGGAAAACAAAATATATGTATCTAATTCTCGCCTCTAGTAAAATCTAATAATGGATATTTAAATAAAGTAAAACTCACTTTGTTAATATCACACTATTTATTTAAAAAGTGACTCGAGTTTCGATCAACAGCTGATCATTTTCAAACTTAAAGTTTGAAAATGATCAGCTGTTGATCGAAACTCGAGTCACTTTTTAAATAAATAGTGTGATATTAACAAAGTGAGTTTTACTTTATTTAAATATTCAAGATGTATCACGAAGTGAACGCCTCAACCATTAATCTAATAATGGAACCAATTACTATGGAGCAAGGGCTTTTAATATGTTACCTTAATCTGTAAAGTTATTAGATTCAAATAAATTCAAAAACAAAATTAAATCCTACTTAATTAAGAAAGCATTCTATAGAATCGACGAACGTTTATCAAGCAACTTTTCTGGCCCTGGATGACCTCATTGGTATTGAAATGTTATACATGATACATGCAATATTTTAGTTACTAGTTATAAAGTTGTACACTGATTTTAATATGTTTGTAATATGTTTTTTTTTATTTATACTCTATATACACTGGTTTTAATATGTTTCTTTTCTGTCCCATATTCTTTTTATCCCAAAACTCTTCTTTTTATGGCATTTGTAAACTATTCTAGCACGAATAAAGAATAATTATTATTATTATGTAATGTAATGTTTATTGTTAAATTAATATTAAATTATGATTAATTAAACCTTTTAAATATTTTCTAAATTTATGTAAATTATGCATCATTATAATATTTATGGGAACAAAATTAAAGGATATATATATATTCATTCTATCTCATATTTTCATCAAAATATATTCCTAAATATTTGTAGCTAGTAACAGAGGCAATCACACAGTTGTCGGAGTAATTTACGAATGCAATTGAATCAAATGTAATTTTAGTGCGTTTATTTATACAGAATGGTAGGTAATGTGTTTTCTTCATATTTATTGTTAATTTTTTCTGGTCGCACCAAAGTTTAAATACCAGTATATCTGACTGAATATTTGTTTTTACCTCATCCCAAGATTTTCCTTTGCAAAATAAAACTGTATCGTCTGCAAAACTTGTTATCTCGCTCTTTGTTGAAATCTAGAACATGCTATTTATGTAAATAATAAATAGTATCGGTCCAATGACTGTACCTTGAGGGATACCACATGTAATATTTCTGTATTTACTGAAAGTGTTATTTATTTTTACACATTGCTCTCGATCTCTTAGGTAACTTTCAAATAACTACAGAATAGTTTGTCTCATACCTATATCTTCAAGGTTCTGTAGTAGCAACTCGTGGTAACGGTATCAAATGCCTTTGTGAGATCGATAAAAAGACATAGGCATAGATTTCTGTTATCTAATGAATGATATATACTATTAGAAATTTTAAGAATAGATTTTTGGGTAGATTTTACCTCTTGAAATCCAAATTGCTTGTCTGATATTAATTTATATTTTCGCAAGTAGCTAATCAATCTGTTTTTTAATACCTTTTCGAAAACTTTAGCTAGATTTGAAATTAAAGATATAGGTCGATAATTCGGTATTTCCATTTTTATAAAAAAAAAAAAAACCTTTATTGGCATCCCCTTTCTTCGGATTTCTTTTTCCCAACCCACTCTTATCACAATCTCTACGCCCGCCCCATCCTCTCTCATCCATTCCCTATCCTTTTTATTCCCCCTATCCATTCATCACGCACCTCCTTGCACTCTTGCCCTAGATGGCTCCATGTGTCCCTTCCATTCTCGCACAATGCACACCTACCATACCGTTCCCCCATCCATACCTTCCTTCCTCTTTCGTCCGATCCACATCTAGCTCTTGCCAGAGTCACTTTCTTGGACCTTGTCCACTCTGTCTTCAAAAGGTACTCTGGCACCCTTCCATACACTTGCCATCTTCTATACATTGGGTTGTACCCACTCCTTAAAATACTCTCTTGCCGTTCTTGCGCTTCCACTTCCATCCATTTTACTCTCATCCAAGCAGATACATTCACTCCCTGCTCCAGCCAATCGTTCACTACAGTTTCCGCCTTTCCCGCTCTTTCATACATTTTTTTTCTTTCCAATCTCCATTTATACTCTCCTACCCCCACACAAGTTTTCCATACCTCTTTCACTAATCTCTCACTATTCCACGTACTCACATTCATCTCATACCTAGACACTCTTTCCATTGCCTCTACGTGCATACTATACCGATTTGATTCCTGAAGCAGAATATACCTAGGAGTTGATCTCTCCACTCCTAGAAGCTGCTTCAGGAACGTCGTCTGCTCTCTCTCGATGCAATCATACTCTTTCATTCCCCACGTTTCCACACCATACATCAATATTGGTTTCACGCACGCATCCCACAGTTTACACGTCATCAGGAAGTTTCCCTCTATCAGCTTTCCCCACTTCTCTTTTGCGATGCACCATGCCTTCCTGGCTTTCTGTTGCAAGTATTTGACGTGCTCCCTGTATCCCCCACCACTCGTAAACACAAACCCCAGATATTTAAATTCTTTTACTCTCTCAATCACTTCTCCTTTCCATTTCAATTCCTCCACTCTCCCTTCTCTTCCTCTATTCCTAAACTTCATCCATTTTGTTTTCTTTACATTCACGCATAAACCCCTTTTATCCATATATCTCTCAACTCTTCCTAACATATCTTTCATCTCTCCCAAGTCTCTCGCCAGTAGCACTATATCATCCGCGTACGCCAACATCCATACTTTCATTCTCCCAATCACTACTCCGCCCGCCTGCCCTTTTCTCAGCACCTCCTCAAGCTCACTCATATATATATTAAATAACAAAGGGCTAAGCGGGCATCCCTGTCTTACCCCCTTCCACATCCTAACCTTTTCTGACATATTCTCCCCCACTTTCGCTCTCATCCATGTCTCTCCATACACCCTTCTCACCCATTCCACCGTCACCGTACTCACACCTCTCCTCTTCAGACATTCCATCAATTTCTCCCTAGGTACAGAATCATACGCCGCTTTCAAGTCTACAAATACCGCGTATACACTCTTTTTTTACTCTAACATCCTCTCAACCACCCTTGCAAGCGTAAAGATTTGATCTCGCGTTCCCCTGCCCTTTCTAAATCCGCCTTGCGTTTCCGGCAATATTTCTTTTTCCTCCACCTCTTCTTCTAGCCGGTTCTTTACCACCGTCATGGCAATCTTGTACCCGGTACACATGATTGAAATTCCTCTGTAGTTTCCAATCTCTTTTTTGTTGCCCCCCTTGTGTACCGGGCACATTACGCCTACTCGCCAAGACTCCGGCAGTTCTGACTCGCCTCTCCACATCCTATTCAACAGAACTCCGAACTGCCTCTTCCCTTCTTCTCCCACTATCTTCCACATTTCGGCCTTCAGCCCATCCAGTCCCGCAGCCCTGCCTCTTTTAATTTCCTCGAAAGCCCTTTCTACTTCTCCCTCTGTAAACACCTCCACTTCCTCTATGTGTTGATACTCTCCCACCCCTGCCGGCTCCCCACACATACTCCCACAGTGTCCCACCCACTCTGCTAATGAGATGTCCTGCTTTATTGTTTCGCCTCCTCTCCTTAGTATCGACCACAATTCCTTTTCATTGCGGCACCTCCTCATCTCTGTTTCTATTTGTTTGGTTGATTGTAGCTTCTTCTCCTCACACATCTTACTATACCTTATTCTCTTCTGCACTACCAATCTTTCTTCACCCCCTCCCACTCTCCAGTCTCTGACTGCTTTTCTTACTTCTCTCTTCGCCTCAGCACACTCTACATCGAACCATGGGTGATGACCTCTACTTCCTCTTTTCACTCTGTACCCACATCTGGCTATGGCCCCTTCCATCTCTTCCATGGTCTCAATATTTCCCCATTTCATCTTTGCCAGTTGAAGCCTCATTCTCTCCAATTCTCTTCTTCCATCTGCTATCTTCCAGCTATCTCGTTTCTGTCCCTTACTCTCACACTCATCTATCCATATTTCTGTAGACATCGGCCAATGGTCCGATCCTAGCACCTCTTCTACCTCCATTTTTTTAATTTCTTCTCTTTCTATCCCCTTTACTAATACATAGTCGATAACTGATGATCCTTGTTGCCCCAGGTACGTCTTTTTCCCCTCCCAATCACCCTCGGTGCATCCATTTAATACATCCCACCCTTCCTCCAAAATCCAGTCTCCCAAGTTTCTTCCTTCTTTATTAATATGCTTGTCTTGTGATCTCCTCCGTATCAATTCGCCCATTTTTATAAATTGGTACAATTACTGTTTTTTAAATGATTTCGGGCATACATCAGATTCAAAAATTTTATTGATAAGGCTTGCTATTGGTTCAGCTATTTGTGTGGATACACTTAACACTCGGGGGCCAATCAGAGTGACTAACAGTTAGGAGACAGGAAAGGTTAAACATAAATATACATAGGAATTGCAATATTACTTTGCCACTATATGTACCTCTATCTCATAAAAATACTGACAGGTACGTATTCAATTAATAGGTAGAAATAAAATAATCAGTTCAATGACCGTCTATAAAAACTTTTTGTGGTTAATATTTATAAATGGTGCTGTGACAATCAACTATTTTTAAATATAGGGAAATGCTTCAGTATGTCATTTGGGAGAGGACATACTGTAGGAAATATTTATTATATTTATGGATCCAAACTGGCTTCAGTTCATGTGTTATATTCGACCGTAACCTCTCATTTTCAAAACATATTAACACAAGATCTTGTAAGGCATTGCAAACCCTTGGATTGGTTAATCGTTTCGCCAATGTTTTTTTTTTGGAGATTAAAATTGTAATTAGGTGAATTTTGGCATATGGTAGCGTATAAGAAATATTATCATATGCTGAAATAAAAAAAAATCTTTATAAGCAGTTTAGATTAGGTAAGGAAAATTAAAGATCTAAATCAGGATTAACCTTAATTAGCAAATCTGAAGTTGCTGAAGCGAAGAAAATACGTACTGGAAATTCTCTAATGCGCTTTGGATTAAGTAAAATATAATATAATATAATAAATATATTATATATAAATTGCTATTTGAGAATTAATTCAAATTTATTAGAGCGTCTTAAATCAATATTTTATAAACATTAAGTTTTTAATATCCCATTGTTCATACACAAACTCACGATTTGCAATCCCATGCACGCTAGAAACACAATAGAATCGTTCCGTTTGCTTTCCTCGTCACATGAAATCGTGTTGTTATCAGAGCCCACATACCCCTTATCGTATCGTTAGTCCGCGTGAAATCGTCTTCAGCCCGACATGCGACATTTCACGCTCAGGCGACTCCAATAATTCCAACGCGTCGGTATCATTATCATCGTCTCGATGTTTACCGCGCTGGAAGTGCCAATTCTGCAGCGAACGCAGGTGCCCGTTAGTCCGCGATGGTTTGTAATTTACTTACAGTAATAAAATGATGACTTTGTTTTGCATAATTTAATGTTAACGCAATTGTGTAACTGCTCTACCGGGCATATTTGCTGGCGGTCAAGGAACGTTATTTTCTTGTCGCAACAGGAGCGTTTTGTGTACCGGTGCGGAAATGCACTACATGTGATCAAATTTTGCCTCAGGTCGGTCATTTTTTTATTGGCGTGTAAATTCGATCACGAAGTCGTTATTATGTCTGAAGCCAAGAATATAAAAACAATGTAGTGTGTAGAACGAAAATGTATTGGCCCTGAGATCGACCCTTGTGGCACATCAAAATTATTAAGATCTATATCACAGCTCTGGTTATCAATTCCCACATTACTTTTGGTTTATTGGTTGATTTAGTAATATAGTTTACATTAGCTCCTTATTTTGCACTTCTTTTAAAGTTGATTTCAAGATGTATGTATGTAAACCATTACACTATCAATTACACCTCGTAATTATTTAATCAGGAGAAAAGTATTACAAGCCATTACCTATTTAAATATAAACACGCGATTAATTCAATTCGATTCATTCGCTGCAAATTAAGAACCCTTGCGTAATAAACGTACCGATAATTGTCCCAATTATAAAGAGGCACCGCATTCGCATGCATGGGAAAACTTGGCCAAGATGATGCAAATCCATGATGGCGACGATAATTGGTACAGGTTTTTAAGTATCACTCACACTTTCAGCATTTGGGCGCTTGTTTGACATGCAGGCTAATTGAAAAGCCGTCCAATTAAGTAGTGCGCTCCAAACAGGTAACGTCGTATGTGGGTAACTGTAACGCTCGTGATTTTAGCTGCTTGCAATATGCATGCGATCATTTTTGTTTATATTTACGTTATAAATTTGTAATCCAATGTATCATATATTTTTTTTAATTGTTAAATCTTATTAAGAAAAATCAATGTCTCTAACTCTGAGAATAAATGCACCCATGCTTTACATTTATCTAATAACAGTTACTAGTTAAAACCAATTAACTTCTCTAAAAAGCCTGGTGGTTTGAATACTGTAAGTAATAGTTGTCGTTACTTGCTGAAATTCCAATCAGCATGTAATTTTAGTGCTCCAAAAGAAATTTTATATTTAATGGACCAATTAAAAAATAAGCCATCTATCGAATATTATTTCATTTTTTATTCTTTATTAAACTATTAGTTTATTATTTATTAAACCATTAAATTCTAAAAAAAGGGAATTTATTTCTCAATTTATTTATTTATTTATTTATTTACTCAATCAACGGAACGAGTCCAATTACAGATCGAAATAAGGAAACAACAAACTAAAATACAATAAAAAATATAAAAAAATCCATAACTAAACTGAAAATTTAATTACAAAATAGAGATAATAGAGAAATATAACTTTAAGATAACTGCCCAATAATCAGATTAAAGAATGCCCTAGCAGATCTACAATAAAATATATCGACTTCAGGATGTTTGGCTGCAATTTGATTATAGGTAGCGCACATTACATATATTAGTGACTTTAAAATTTTATTTGTTTTTGGTATTGGTAAGTGAAATAATCTGCTACTTCTTACATTACTTGGTCCATGAATATCCAACTGAATAAGAAGCTTAGGGCAACCAATCTGATTATTAAGTATTTTATACAGTGTGGTTACTGAATGAGATTTACGCCGACTTTCTAAGGAGTGTAGGTTAAATTCTCGTAATAAATCTTCGTACTTACGATCAACTCCTGAATATAAACCAATTTTCTTAAAATATAAATATCCAATGTAGGACGAAATAAAACACAATTTTCTATGTTTTTTATATTAATGATTTTGCATTAATGAATTATGTTCGACTATAGTTTCGACTCTTTCAAGTCATTATCAAGTTTAGATCGCACACATGCATAGTATAACTTTTTATAACATTAATACTCTTGAATGGTTTGCTATTACGAATTATGAAGCCCAACTCGATTTATCGAGCACTGCATATTACTAATAACTAAGTCCAGAGTACGATTATTATGATTTTTGATAAAATTGTACTGGTTAAGACCTAAGAATTGAATACTGTTATGCAAGCACGTATATGAAAGATTTAACATTGGGTTAATAATAAACTCACTCAGATTAAAGTCGCCAACAATAATTACGTTACTGTTGAGTAAAAAATCGAGTTTCCTAAAATTTCAGTCACAACTAAAAGTTGATTCAAATTTACTGGTAGACAAATATAAACATTAACTATATACATGTGTGGCGTACCCTCGAGGAATGTACAGGCGAGAGCGCGGCAAACAAAGAGCTCCAGGCATCAGGGAGGCGGACGAAAAAACCAGGAAAACCAAAAAAAATAAATAATTTAGAAATATAGAGATTTTTGGCATGTAAAACGTTAGTTTACATTCTTTGCATTAGATTAAAGAAATAATCTCTATTTTTACAATTTCCTGAGTAATTAATAATTAAACCTGCATCGGTAAATGAGTAGAGGTTTTTCGAGGCAACACAAATTCTACATTGGTGACCCCGACGTGATTCCTACGTTGGTGACCCCTGAACACGCTGCTGTAGTAAGCAACCCGGCAGGATAAGTGCCAACGATTCGCCGATAGCAGAGGAGCAGGATCACATCGAGGAATATCGAGAGCTATCAGCTGTCTACAATCCTTCATTCCTGTACTCGTCCAGATAACACGAAAGCCACACGGAAGCACGAAAGCCACGAAACATTCCTCGAAGGTGACGCTACATTAACCTTTCTTCACATTAGAAAATCCTCACTTTCTCCTTACATTTTCTTCCTTCTTGATTTTCTTTCTTCTAATTTCTTTTCCTAATTTCAAACGGTATGGAAGATCAAAGTACCTCTGAGGAAACGATCGGTAATATTAAATGCGTGCTTCCACCATTTTGGCGTGTTAACCCCTTTATTTGGTTTATCCAAATAGAGGCGGAATTTTTAAATTCACGCGTAACCAGTTCTGTCCGGAAATTTTTTAAAGTTGTCGCTTCCTTACCTCCAGATATCGCAATGGACGTAAGGGATTTATTAATGGAACCACCCGCCATCGATCCTTATGAAATACTAAAAAATGAGATTATTAAACGGACAATGATTTCTGAAAAGAAACGTTTACAAAAACTCTTATCGAACGAGGTACTAGGAGATCAAATTCCTTCCCAACTCCTACGTAAATTACAGCAACTTTTGGGGAATACCTTAATCGATGAGAACTTACTACGCGAAATTTTCTTGCAACGTCTTCCCGCTGATGTGCAAAAGATCCTAGTTGCATCACGTGGTACGTCATTAGCAGATCTTGCAGAAATGGCAGATCACGTGATGGAAATCTCAGCACCTATGTCCATCAGTGCTACTGGCATTTCGAAACAAGTTTCGAATAACACCAAATTAGACACGAAATTTAGCAATTTCGAAGTAACGGTGCAAAGTTTACAGAATCAAATTTCGGAATTAACTCAAAATTTAACCACCTTAACTACCTCTATTTTGCAACAATCTAAAAAAATATCCAAGTCGAAACCGTTCTTCTTCCAGGTCTCGTTCTGTACAACGTGATGACCCAAACCACAAATTGTGCTGGTATCACTATAATTTTAAAGACGATGCACGAAAATGCACCAAACCTTGCGATTGGGGAAACGACTCAGAACGGGTTTGATGTCGACCTACGATTCCGTTCATCCGTCAGGTCGACTATTTTTTATCCGCGATACAAATTCTGGCACTAAATTTCTTATCGACACTGGCGCCCAGGTCAGCATTTTGGCTATGAATCAACTCTTTGCCAATACTCACCCCCCTACAAAATTTACATTGCAAACCGTAAGTGGAAATTTAATTTCAACTTTCGGATTATCTAAACTAACAGTTAACATCGGCTTAGATGTAACATTTCAGTGGCATTTCATACTTGCACGCGTAAACCACTCGATTCTTGGTGCAGATTTTCTCCGGCATTTCAACATAATTGTTGATATTGCCAATAATCGATTAATGAGTAAACCGTCCAGTCTGATGCAACAGCCGATCATAAATTCATTATCCAATCATCATCCAACATATTCCAAATTACTCAATCAATTTCTCGATCTCACCACTTCTTTTGACCTCACTAACCCAATTAAACATCAAGTGCAACATAGCATCGAAACTTCCGGCCCACCTGTTTTCAGCAAACCAAGGCGTTTACCGCCACACAAATTCAAAATTGCCAAACAAGAATTCGATAGCTTATTAAAACTTGGTTTTATTCGACCCTCATCAAGCCCATGGGCATCACCGCTGCACTTGGTATCGATATCCGATGGTTCTTGGCGACCGTGCACTTAACAAGGTTACAATTCCTGACCGATACCCTCTGCCCATATTGCATGATTTTACGTAGCATCTGTTTTGGTTGCAAAGTATTTTCTAAAATCGATTTGATTAAAACTTATCATCCAATTCCAATTCACCCTAATGATATACCGAAGACTGCAATCACAATACCATTTGGCTTGTTTGAGTATACGCGGATGAGTTTTGGTTTGAGAAACGCCGCACAAACTTTTCAACGGTTTATGGACTCGGTTCTTCGCGAGCTACCATTTTGTTTCGTATATTTGGATGACATTTTAGTCTTCTTATTAGATTTCTTAGGTCATAGCATTAACAGTTCAGGCATCAAACCATTACAAATTAAGGTTGATTCAATCATGTCTTTTCCACAACCATCTGACCAGAAATCACTTCAACGTTTCCTTGGCATGGTAAACTTCTACCACAGATTTATAAAATCATGCTCTAGAATACTTGCACCGCTCAACTAACTTGCATCTCAAACTCCACGCAACAAACCCCTGGTATGGTCACAACCTGCACTATTTACGGCAGTCAAGGCTGCACTAGCCGACTGTGCTATGCTTAGCCTACCAGACCAAAATGCAGAATTAAGCATTATGATAGACGCATCTGATTCCGCTGCTGGCGCGGTCTTGCAGCAGAAGGAAAAATCTGGCGTTCTTCGACAGCTAGCTTTCTTTTCTAAATCATTTTCAATAACTGAACGCAAATACTGGCCGTTTATTTGGCAATTAAAAAATTCAAATATTATCTCGAAGGTCGTAATTTTATCATTTTTACAGACCACAAACCATTGATTGCTGCCATAAATTCAACTTCAGATCGTTATTCAGGACGTGAGCACAGACATTTAACTTTTATCGCGCAATTCACTACTGACGTTAGGTTTGTTCCCGGTAAAGAAAACGACGTCGCGGATACGTTATCGCGTGTTGAAATTAAAATTTTAGAATTACCGGACCTAGCCAAATTTCAGTCAGTAGACGATGAGCTTAAATTTTTGTTAACAAACGGCACAACTTCACTGAAACTGGAGCAGTTCACTCCTACTGGCACTAGCACACCCATTTGCGTTGACATTGTTTCGAAACGACCTTATGTTCCCGGAGAATTACGACTTAACATTTTGCAGTCACTCCACGAGTTAACTCATCCTGGCGTTCGAGCAATGAAACGTCTTGTAAATTTACGCTATGTATGGCCGCGGATGAACCACCACATCACACATTTTGTCAAATCCTGTTTGCAGTGCCAGAAAGTCAAAATTTTCCGTCACCCAGTATCCCCGATTGCTAAGTTTCCTGATCCGGACGACCGATTCACTGATATCCACATCCACATTATCGGCCCTTTGCCAGTTTGTCACACATACAGATATCTTTTAGTCTGCATCGATCGATTCACGCGTTGGCCTGAAGTCCAACCACTTGTCGAAATTACTGCAGACTCTGTTTCTCAAGCTTTTTTAAATTGTTGGATCTCACGCTTCGGTATACCATCTACGGTTCTCACTGACCGTGGACGTCAATTTCAATCTCACGTTTGGAAACATTTTTGCAAAATTTTTGGCAATACACACAAATCCACAACCGCCTATCATCCGCAATGTAACGGTTTGGTAGAGCGGCTCAATAAACAAATTAAAGACTCGATCCGAATAAGTAACGATCCAAAGAACTGGGTGTCACAACTACCTTTAATTTTATTAGATTTACGCACTATTTTTAAAACTTCACTTTCGGCCACAACAGCTGAATACGTTTATGGTAAAACATTACGTTTACCAGGCGATTTCCTGTTTCCAAGTTCAATTTCCGGTTACCTTCCTTCTGGCTCAAAATTTATTGATGACTTACGAGTCAAAATGCAGATACTACGACCTGCATTAAGCCGCCCAGCCTCTCGCAAAAGCTTTGTGCACCACGATTTAAGTAATTGCACAGACGTTTTCATTAGGAAGGAATGTATTAAGCACCCTCTTCAACCCGCGTATGACGGACCGTTTCAAATTTTAAAGCGACAATCAAAATTTTTTACGATTTATGTTAACGGAAAAATCACAAATGTTACCGATTAAAGCCTAGCTTCCAACCAACATTTTCTGTTGCTTCATCTTCAAATTCTTTACACTTTTCTCCGTTCCCTACTATACCTCTTCGGTCTATTCTTATACGTCATGGATCTGTAACCAAAAAAACAACTCCTACTAGAGGGGTTTCCTTCTCTTTTCCCCTTTCCTAGTTTTCTCTTTTCCTTCCTTTTTCTAAGGGGGGTGGAGGGGGGTTAGTGTGGCGTACCGTCGAGGAATGTACAGGCGAGAGCGCGGCAAACAAGGAGCTCCAGGCATCAGAGAGGCGGACGAAAAAACCAGGGAAACCAAAAAAAAAAATTTACAAATATAGAGATTTTTGGCATTTAAAACGTTAGTTTACATTCTTTGCATTAGAATAAAGAAATAATCTCTATTTTTACAATTTCCTGAGTAATTAATAATTAAACCTGCATCGGTAAATGAGTAGAGGTTTGTCGAGGCAACACAAATCCTACACATGGTTACATTATGAATAATTACTATTACAATTATAAGTTCAATTCTATTAGTAGATAGCGCAACTCTACCAAATTCCATTTCGGTAGCATTCAGCGCGGAATCAACAGAGATTTACACCCCACCACCACATTTCTTATTACTTAATATACAATTGGGATCATTACGAAAAACTATATAATTTTCATGAAATAGCTCACAACTGTCCACATTTTCATTCAGCCATGTCTCAGTAAACGCAAAAATAGAGAAATCACTAATATCACTATTGAGTTAAGACCACGAATGTTCTGGTAATAAATTCTAACAGGTGAAAATTTGTTGTTTTCGTTGTATTTCTCATTGTATAGCGACGATTTATAGATGAAAAAGTGTTAATATTATTTGCACCTGACGAGTTTCCCGCTCCTGAAGTACTCTGTTGATTTTTCTGAAGCACATCGTTGGTTGGTACAATATTTTCGAAATACGAAGAGAAGTCAGTATCGGCATTTAAATCATAGATGGAATAAATTATCTTGCCTACTTATAATGAGTTACCAATAATAAACGCTCGTTGTCCAGAGTCTAGCGTTCGTTTTCTATGTTTATTAAGTATGCTTTTGATTGTTCGCTCTTCGGCAGTGAAGTCCTTATTAATATAAATGTTCCCTTTAACTTAAAGACATTTTTTTAGTGAAACTAATTTTTTATCAGGATTGCTAAATTTAACAAGTAACGGTAGGGATCTAGAATTTAATTTAATAATAATATCATCCAAATGTTAACCTTTGAAACACAGCAATCAATTATTTGAACACTAAAATTTCTGAGGTAGACCCTGTGATGGTTTGTACCAATTGAATTCTTTAGGGGTGCAGCATTAGGTCTTTGTGTATAATACGGTGTGATGACAATCTAGATATATTTAAAGGGCTTGCGCGCTTCTAAATTAAAGGTTTGCATCGTCACGAATACGAATACGTTAAAACTATCCACGTTTTCTGTCGTTTATGATGATCTTGGTCGACCTATTATTGGTTTGCTCAATGTTGTACTGGTCTCTTCAAATTTATTGGCCTATTTTCGAATGAGAGGTATGCTTGGCACTTCATTTAAATGGCAAAAACTTCTACTGCAGTCATCGAATCATAATTTTTGCAAAACTCTCGCACACAACACGCGGTCCGCTCTCAAGAAACGCCCTATAGTGACTAAATTCTCAAAAGCCAGACTTCCGATTAACATACCCCACGCCCCTTGGATTCGTTGCATTCACACAGGAAGTTAAAGAAATATAAATTATATTGGTTCAGAGCATTAACACCTCAACGCCTTATTTATCAACCAAAGTTCATGACCCATAGTGACACTTGCAAGAGCCAGTTATTTTTTTTGTTTCATACACTGCTGATCAGAAGGCAAACAGAAACAAATGAAGTGATTTCTTCAGTTTTTGAATTATCAATTGGCTTTCGTATTATGTTTCTACGATAAATCGTTTTTTTTTTTTGCTCAAGCTATATTTCAGCATCGATAATAGGGGCAACTGATGTAAATCTTATATAACCGACCATTTCTTTACCACGCAATTTTTTAGTGCAATAACTTTACTTAAAACAATCGGTTCTAGTCACCGAATACACTTAAAATGTAATATTCTCTTAAAATGACTTTAAATTCGGAATCTGCCATCTGAGGAACACCTCTTCTATGTATTAGTGTTTTCCTCAAAGGTTTTTCCCACCAAAAGTATATCTTCGAGGTACATGAGTGAGGTTTTCTTTTAGTATTGCTTCAAAATACCTAAAAAAAGTGGTTAAACTCTTCCATCAAAGCATTTTCATATCCACCTATTTGGCTTAATTTACTTCATTAAATTTGTGGTTCGATAGTTCCGTGTTTATTCTGCTTTATTCCCTCTGAAATTTCTTAACACTTTTCCTTGAGAATTCCAAAATTTCCCAGAATGTTTTACTCATTTTGTTAAATTTCAGTTCTACAATTTCCACTAATTTCCAACAATTTTAAAGGGTTTATAGTTTTATAGACTACTCTCTTCCAATTTAGAGAATTTTCGAGCTTTACTTTATTTAATTTGTTTATTTCGGGTCAAACAGACTAAAAGCTCAGTACAATAAAATATAATAACAGGATAGACTGGTTATTTGAAAATAAATATTTGCTCTTTAGCTAGTTTTTTGAAGACAAGCATGGAGTCGCAATCGAGTGAAAAACAGGTGTTGTTTCCTAATCTAGATATTATGGTAATTAGTGAGAAATAACAACAAGATCTCTAGATGGGGATGGTAAACTGATGGGTTCGGATTATATTGACTTGTAAGTGAACAGTGATTTAAGGAGTTTTCCAAATTTGCTTCGAACGAACTTTTGTTGGACACCTTGTATTGCATTCACACCGTAATTAAAGTGGATCTTGTTATTATTCTTGTCAAAAGATAATATTTTACATTCATTTATATTCAGCTTAATCTTGTTAGACGCACAACGTCTTGCCATATTATCGAAGTAATTTTGCAATCGCAGACAATCTGTTTGATCTTTAATAATTCTATAAAATTTGCATCCTCGAATATCTATCAGTGAAGGATGAATGATTATTGTTCATGAATATGATAAACAATAGCGAATGCGATCCCTGCGGAACCACTGATGTCACATCAATTTTACGAGAAATAAAAGACTTCTATTAAATTGAGTTAAATGGGCGCTGAACCATTGAGTTAATTGCTCTTGGAATCTGAATTTGCTAAGTTTATCTACTATCAATGGAGTGTAAACTTTGTCTGAAGCAAAATCGGTATAAATAATACCTATTTGATTGCCTTTATGAAAGGATTGTAGTAATTTTTGGGTAATAATCAGAATATTAGTAAACGTAGATTTTCTGTTTACAAAACCATGATGCTGTTCGATTGTAGCAGAACTGACAAAAGCGATAATATCCCGGACACAATAGATTCGAAAACCTTCGCTAAATTCTTGCTGCTAGACTTGTAAATAGGCCTTACGAAACTTTCGTTCCATGTATTGGGAAAAACGCCATCTGTTAACGATCTAAATAATTCACATATTGGTTTGTACAGTGCACCAGCACAGTTTTCAATATAATTGCAGGTAGGCCATCAGGACCGGCACATTTCTATTCTTTAAGCCATAGTAAATTCTGCAAAACATCACTGTAAAGTATCCATCAGTGTGAGGGGCGTATTTTCGTCCGCGATCAACTGGAACCGATGAATAGACGGAGTTACATTGCTATCATATACCGATTTAAAGTAGTCTGCCAATAAGTTAACCAACCATGTCATTTCTATCTTCTGCAGTTGTTCCATCATATGTAAGTGAATTTGGTCATCCATGACCTTTCTTTTTATTGTTCGTAAAATTCCAAAATGATTTGGGATCAGATTTTATTCCCCATTTTATTTTACACACGTATCTTGTATAGCAGTCTCGTTGAAGCCTTTTTGATTTGGCCCGCAGAAAGGAACAGTCAAGTTTGATTTAAATCTCGTATAAGTTTTATACGCGTTGTGGGCTCTCTTTTAGCTTTAATAATATGTGTTAATCTTTATTGTACTAAAAAGAGTATTTAGATGATTTTATAGTTTTCTTGGATACATAAGTGTTAATAATATTCCACAATATTTCATAAAAAATCCTGATTGCTACCTCGAAGTTATTGTTGTCTATAAAATGCCATGAAGTACAGTTCAAATTACGCGTCATGGTTGGCTCGGAAGAAATTGTAGGTTTTAAAATCAAAGTTCAGAAATTTGAGTTTACTCATAATTGAAAATTCACAAACTAAGGGGGGATGATGTGCATCAACTAGAAAAAGAGGATCGATGGATAAACTTATATTTGGTGATTTTAAATTGGAAAATATAAGATCTAAATATTTGCTGTTCTAGTTCGGGGTTTTATTGTGTTGCATGAGATAAAAAAAAACAGTACGAATCGGAGATGATGTTTGCTTTATCCTAATTAGACTGTAATATACGTGGTTTTTGAAACAACAGTAGGCCATCTTCACTATTTAGCCATTACATACCAGAGCGGTTATAGTAACCAGCAATGATAGTTTTATTTTCGACGTCTTCCACATGGTGATGGAAAAGCTCAGCCGAAGATATTGGTTGTAGATAGATGGATCCAATTATAATTTTACAGCCATAGCTAACAATATTTATAAGCAGTTGTTCGACATCACTGTGTATTAATATATGTTCAGAACTAACCACGCTTTCCTTTATCGCAACCAAGACACTGCCCCCTCACTTCTCATGCTCACTAGTTAAATGATCTCTGCCTCTACGAAAAACATTGTAATTGGTCAAACCCAATTCGGGGTCCACGAAGTCGTCGTTCAGCCAGGTCTCGGTCAGGATCAGGATGTCCAGATTGTCTGATTGGTGTGTGACGTCTTTGAAGAGATGGAGTTTGGTGCGAAAGCCTCTTACGTTTTTGTAGTAGATTCGAAGTGCAGGTGCCAGTTGTATTAGTTTTTTGCTGCCGGTGGTGTGTCAACGATTTTTAGAAAGTTGCGGAGGTACGGATGGTCTTATGTAGCGAAAGGTCAGCATCGTTGAGACGAGATGATTTTCAGCGGACATGGTTTGGCGATTGCTTAGGTCGACTTTTTGATAAGGCTAAAGGACTTAACAAAGGGGGAGGTAAAATTAAAAATAAGGATCAAGTCCTCAACCCTTTTGTTGTCATTCGCTTGACGTTTTGCAGCGTCCACATTCAGCGATTCTGGCATGTTGATCCTTTGAATGCAATCGGTATATTCCTCAATAATTTGCTCGAAGGAATTCGGGAGCACTTGTTAATCACAACCCTGCTCAGTTGTTTGTTGTGGAGATACACTTGCCCATTTAAGAGAGGCAATTTCGCCTCTCAGATGGAACAACGTATAACAGCCTCATCAATTACTTTATTATATATTATTACACTGAATTGAAAAATTCACTATGTTTTAACCACAAATAATTATTGTAAAAATATTATATAACGTGTAAGCACAATTATATAAATCTAAACAACACAGCACTGCTCGAGTTTCGACGTTTTATAGTCATTATCACTTGATAATTGAATTTTTCAATTCAGTGTAAGTATGGATTACCACGTAGTAACGGTCTCAACCATTCTCTTTATTATATATTATTATATATACATCGCAAAAAAAAACAGCGTTCTTGGACCGTTTAGTTTCAGGCACCTCTGCTCGGTGGATCTAATACCCGCACAGGCATAATGGTTGGGTCTCTTGCAGCTATCGCAAACAAAATACTTTGCGACGGTGATCTCCACTACGCAGATGATCTCGACGTCATCGTGGTTGTTCAAACAGAAATTCAAATTTCCCGCCCGTTTTAATGGAAGTAGGCGACTTGTTTTCGCGGCTATGCGTAGTAGATGTTATTTGTTGGTTGATCTATTTTAAATCGGTTCGATACAATATCCCAATATTTTATTCACATAAGTGTACGTCAAAACTGAATTATGAATCAGAGACATCAAACGTGCAATGTTGTCCGTGTTTGAAAAGTTTGAGAAGCGACAAACGAACGAATTGCAGTCTATTAATATATATGGGAATATATATTTTTTAAATATTGAAACATAATAAGATGTTTTGTGTAGTAATTGAAGGTCCATTGTTCTCTAGATTTCTTATGGAAAAAGTCTAGGTGGGTAGGAGTATAAAAATGAAATCATCTTATATGCAGGTACCATGTAAAGACAGTTTATGGATTTTCATTAAAACCTAGAAGAAATTCTTAGCTAACAACTTTAACGAACTAAAAAGAATTTCAATTACGAATCACAAAATATTGAACATTTAAAAAATATTGATAGTTTTCCTTCAAAACTTTCTATTGTTTTTAATTTTAAAGGTACTAGTGTGCCATCTAGACATCTTAATTCTTCTACATTTTCTCTACTTTTTAATGACCATATTTCATCCAGTAATTTATTTTTCTTCAAGATGTGTTTTGCAGAATTTATAGATGATCCTTTTGAGATAAAACTGTAAACTTAAGATTTTATCGTTAAAAACTGGAAATTAAAAGCTTTTGGTGAACATTCATAAACCGGAAGCATATGTTTAATAATAAACGTCTTTATTAAATTAAAGAGTAGTTTTACAAAGTAAAAATGTATAAAAGTATAGGCGAAGATCAGTGAGCATTATCTGTTACTGTTCTTCCACTTAACCTATTATAATTAGTCCAGTTGAGTATACAATAATATAACATAAGTATTTATGAATATATACAAAAAAAAAACGTTTAGTCTTTGGTTCACATACCTTACCAATCTCAAAGCTCATTTTGGAAAATTAAATTGCGTATTTGTTTCTTAAATGCTGGTATTGTCGCAGATTTCAGGTTTGAGTGGATTATGTTGTATAACTTAATTTACTCCAGGCACTTTTTTGTTTTATTCTGATATTTTTCTAAATATGAAAAATATTACATAACTTCTCAAATTTTTTTTCAAATTTTATTAGAATACATCAAGAATTAGTAAATTAAGTTACCTTGTATGTGTAGGGTGGGTGGGTGGCCTATAACCCACCCTCCAATCAGTAAAACATAAGCAAGGGTTTTAATTAAAAGTTTCAAATAATTTTTGGTAATAATTTACTGATTAGAGGGTGGGATAGAGAACATCCACCCACTCAACATATACAAATAAACTTTAATTCCTTATCATCTCGCGGTTCCCAATTAAATTAATTACAAAACTTGAATAAAAAAGAAATTAAAAAGGCAAAAATTTTGAGTGAGTAAATTAGTAAAAATTTGATGCATGATGAGTGAAAAAACTTTAAATGTAAATTAGATAAGATTAGCTATAGAAGTCGTTTATATTAAAACTTAAATTTTAATTTCGTTTTTATTCAAAAAGTTTTGTAGTTTATTTTATTTCAAACCACGAGACTATCAGTAATTAAAATTTATATGTATATGTAGGGTGGGTGGGTGCGCTCTATCCCACCCTCCAATCAGTAAAACATCATCAAAAATTATTTGAAAAATTTGTTTGAATAAATCTTTTAAAAATTGCAATAATGTTATGTTTATTTATTTGCGTTTTACAACTTTTAATTAAAACCATCGCTTATGTTTTACTGATTTGAGGGTGGGTTAGAGGTCACCCACCCACCCTACATATACATGGTAACTTTAATTACTAATTGTTGATGTATTCTAATAAAATGAAAAAACATGTTTAGTTTCTCATTCCCTTTAACTTTTGTTCGAGAGGTTATGTAATATTTTTCAAATTTATAAAAAGATCGGGAAAAAACAAAAATAGCGCATCGAGTAAACATCTACTTCCGGTTTATGAATGTTCACCAAAAACTTTTCAGTTCCAGTTTTCAACAATAAAACCTTAAGTTTAAAGTTTTATCTTAAAAGGAACTGAAAAGCTTTTGGTGTTCATAAACATGAAATTTATATAACAAGTAATTGTAAAAAATCCAAAATTGAGCAAATTGTTAAGAATAGCCTTTTTACGTAATCTTCATAGTTTTCGAGAAAAATATAAGGCAATTACAATGAGAGCCACATTACCATTTTTTCTCGTAATTTTCTCTCGTGCAATTCGTTAATTATTGCATCATTATCAAATAATTTAGACTCAAGAGTATTAACTATAGTTATAATCATATCTAGTTCAGTACGGAGAGCTATGTTTTCGGACTTAATAGTACGGAATTTGTCACATTTCCCATTTAAAATATTATCCGATTTTTGCAGTTCTTTAACACATTTTGTTAATTCAACAATGATATTATGAAATTCATTTTCATTTACGCTAATGTGATTGGCTCGACAAACTTTTTTATGTTCAATGTACGTTGTTTTATTTCTCCATAGCTTCCAGCACACATATAATCAGGCATTGTTGCAGATTTAATTTAATAAAGAAATGAAATTTGTATAATGTATCCCTATAGCAGCTTTAGCCCCGAAACTCGAATACCATAACGATATCTGGAAGCTTGGCGATTAAATCTTCTTCATACAGGGTCTATTATAAAAGTAGTGCGCATTTTTTGAGAAAAATATATTTATGCTTTTGAATATTTTTAACGGATTCCCAATGCTTTCCTTTCAGCTTTCTCTTCTGGGTCGTACTCGAACGTCCAGGTTTTGTCTCCGGTGTCGACAGAATTAAGAAGTTCAGGCTCATTTAGAATCAAATCCAACAATTCTTGAGAGAAAGATAATGTGTCTTTATTTTCAAAAAGTGTCAAAAATGTGTACAAAGTGAAACAAGAAGTTCTTTCACGTGTTCCGTCAACACTTTCGGCACAAGCTTCACACAGACCTTGTTCATATGATTGTGATTTAAAAATATTATGAAGTGTAGTATGGAGTAGACATCTTTTGTAATAATGAAAATGCAGTACTGAAATATTAACAAAATTTTGATTTTGTAATTTTTTTTTGTACTTATCTCGTGGTCTATTATTTTAGTTGGATTTTATTATGTTAAATGTTTATTTCTATTACTAATTTTTATTATGTTGTAAGATTATGTTTATTTTATAAATTTCTGTATTATTAATCTAGAAACTATCTCACTAATTGATTGATTTATTTATTTTTGTATTTTCCTTTGTAATCAGGCTTAGTTCTGTTAAGGAAATAAATATTATTACAGGTTATTTGCAGGTCCTCGGCTACTATCCCATGTACCGCAAATGTGGACATGTTTATGGTGTCAGCGATTTGCTGGATGCTTAATGGGTTCGTCGGCGATCTCCTTACGTTGGAATGTCAATGGTTTAAGGTCTGCAAAGATCGTGAAAATTCATCCCTCTAGGAGGTATTGGTATTTCCTGATCGTCTCGTAAATTACCAATAATTCTCTATCCTAGGCGGCATATTTTCGCTCGGCCGGGGATAGTTTCCTAGATATGAACGCCGGGGGTTTTCAGCAATAAGGAATACTGTTCCTGGATCACGCCCCTATCGCGGTGTCTGAAGCGTCGGTTTTGATTGCTAGCGCTGTATTTGACTCTGGATGTGCAAGAATTATTGCCTCTGCAATCTGGTACTTGCACTGGGCAATTGCTTTCCGGGCTTCATTCAGTCCAGGTCATTGGTTGATTGCCATGTTTATTTCCTTTTAGTAATTATCTCAAGGGTGCTTGCACACCTGCGGCATTCGGAATAAAATTTGGGTAGTAGTTTATCATGCCGAGTATTTGGCGTAGTTTTCTTGCTGTCACTGGAAGCTGTAGCTGCTGTATTACTGCCACTTTGTCGTCGAGTGGTTTCGTCCCTTCGCTGGATACCATGTAGCCCAGGAAAGAGATTTTTTCTACTCCGAATGTACATTTGACTGTTTGGCGTGTTCTTCTTCTGATTTGGATGCCACCAAAATGCCGTCTATGTAGACGTACCAGAATTGAGATCTCACAATATTTCGTCCATGAATCGTCTGAAGGTCTGTGCTCCATTACGCAACCCGAATGCCATATAAGGGATCTAAAATAATCAGAATGGTGTAGTTATGGCGGTCTTTGACGCTTTGACCATATCTATTGCTGATAGATAAACCTTAATATGGTAACAAGGTATTTGTCGGGAATTGTTTTTAATCGCGTCACAATAAAATCATGCGCATTACTTTCATAATGGACTCTGTATATTAGGGGTATTATCTGCAGAATTTTGATTTTTGATTAAACCACTAGTACTATTAATTATATAATTTTGATTTAACAAAGTAAGTACTTTCCTTCGTTTCCAAGTACTCAACCTCGCAAAATTAAATGAACCCAAAAATAATGGTCTTGAACTGAACTTTCTCATATTCTTCCTCTTATATTCTTTGCTTGATTTTCTATTCGATCTAACAGTTAAAACATCGTTTTATCTATTTTAAGCCTCGTTCTCTTTTGTTATTATTTTTTATTATTCGCTGTCATCATCAACCCCTTCGATTTTACCGTCAGACATAACCTCCGGTAGAATGTTGTTCTTTTACTTATTATTATTAACGGAATCAAAACATTCTTTTCCAAAAACGATCAATCAGCACCGAGTTTTTTTTAAACAAAATTTTATTAAGGTAAGGGTGTTTGATGGAATTGCGGGTTGGGGCGAATAGAGGGAAATTGTCTTAAGCAACTTGGCTATTCATACACGACTGATTTTAAAAGTATTTAATATTTCATATACATGAAATGAGGGACAGACACAAACATCCAAAGATCCGAACGGTGAATTCTTCCTTAGGAAAATCCACCGCCAAGCTGAGATTCGAAACCAGGCCCGTAGCCCGTAAGCAAGCACTCTACTGCGACAACCACAAACATGATTTCGTTGTTCTCCAAATTAAAACGATCCAGATTAGTCAATAAAATCGATATTTGCTTCATTATGTAGTTTCTTAGAACACAACTTGACAATATTATTTACGTCTGAGCTAGTAGGAACTGTTGTCTTCTTCACCATGACGCTAATAATTTCATATTCTATGATGTAAGAAGTGACCAGTTTTTTAGAAAAGCTAACATTTTTATTGATTGTAAAACTAATGAAAATCTTTACTTTGCCTTCAATTTTAGATTCAAAAATCAGTTGTGAAAATATGGGTGTTCCTCGGGGTTCTATGTTAGGGCCCCTCTATACTTCATTATTTTATAATCTGTGATAACCGAATTAAAATGTAAGACACATTCTTTATAACTTTGTTTTTCTTGCTTATAACATATTTACAAAAGAATGCATACATTAATAATACAAGTACAACAAATTTAGACGGTAAAAAAAAAACAAGAGCATAGTTCACTGGTTTCCAATGATCTTCTACTCAAACCCATCTATCCACTGTCCAATAAAACATGCTGATAGCTTCTAAATTCTTCATTTATAATGTATTTAAGCAAATGCACTTTTAACGGGTAGAAGGGTATATGATTATATACATTAAACAAATACGCTAGGTTTATTTGACATTAGTCATTATTTAAAAAGCAATCTTCAGAGTAGTAATTTAAAAAATTTCAAGTCGTAAATTCAGCCCGTAAAAATAAAACCAATTTCAGCAAGCAATATTTACTTAACTCAATAAAATCAAACGACCATGATTTTCTCCCATGGTTAATATCCATGATTAGGGGCATCCTCTAATTACCGGACCGACGATTACTAACCCCGTCATAAATAAATGCAATTTCCGTTTTTCAGTTCATGCCTTACTTCACCATAATCACCGCGGCTCCATTTCCTATGAGAAAACTCATCGAAAGACGTGAAGTGGAGTAACGCCGCTTTGTTGGGCTTCCGAAGAAAATTAATTCGATTTCCACGATCGCCGAAGATTAACACCAACAGCTGTTATAAGTCGCTTTTTTTTTCTTTCTGCGAACGGTTAATAAATTATTAAACCGCGAAATCTCATTGTCCGGGCGCATGCATAATTAATTAGTTTTGGCACAAAAATTTCGGTGCGCGGTTTTTCGCCGTAACTATTAAATTCGGAATTCGTATTTCCTGTGCGCGATTTTTTCGGACCGGAATGCGGCCCCGTGGCGTCGCCGCCTTGCTCTTTTAATTAACTTCGCATTATTGCCATTCAGGGAATTGATCTCGTAATGGCTTTAGAATTACTTACATGAATATTTAGCAACGCGAGGGCAATTAGCCGTCCTCCCGTGTGATTAAATCCGGTTGGGTTATGAACTGTTCCAGGCAGGCAGGTATCCCACAGGTTTCCGCCTTTATTTATTACGTCCAGGATGCTCCCTTTTATTTTAACAACGAATATTAAGTGAAGTAGTGAGCATGTTTTAAACTTAATGCTGCAAGAGTGAAAATATAATTGAATAATTGAAATAAACCAACAGAAATGCTTTAACTTGATAATATTTTATTTCTTACTGACACAGTATATGGTTTCGAAAATGTTTTTATTATTCTGCGACAAGTGATATGGATATTCAACAAGTAACAGCCTCGTCAATCCAATATTTTATTTAAAAAAGAAACTTGATTATTAAGATATACGCCTAAATTTATAGCTTGCTACTCTTTATGTTCAACTTTACTAATTCCCTCAAAAGTCATAGTAGAGATAGTAAATCAACGGAGTTGAAAAATTTTTATTACTAAATGATCTAATACAGCATAATAAAACATTAAACGCCAATAACAGAATCTTAGATCTAGTATTGACTTCAAATGACATGAAATGTATTTTTGAACATGGATTACCTGTTATAAAAACAGACCCTCATCATCCAATATTGATATTTTCACTAGAAGTTAAAACAAACCCACTTTCAAGTATCAAGGATGACTCAACTGCAAGAATTTTCGTAAATCCGATTTTATTTCCTTATACGAGCATATCTCCAATCATGATTGGTCGGAAATTACCAATTGTAATGATGTAAATATGTCATGTAATATATTTGCCAAGATATCAAATCCTAATTTTGTCGCAGACTTTAGACCGATTAGTATACTTCCTACGATTTCTAAAATCCTAGAAAAGATTGTTGATTCCCAGCTTAGAGAGCATTTAGTAAAATATAATATTCTGCCCGAACACCAATCTGGCTTTAGACCTCACCATAGTTGTGCGACGGCTTTATTTGATGTTACGGATAATGTAATTACCAAGTTATTTAGTAAAAAGTTAAAAGAAGAAGACATGCAAATATTTTTAAATGGACAAACTTTGAAATTTGTGCATGAAGCTAAAAATCTTGGTTTGATAATAGATAAAAAATTGAGATTCATTTCACATATTTCAAAGTGCATCCGAAAAGCATATTCAAATCTAAAATTAATTTATTCTTTGAAATACTTTTTATCTCACAAAATAAAACTATCACTATGTAATAGTTTAGTACTCTCGCATTTTTATTTCTGTGATGTAGTATATGGGCCATGTTTGGATGCTAGTACACAGAAAAGAATTCAGGTTATACAAAACGCTTGTCTCAGACTAATTCATGGAATACGAAAATATGATCATATATCACACACACTAATCATAACAAATTGGCTCAATATGAAGGGAAGGCGACTTTTACATATGATCCAATTTGAATGTCCACCTTACCTTTATAAGAAAATTGTATTTAGAACTGATGTACACAATATCAATATTAGGAACAAAGGTTTGCTAACGCCACCTAATCATAAAACTGCCTATTTTGAACGCAGCTTTTCATATAACATTGCAAAGGTGTATAATGATATTCCAACAACATATAAATTCAATCATTACATGCATTTAAAAGATCTATAAAATTATTAATAAGTTAAGTTTCACAAATTGTGAATTATGTTTTTAAAAAAGATTTATTTTTCTATTTCCTAATGAATTACAACATGTTTACTTTTCAAGAGCCAGAATTATACTGTTAAATGTGGGAGCGTAAAATGTAGCGTTTGGGAAAAACTGCATGATAAGATGCGGCGCAGCTGCCCTGAAATCTGCTTATTCGGCTCCGCTCCTTAGGTTTGAACGTCCACGTTCAATTTGGCAAAGGGTGGATATTTTGAGTGTCCTCTTGATTTGGATCAGCCATCTCGATTCGAATGATTTTTCTTGGTTTGCAGAAAAGGTCGACTATGCGGCTTCTGAATTTGATGATTATGATGATGGTGAACACTAACGACAAAATTGCAAAGCTTGTAAATCCATAATGAATGATGTGAACCAGTGGTTCCAAATGTATGGGTTGCCGTTCCAGCTCCTCGGCTTCTTGTTGGAGAATTGCTGGGTTTTTAAGGTGCCTCAGCAGAAGTTTTGTTTCCTGGTGAAATTCCAATGTTTTGTTTGGAATGCGGTATATCGGTATCTCGTATGTAGGTATAGTGTTCGCGTATATTGATTTGCCCATTATAATTCTGCAAGATGAACTGACGATATTTGTTCCTTGGATCCATTTTCTATTTAGCCATGACAATCTTTAATTATTTCTTGTTTCTTCTTCATTAGGGTCAATAATTGTCTATTTCGTAACACAGAGACAATTTGATAGTCATTAACAATTTTTGTAGTTTGGCACTTATCAATATTCGATGGGGTACAGTCTTCTAGTTCCGGTTGTTGTAGATACACGGTAATGGTATGGAATGTTTGGCAGTCCTCATTGGTTCAGTAATTTAAATCATTGATTTCGATTAAAAATGATTTTGGTGGAATGATTGCAATATTTTGGTAATTAGGTATAGGATAGATTTGGGAATAATTTGCAGATAATGGTTTCAGGATGGGTATTTTGAGTAGAAACGTAATTGCTTCATCTGTTCCTATTGCAATTAATTTTGATAATTCTAGAATTTTTATTAAGTGAGTGTTGTCAATAGGCAATAATTGCGTTGGATTGTAAATATTTAATAAGTAATTTTGGACGTTTAAAAGTTCATCGACATGTAATAATTCTAAATCAGGTATTTGTTTCCATGCCAGACTGATTGATCTTTCAAGCATTTGTAATGTTTTTAATAAACGTTCTGATTGATATACCTCGTTTTGTAAGAGAGTTCTGGTGTCTTCAATGAATTTTAGATTTTCAAGAAAGAGTTTTGTTTTGTTTATATTTGACATTAAAATTTCTAAGTCAGAAGAATATCTTTTTGATAAGTGATTTGCAAAGGTAGTTAATTTATTTATTTGCTCTAGTTCAGAATTTTGGTTGTTATGTAATTTTTGTAAATTGTCATTAATGTTATGTAGATCGTCTTCATCAAGATTTCCGGTAATGAATTTGATTGCTTTCCCTAGAATGCTAACCAATGCTCTTTTAGATTTATAATTGAATTTTCTTAATAACAATTCGATTTCTTTACAGTTTGATAAAAGTTGTTTATGAATTTCAAGAGTTAGTTTATCGATAGAGGCTTCGTTTTGTAAGGTTTCAGCGTTTGCTAGTAGTTGCTCAAATCCTATTTCTAATTGTGTTGTGTTTATAAAAAAATAGAAAATTATGGTAATGATCAAGAATTTTCACTGGTCCGATATGTTCTTGAAAATAGCCGTTGTTATCAATCGGTTTGACCTGAAGGGCCTGGTTGTGGGGAACTTCGGTCATCAGAATTAGGAATCTGTAAAGAAGATGATTTTCTTAGCCGTTTCAGTTTTTGAACATGAGATGTAGTATTTCTGGATTTTTGAGTTTTTCCAAATATTTTATTCGATTCTTGTTTTTCAACTGTTATTTTTTCGTATTTGGGGTCAACTTTGCTAGGCTTGTTTCGGTTTACATAAACGTCGCGATCTTCTACATTAGGTGGATCACCACGGGTTTCGTTGCGTTTTTCTAAAATGTTTTGTGAACATTGTTTATTCTTTTGGTATACTTGATCGTAAAATGGTAAAATTTCTTGTTTTCTCTTTTCGTTATACTGTTCGTAAACAATCATATCTAAATCGAATTCTGGATTTTTTTCATAAGGACCGTATAGTAAGTAGAAGGGTGAAAATCCAGTAGATGAATGAATTGATTGATTATAAATTGAAACTGCCGAAATCATTAAATTTGACGGAATTTCGTTAGGGTTTTTAAGCTTTAAAATTCTTAATTTTTCTAATATCGTTGAATGAAATCTTTCTACGGGAGAATTGGAACTTGGATTATTTACTGTCGTAAAGTGAAGTTCTATTTTATTTATTTTACAAAATTCTTTGAAAGTATTGTTTTGAAATTCGCGCCCCTCATCACACGCTATTCTTTGTGGAATATTATGGTGAGAGATGTAATGTCTTAATTTATTTAAAACTGTTAAGCTGGTGCCATTTTTTATCCAATACGCTTGTCGGTATCGTGAGAATAAATCGATGATCGTAAGAAATTTAGAATTTTGGAAAGAAAACGTGTCTATGTGTAAAACTTCTAATGGTCTTTTGGCTAATAATGGTTTTGAAAATTTCAATTTATATGGGTGTCTTTCGTACTTGGATTGTAAACAGACTTCGAATTTATTTATTACATCTGTTATAGTTTGTTTCATGTTTGGCCAGAAGTATTTTTCTTTTAAATGATTGTAAGACTCAGTTATGCCATTGTGATTTGAATCGTGGTATTCTATAACAATATCTTTTTGTTGTTCGTCGTTTATAACATCGATAGAGCGTTTGTTACAAATGAAGAATTTAACAGTATCATTAAAATTATTTTTACAAAAATTTTCGAATGGTCGTCTAAGTTGTTTATCAACGAAATAAATTGCATAGTTTGAATTTGGTTTTATGGTTTCTTTAATGAATGTCAAAAGATCTTGATCGATTGAATTTGCTGTGATCGTTACTCTGTAGTTATTTTTATTAAATGGTTTGGTAAAGCGATTTTTGTAGGTTTCGCCTATATCAAAAATGATTCGATTAGAAAACATATTTAAAGATTGTTCTGAAATTGGAATTGTTTTGCCGTTATCACCGTCGGTTGAATGTACAGTACCACTTTTTTCAGTTAATGATGATTCTAAATTTTCGAGTATTTCTGAATATTCATTTAGGTTTTCTACTTGGGAATTGATAATACGTTCTATATCTTCGTCGTTAATAGCGGGTAATTCATTGATGTTTGCGATTACGGTTTCGTTATCGTCTTCAGTATTATGGATCTCTATTCTAGATAAATCGAACTCTTCTAACTTTAACTTCCATCGTACAAGTCTCGAATTGGGTTCTTTAATTTTATAAAGCCAAACTAGCGGGTTGTGATCGGTTTCGATAATGAATTTTTGTCCAAAAAGATAAGGTCTGAAGTGTTTGGTTGAGTCTAAAATTGCTAAGAGTTCTCTTTCGATTGTTGAGTAATTTTTTTCGGCGGAATTTAGAGTTCCAGAGTAATAAGCAATTGGTCGGTTTGATTGAGATAAAACTCCTCCTATTGATACATTTGAGGCATCGGTCGTTAATTTAAATTGTTTATTAAAGTTAGGATATGCAAGAATTGGTGCATTACAAAGTAGTTCTTTGCATAATTCAAAAGCTTGAATATATTCTGGATCTGATATATTGATTTTGGAACCTTTTTTCAAACACTTAGTTAATGGGGATACGACTTTGGAATAATTACAGATACATTTTCGATAATACCCTGTTAATCCTAAGAATGACTTGATTTCTTTGATCGTTTTTGGTAATGGGTAGTTTGTGATAGCTTCTGTTTTTGATGGGTTAGGTTTAATACCATATGGTGTGATAACATGGCCCAAAAAGGATATTTCCTTTCTTAGAAATTCACACTTATCGAGTTGTATCTTTAGATTAAATTCTCTCATTTTGCAGAAGATTAATTTAAGATGATTAATGTGATCTTGTAGGGATTTTGAAAAGATGACGATGTCATCCATGTAGACAAAACAAAATACATGTAAGAATTCTCGAAGGACGTTGTCCATAACACGTTGAAATGTGCTAGGAGCATTCTTTAGACCGAAGGGCATTCTTAAATATTCGTAATGTCCTTGATTTACAGAAAATGCGGTCTTTTCAATTGAGTTGGGATGCATCTCAATTTGGTGAAAACCTTGGGCTAGGTCAAGGGTTGTAAAGTAAGTACACTTGCCTAAATTATCTAGTATTTCTTCAATACGTGGCAGGGGGTATTTATCTTCTATTGTATTTTCGTTCAGCTTTCGATAATCTATTACCATTCTAAATTTTTTCTTCCCGGAGGCATCCGTCTTTTTCGGAACAATCCATACGGGTGCACCGTAGGGCGAAATGGAGCGTCTAATTATTTTATCATTTAATAGTTTTTGAATTTGATTATCAATTTCTTGTTTCATACCGTGAGGGTGTCTAAAAGATTTTACATAAATTGGTTCGTCTGTCTTAGTTCGTATTTCGTGTTTAACTGCGTTACTAAATGTCAAATCGCAATTTTCGTTATAAAATATATCGGGAAATTGTTTACAAATTCGAGTAATCTCGCGTTTTTCTTCTAAATTTAGGTGTTGTGTTCTTATTAAATTTGAAATGTTGATTTGTTGGTTTTGGGTCTTAGGGGGTTCATTAATTTCGTGATTTAAAAAAGGGTTGACGTCTATACGTTCATTACAGTTTAAATTTACTTCTAATGTCTCATCTAAAGGTAACATGCAAAAGCCATTTTTTGAAACAGCAAGGCACTCTGGAATAAAATATTCTTCAGATAATTTTGTTGGTGGAATAATAACTTCACCGTTGTTTAGTGTAACGGGAATCTTTACATAATTTTTTCCGTTAATTTTCTGTGGAGAAATGGTTTCTTTATTGAGTTCTAAATAAAAGGGAATTTTAATACCATTCAGTTCTAAAGTATTAGTCTTATAGTTTATGGTCGCATTTAATTTTTCTAAATCAGAGCTACCTATTAGAGCGTCGAATTTTTTATGCCAATCAACTACATGTAAGTGTATATCGGATGGTATACCAAATTCACGAAGAATTGGGAATTTTAAATTATTCGGCTCCGCGGATGACACGTGCGGGATATAATTAATAGATTCTAATAGGATACGATAATACATAATTTTATGCCACTGAGATGAAACGTTACACATATATGTTTTTACTAAATTTGTTAATATCGTTTGTATATTATACATTATTAGGTATATATGATTTTTTGTATTTGGGTTGAGCTAAAGCAGATATGCTTCATGGAAGCATTACTCTGAACTCCACCCTAGGGTTTCCTACTATCTTCTTTTTTTTCTATTTGTAAATATATATTTTTGTATATAAAAAGTAGGAAATAAAGACTATTATTATTATTATTATTATTATTATGTGTGGATATATTTAAGTATTTAGTAAAAGGTGTCATCTAATGTTATATGCGCACATGCATAAGTGTGAGTGTATACCGGGTCTGGCACTTAAGACCACTCGGACCATAGCTCCCTTACGATAAAAGCTATCGAAAAAAATCTAGGAGCAAAGATATTGACATTACCCGTCTCCACGTTACAACCGATTTGCGAAGGGTAATGTCAATATCTTATTACTACAACTACTGAAAAAATCGAAGGATATGGGGTTCTAACACCTCATCCACATATCGCTAAGCGTTCATATTGCTTCTGATGAATACTAAACAGGACCTATATGACACCCCATACCAGAATTCCCTTCAGTTCTTAACAGAAAATCTACGCTGCAACATTCCTCACATCTTCTTCTTCATTACAACTGTTAATATAAAGGTAGTTAGAGATAATATTACAGTATAAAAATTATTTCATTTAGAAAATCCTTTATGAATGAATAAATTGTGCCTATAAAATGAAAAAAAGTCTCTTGTCATTTAAAATAATACCATGGAAAATAATGTAATCTATCCATATGTTAATAGTAATAAAATAATTATAGCTTTATAGATTCGACTCGAATTAATTATTCTGACATCTATATCGCGAATAATGAATATATAATACACGGCAAAAAACCATCCGGCGATTGATGTTTCGTATAAATACGCGATGTATCAACGTGACGCATCTGCTACACTGAGGCATTCGGGTATGTGCAGAGCGCAGGTACGACGGCGCATCTCGTACTCAAGGCCGCGGTAATTTCTGAATTCATAGAATGGAAGAACCCGTCCGATAGTATTTTAATAGAAGCGAAAATCATAGCGCTATAACTAGTCGACGTCCTCTTGCTCGCCAGCAAAATTATAACTGGTTATGTGACATTTGGTGACTCACGCGGAAAAGCGGTGGAAAAAAATGGACGAAACGCCTCGCGATTTCCGCGTTTTAATAATATTTACGCACCGTACGTTTTCAGATAAAGTTATGGAGATAACGGATCGCGTTAAATTGGTCGGTTGTGACATTCGCTATGACAATGCTTAAACATTATTCTTGCTGGTGTTTTATTTCCCATGAATTGATATATTCACTCCAGGCAGAGTAGAGAGAAATGCAATTTATTAATTGTTTAAATAATATTATTTAGATATTCTTGCTAATCGTTTGTATTCCAACCTCAATGCACAATAAAACAACGGTACTGAAAATTTCTAGAGTTTGTATTACAAGAGCATGAACAATCAATAGAAACTCACGCTGTACATTAAAGCGAAATTCTTTGTACATCGACAGTGAATGTATTTAATTAAATCACAATGACCCATTATCGACCTGAAAGTTCACACGGATTTTTAATTGCAGTGTAAATTTGTATGTCTGTATATTTATGTAACATGTGTAATGCATTTATATAACATATCAATATTACGAAAGTGGCCGACAGATAAGACGGTCATGATTCAGTACGCCCGTTGAATGGTGATAAAAGTGGAAATACAGTGACAAGAAAAACACCCCATATGTAAAATATCTTACATCTTTTTAATTTCTGGACTCACCTTCTTCCTTTCTACCTTTCATCTTCACTTTAGCTGAACTTAATAACATTAAAGATTCTTGTGAGTAAACGCCAAACTGTATCGTTTACTCATACATTTTCACATACTCAAACAACCCAATTAATTAAAGATTCTTCCCCATGCCCTACAATATTTCCTATTCTATGATTAAAAACCTATCGTTATCCAGTAAACGTTTGCTGCTAAGAATCTTCAATGGTATACTGAAAAATGGCATCATACCAGAAGCATGGAGTGAATAAATTATAGATATGTCCTATTCTCAAACCAGGTAAGGACCCTAACTCTCCTCTAAGCTACCGCCCCATCGCCCTCACATTTTGTGTTAGGAAAGTATTCGAGCAAAAAAACATAATATATACCCTTCGAATCAATTTGGGTTCAGAAAGCAAAATACTTAATGATTAAACAAATTTTCAATCATTTGCAAAAAAACTCATGCCATAACTTTAATAGAAATTATTTAGTTACATCATGTCAAACGCAGATACGGGAAATTTCAATTGCCTCTTTATAAATATACAAGCGATTCGATCTAAATTAAATGAAATAGATATTATTGTAAACGATAAGGTATATAATATTTCTGTTCTATGTATATGCGAACACTGGCTAAATGAAGATGAAGCTAAGTTAATTGTTTTTTTAAATTTCTATGTAGCCGTACAGTTCTCGAGAAGATGATCACCTGGTGGAGGAGTTTTAATTATGATAAAAAATAATATCGAGTACACTCCTTTAGCAGCTGATAATTTTGCCTCGGAGAAGAATTGTGAGATTGTTGGTATTCAGTGTAAAAATAGCATCATACTTGCAGCCTATCGATCTCCTAGTGGAAACTTCAATACATTTTTACAGACACTGTCTAAGGTACTAGATAGCTTTAGTTTTAATAACAAATATGTGCATTTATGTGCTGACTTTAATGTTAAATTTAACGATAATGACCCCCATAAGATCATCTTTCAAGACTTTGTTGAGGGATACGGTTTGAAGTTTGTAGTCGATTTTCCTACGCGCTTAAATAATTGCATCGACAACATCTGTATTAACTGTACCTCATCAATTGCCAAACCTATCGAAACTGGATTATCTGATCATAAGGGTATTTTATATAATATTTCATCTGACCAGATAAAAACTAAACCACAATTTAAGACATTCTGCCCAATTACAGCTAGAGGCAAATTTACGTTCTATCAACTATTGGAACAGGAATCATGGAACTTTATCAATGATTGTTCAGATCCAAACGAAGCATTTGATATGTTTCTATCTAAGTTGCTCAATCATTTTTACCAATCATTTCCAACTAAACGTATAAAACAATCTACCGGATCTAAACACGTTAAATGGCTCAACAGTACTGTAAGTGACATGAGAATCATGTTAAATTTAATATCTGAACTCTATAATAAAAACCAGACGACAGTATTACTAGATCTAAGAAATTCATACAGAATTACGTATAGACAAGCTATCAAATTTTGTAAAGTTACAGCTAATAATGCCTACATTAGACACCATAACTTCAAGCCTAAAGCTATGTGGAACATTATTAACGCCAATAGGATACGAAAGACATGTAAAAACATCCTAAATATAACGGCAAATGAATTTAATGATTTTTTTGCTGAAGTTTCCACTAAAATTCTGAACTCTTTACCTGACACTACCGTTGACCCGATACTTTTAATGTGTGCTAATCCTCCAAGCTGTAACATGTACTTTAAATTTACTGAAATTTCTACTGTTATGGTAAGTTAAGCCATATGTTACCTACAACCCAGCAAAAGCATTATTCGGACTTCGACATGATATTGTGAAAGTAATATTAAGTTCTATACTATCGCCGTTAACAAAACTTATTAATATTTGCATAAGAAATAATATTTTTCCAGATGCTTTAAAAAAAGCCCTAATTATTCCTATCCACAAAAAAATGATACGGACGACCCGGACAACTATCGTCCGATATCGCTTATCCCTGTATTCGGAAAAATTTTTGAAAAAATTTTACAATTGCAATTAGCTCAATATTTTGAAGATAATAATTTTTTGCGAAATGAGCAATTTGGCTTTCGAAAAGGACGCCGCACAACAGATGCAATTCTAAAATTTGTTGAAATGACCTTAGATTGTTTCGAAATAGGCTCATCGTCGAAAACAAGTTTTCTAGATCTGTCGAAAGCTTTTGACTGTGTTTCCCACCTAATTCTACTAAGAATATTGTATTTCTACAATATACACCCTAAAAGCTGTAGACTACTATTATCGTATCTTTCAGGAAGAACGCAATGTACGTATTTAAACGGGAATATATCTGATGCTTTGCCAATAAAACATGTGATCCCACAGGGTTCCATTCTAGGTCCACTTTTGTTTTTAATTTACATTAACGACTTACCTGGCTCCATCGCAAAAGGGGAAATCATTTTATACGCCGACGATACCACAATAACAAACCAATCAAAAACATTAGGCACGGTAAACATTTTGCACACCGAAACAACTAAAATGGCATCGTGCTTAAATTAAACGATAACAAAACAACTTCGATTACTTTTTCACTCTCAAAGGATATTATTCAAAATGTATCGACCAAATTCTTAGGAGTACGTATTGATTCACAATTGACATGGGCTTTACACGGCGATGATCTTGCAAAAAAACTTTGTAAAAATATTTTTCTTATCCGTAACCTCGCTAACCAAGTTTCAAAAGAAACACTTCGAGTAACATGACATACTGTCTTATTGCTTGGGGGCACTCTGCAATTAGACATCGTATATTCGGTTTGCAGCGAAAAGTCATCCGCATTTTGGCCGACTACGGATTTTTACAGGATTGTCGCCAGGCGTTTAAGGATTTGCGAATACTTACTTTACCGTGCCTCTATATTTTTGAATGTTTGATTTACATAAAAAAACATCTACCGCAATATACATGTTGCGCCGACATTCATAAATACCACACAAGGCAAATGTCTCATATTTATCCTCACTTCATCCGGCTAAGTAAGTCGCAAACAGCAGTTAGATTTCATGCAATCAATTTTTATAACGTACTTCCTAATCACGCCAAAGATTTACCCTATAAAAAAATTCGTAAGCTAATAAAAGCATTCTTGATTAAATATGCATTTTACAGCTGGGAGGAATATCTCAACTTCGATTTTAGCTTAATGATGTAGTTGTTTTTGTGTTAAGCAGTTTTATTTATTAATTAGATTTTTACCATTTTAAATTAGGTTTAATGTTTTAAATATTTTACGACTTCACCTACCGTATGTTTTCGATTTTAACTATTTTCTTTTTTACTTATTTTACCTATTTGAGCTGTTGTATTTTGTTTGACACGTAACTTGTTATGACTATTTATATACTTATTGTTTTTATCTATTTATTTAATTTTATCTCTACATTAATTTGGTTTTATTATATTCTTTATTTTTGTATCGGTTTTATTTTCGTCCCTTATTATATAATTTTACTATTTGCTAATGTTATCTACACTGACCTCATTTAATTGAATTTTTTACATATCTTGTGTGTATTTGATTTATTTAATTCCACTTAATATATTTTAATTGGTTGTCTATTTCCCCACAATAATTATATCTAATTTTATTATGTATTTTATTTTATGCTCTATTTTCTACTATTTATTATTTATTACTTTTACTTTTAACCTAAATTATTTTAATATTTTAGTCTTATATTGTTATATCTTTCATTTGTAATATACTTTCGTTCGTGTGTTATTTATATACAGCATATTTTAACATGTATCTTTTGTTTTATTGTTATAATATATTATATACTTCGTTGTATTTCAATAAATTGTAACATTAAAATTGGCGCATGGCTGCTAATATAGCTCATTTAGTGTAAATGTTAACTAATGTTAAACTTAATTATTTTGACATGTGTAAACATTTTATGTATTAACACGCAATAAAATATTATTATTATTATTATTATTAAAAGTTCTCTTCCTCAAATCTGACTACATATGTAGTTATCTTAATTTCTCCTATGTTGGACTACGTCAAAGCTCCATCTTTAGTCATCTCTACATTCTCTATACTAGAGAACTCGAACAAATCAAGTCCCCCTACTGCTCTATTCTCTAATATGCAGATGATGTCGCCCTCTATTGTTCATGGCCTACTTCAACATGGTTTAACCTTATCTGTACAAAAGTCCTTTAAACTTATTTTCTCTAAAAAAAGACCCCTCCTCAATTAACAGGTGTTCTTCAACGATGCAAAAAGGTCTAAACGTAAAAAAGCCATATCTAAAGACTCATCTTAAAACCCTGGATACATTTACTTTCCCTATATAGTATATATAGGGGAAGTATTGTTTTATGTCTGTGTACTCTGTATCTCAAAAACGAATGATCCGTTTGAGATGAAACTTTAAACTTAATGTTTTATCATTAAAAACTGGAACTGAAAAGCTGAAAACTCGAGACGTTTTTTTTGTTTTTTCTCAATATTTAAAATATAAATAAAAAAAATATTACATAACTTTTCAAACAAAAGTTAATGGGAATGAGAAACTGAACAAGTTTTATAAAGACATGTTTTTCATAAAGTTCTTAATTTGTGAGAAAAATATTTAACTTTAGAATATTTCAGAAAAAAAATTTATATTTTTCTTTAAAGATTCTTGAAATTTCTCCTCCATACTTTTAGTTTTTATTGTAACTTCCTTTCCAAAGAATTTTCATCGAGAATTCTAGAAATTTTGAAAGTTTTTGTTCGACTTTTTCTATTAGAAAATTTTCTTCTAAATTTCTATAATTTTCTCAGATGATCCATAATTTTACATTGAGGTTTCTAGAATTTTTCACAAGATTTCATTTTAGGTTTATAAAACTTTTTTTGAAGATTCTAAAAGTGTACAGTAATTTCTTTTTCCTATCTAATAAATAAATAGATATTTCCAGAATTTTTAGCAAAGAATTTATTCAAGAGTTTTAGAAGTTATTAGGAAATTTTCTTCTAATTTTCTAGAACTTACTTAGAGGCTTCTAAAAGTTTTAGGAATTTCTTTTTTGCATCTTCCTTTAAAAAGAATTTTGATCAAGGATTCTAGAATTTTTCAGTTTTCCTTGTAGATTTCTAGAACTTATTTGGAGGATTCTAGAAGTTAACAGTAATTTCTTTTTCATATTTCCAGAATTTTTAGCAAAGGTCTAATTCGGGAGTTCTAGATTTTTTAGTAGTTAGTTCGTTTCAATATTTTTAGAATTTTCTTTGAGGCTGTTTTCAGTAATTTCTCTTCCAGATTTTAATGTTGTCTTATAAATTGCAAAGATTTTCTTCAGGGCTCAAAAATTTAAAAAAAAATCTTTTCCAGAATTTTACACGTTTCAGTTCAGTTCAGAAATTTCTAGAAAATCTGTTCCTAGAAATCTAGATTATTTTCAGTCATTTCTCCTTTTTTTTCAAGCTATCTTTTAAATTGCGAAGTTTTTAAAATTTTCAAGAAGTTTTTTTTCTAGAAATGTAGATTTTTTTAAAGGTTTCTTGAAATTTCCAACAATTCTTTTGTACAGTTCTAGAAATTTCTCCAAGGAGTCTACTATTTTTTTTTTCTTAAATGTTATTATTTGTTGTATATTTAGGTTGTAGTATTTCATTAATGATTTTAGAATTTGCCATAAATATCTTTTCAAAAATTTTAGTATCTTCCTTTAATTAATAATAATAACAGTGATCTTTATTCGGACAATTACATTTTTACATTTATATATACATAACAAAGACAATTAATGTGGTGTTAGTCCGTCTGGGCTATAGACCAGTGGTCTTTCTGCCCTGTCTGAATTTAATTTAATATAACAAAAAAGTTCTTTGCTAGCTAGCTTAACTGTCAGGGTGATTCGTACAAATGAGTTGATGAATTGTGAGGGGAGGATGTTGATACTTAGAAGGGATATTTGGATTTCTGGGAAGACAAAACTTGGTTAGAAGGGATCGATTAGATGGATTATTCGCAAATTTACTGGCAAGACTGAATATACGCTGGGATATTGGAGTGATTTGGGTAATTTCATATAAGAGGTCGTTGAAGGGGTTATGGAGTGGGTTATTTGGGTGTCGGAGCTTGGTAAGGGTTCTTAGGGATGATCTCTCTGCAACTTCTATGTGGTGTAGGACGGATGGGCGGAGTTGGGTGAAGAGGATTGAACCGTAATCTAACAAGGGCCGGCATATCGATGTGTATATATGTGTGGCGGTTTTAGATGATATGCCTTCTTTTTTGAAAGTTAGTGATCGGAAATGCCGGGCCCTGTTTTTGATTTTAGTTTTTAAGGATTGGGCATGGGGTTTTAAGGAAAGTTTTGTGTCGAACCGGATGCCTAGGTATTTGCAGGTATATGTGGGATGAATGGCGACATGGTTTATTGTGATTGAAGGGGACTGTTGAGTTATTCTATGAAAAGGGATAAATAGTTGGGATTTACTGGGATTTATTTTTCTTCTCCACTTGGAACACCAAGCTTGGATGGAGTCAAATGAGGATTGGAGGGATTGTTGAGCAATTTGAAGGGCAGGAGCGTGGGCTATAAGGGCAGTGTCATCGGCGAATAGTAGAGGATATTGTGATGGGTTAAAGTACGTGAGATTTGGATTATATATGTCATGACAATATATGTTATACAGGAGGGGAGATAAGGAGGAACCCTGAGGAACGCCTTGTAAAATTGGGAAGGAATGAGAAAGTGATTGTCGGATTCTTACTTGGTTGAATCTATTGGAGAGAAAGTTGTGTATTAGGATAATTAGATGAAAAGGAATTTTTAACAGGTAACATTTGTATAGGAGTTCAATATGCCAAACGGTGTCAAACGCTTTTTGTATGTCCAGAAATAGTATGGCTGATTTTTGACCTTCGAGATGTTTTGTTTGAATATTGGAGGTAAGAATGGAGAGTGGAAGTAGGGTTGATTTTTTAGGAAGGAAGCCAAATTGGTAATCTGGGATGGAGTTAATAGATGTATGTAGGAGTTTTCGTTTTATGAGGGATTCATAGAGTTTGCCTATAACGGGAAGAAGTGTAATGGGGCGATAGCTTGAAACGAGGGAGGGGTTATTATCTGGTTTAGGAATACAAACAATAATACCTTGTTTCCATTCGCGAGGAAAATATTGGTGCGAGTAGCATGACCAGATTTTTTGTGGTTTTCAATCTTATCTTTAGCGTTGTTAATGTGCTTATGTAATGAATTGTTTGTTTTATATGCGATTGAAATTTTGTGTGACATTATTGCAATTCAATAAAAACAATAAAACCTTTAGAAAATCTGGTAATGTCGTTGCATGTATCTATAAATTTAATAAACAATTTTTAAGATTCAATTTGAGTTAATGAAGGCATTGATAGAGGTACATAATGAAATTTCAAAACATTTTGCTGCGTTGGATAATAACATATTGCTACGACCGATAGTTAGATATCAGCAGATGGCCGAAAAAAAAATCACTTAAGAAATTGTTATTTTTCAATTATTGTATAAGTTAAAGGCATTTTATTTCTTCAAAAATTAAACTTATTACAACGTCACAAATGACAGTTCAAATTGTAAACGTTTGCGTTAAATTATGGAAAATGTGATTTTCGTAAAATTTTAATTTTAATTCTTTATTTTCGTTCCTCAAAAAAGTTTTGAAGTTGGGAGATTGTCAATTTATGTAGTATGTTTAATTCTAAATAATTTTGGTCTCTTATGTTTTTGTTCTAAAACAATTAGGGGAACAGGAAATTGCATAAGTGTGATTTTACATATATATATATATATATATATATATATATATATATATGTGTGTGTGTGTGTGTATGTGTGTAGTATATTAAGCATTGACGAATTTATTGGGCTTCATGTAAAACATTAACCTAAGTTTTCAATAACTGCTTGTTAAACTACTAATAGCCGCAGCTAAAAGTGTCTCAAATGGGGTCGACTGATACGCAATGCCATATACTATAATGGTGATGTGGCCATCATAATACTTTCCCTATATTTTTCTCGAAAAACATGAGGTTATTCAATTTTGAATTCTTCACAACTACTTGTTATATAAATTTCATTTAGTTCCTATAGTTTATTAGCAATAAGCAAAAAATTGTAAAAAAATTAAATTAAGAACTTTTCCAGTTTTTCATTCTCTTTAACTTTGGTTTGAAAAGTTGTCTTTTTCAAAATTTCTTAAATTTCAAAATTTGTTTTAATAAATCTATTAAATTTTGCAAAAATGTTAAGTTTATTTACGTTTTATAACTTTTAATTAAAACCCTCGCTTATGTTATACTGATTGGAGGGTGGGATAGAGGCCACCCACCCACCCTACATATACATATTAACATTAATTACTGATCGCCTCGCGGTTTGCAATAACTTTAATTACAAAATTTGAATAAAAGAAAATTGTCAGAAGTAAAATTTGTGATAAAGAAAATGGTTGCGTCCGTTACTACGTGGTAATCCATACAAATTATTAAAATTTTAGAGCTTCCAATAAAATCTTTACAATTTAAAAAGCGGGTTGAATTAACAAATCTTGAAGCCTAGAGAAGGAATTAGTGAAAATTTCTTGAATTCTTCAAAAAGTGTGTCTATATTTTAGAAAAAAAATTCTAAAAAATCTAATGCCTCAAGAAAAATCTAGATTTCTACAAACAGATTTTCTAAAAAGTTCTCGAGCCTCCAAGAAAATCTTTGCAATTTATAAGATAAGAAGATAACCTTGAAATCTGGAGGTGAAATTTCTGGAAATTTCCTGAACCCTCGGGAAAATAATCTAGATTTCTAGAAGTAAATTCTAAAAATTCTGGAGCCTCAAAGAAAATCTTTGAGATTTAGAAGACAAGTTGAAAAAATCTTGAAAACTGGAGAAGAAATTACTAGAAATTTCCTGTGTCTAGATTTTTAAAAACAAATTCTCTTAAAAAGTCTTCATTAAAATCTTCGCAATTTACTGGAAATTTTCTAAATTTTACACATCAAATTTAAATTGATACAATAAAAATATAATTTTTTTTTACTATTTTACCTATAATTCTTTAAATAATAATGAAATTACGAAAATTCTTTCACTAATAAATTACCAGCAACGAAAAGAAGTAAAAATGCTAAAAATTTGACATTCGATTTTCTAACATCAAATACAAGTTGATGGACTATAAATCTTGAATTTTTTTTTTTCGCAATTTAGATAAGAAATTCCGAAAATGTCGAGAAAATTTTGTAAATTTCCAGAAATATTGCAAAAACATTCTAAAAAACAACTCTCAAAAAATTGCTTTGCCTTATCCAAAACAAATTGCTCAAAAATACTATAATTTAGAGAATTTAGATTTTTCTTCTCCGTGAGTTTTCATCTTCCTTTGTTTTATTTTTGTATCCTGTTGTTGTTACAACGCTTTGTTTCACTACTGCCGTTATTCTATCTTTTTCTATTCTCCATTGCTCATTTGGAAACCTTGGAATCCATATTTAGGGCTGTCGATATCTCTTTTTCTTTTTGTACTCATTTGTTTCTTTATTTCCCACTTCCTTTTAGGTTTATATATTTTAACACTACTTATTTACTTTTTTATGGGCTTTTGCATGTACGTGGTTCGCTGTTTTAAGTTCCTCTTAACTGAACAGAGGATTATTAGCAAATTAATATATATTTACCTTTCCTGAATAATATTATTACAGATCTGAAATACAGATTTAACACGAAGAATACCTAATGTTTTATTAACAAAAAACTGGCGAAGATTTAGATGCCACTTCAAAATCTGTTGCAACATATTTAAATAAATATTTCCCTGAAAACGCAACATTTACAATAGCAATTAAGTCCGAATTGGCATTTTGGAAACTACAATGGTAAAAGAAAAATAAAATAAAAGAACAATTACCAGAAAATGCTTTAGATGTATACAAAAAATTTGACCCGAATATTTACTGAACATAAAAATAATTTTACAAATATTATGTACTCTGCCTGTTAGCGTTGCTTCTGCAGAAAGAAGTTTTTCTGCACTGCAAAGATTCAAATCGTGGCTGCGACCCACTATGTCTCAAGAAAGACTAACCAAATAATATTAACGGGAATTTAATTTAAAATTTAATTATCTCATCGAAATGAGAATGTTTAAAATCAATAATGTATAAAATAAGTTATAACTTTTTAATACTTCGAGTAATTCTCAATTTAATTTATGAATTATTTAAATAAAAGCTAGAAGATGTTGTACTGATTGGAGGGTGTGATAGTGAGCTCCCACCCTCCCTACATGTAATTTTGTACACAAACTACAAACAGTCGTTTAGTTTCCGTAAAACACAATCAAAATTTTATTAAAGACGAATAAAATGAATGAATGTATTCGATGTAAATTGTAAATATGTAGGGTGTCCTCTATTATACTCTCCAATCACCACAACATCTCATCCCTTTATCTCAATAATCAATTAGTTAAATCAAGAATGATCAATAATTTATAATGAAGAATGAAAACAGGATCACTTTGTTTTACCACTTTTTATTAAATTAAATTTTAATAAAAAGTGGTAAAACAAAGTGATCCTGTTTTCTTTTTTCAGTATGTTCAAGATGTACCACAAAGTAAACGCCTCCATAATTAAACAATAATTTATAATTTGAATAATTCATTTTATAAATATTTATAAATTTAAACCTTCTGTTCACGTTAAAATAATTGGATTTTAGGTGATACCCTCGTTAATATTATTTGGTTCACCCACTCTACATAATTTTTTGTACAAACGCTACGGACAGTCGTTTTATTCCCAAAATTTTATAAAATTTTCCTTAAAATTTATTCACCATTATAATTAATAAAGAAAATAAATATGTAGGGTGGGTGGATGGCCTCTAACACACCCTTTAATCAATACAACATTTTCCTAGAAAATAAATTAAATAAATTAAGAATGATTTACAGTCTAAAGTTAATAATTCATTTTATAAATTAGGGTAAAATAATTGGATTGGAAAATCAGACCCTCGCTAATGTGTTTTGATTAGAGGGTAGGATAGAGGCCACCCACCCACCCTACGTGTGTTTTTGTACATAAATTACAAACAATTGTTTCGTTTCTAGAAGTTCAAATCAAATTTAGTGAAACATTCAATAAAATAAAATCACTAAATTACTTGATGAAAACAAATATTATATAAGGTGAGCGGGTATCCTTTATTACTAGAATAGCCTCTAAGCTACCTAGATAATTAATTATATTAGTTTAAAATGATTTAAAGTATAAAACGATAACATATAATTCTATAAATTATTATGTTTAAACTTCTCGTTTAGGATAAAATATTTGGATTATAATTCAAAATCTAGATGATGCTGTTTGGATTAAATAGTTTTATACTTACCCACCCTACATATTTATAAGTTACATCAACTATAATGGAGGTTTTAATTTGATTTGTCTTGTATACAATTTAGTTTGTATTTTTCGGAAACTAAACGACTGTTTGGTAGTTTGTTTGCCAAAATATGTGTAGGGTGGGCGGGTGGCCTCTATCCTACCCTCCAATTAAAACACATTAGCGAGGGTTTGATTTTTCAATTCAATTATTTTACCCTAAACAATAGCATTTAAAATTAATAATTTATAAAATGATTTATTAAATTTAGATTGTATACCATTCTTAATTAACATCCTCCAATCAGTACATCTTCTAGACTTAATTTAAATAATCCATAAATTAAATTGAGAATTACTTAAGGTTTTAAAAAAATATAATTTATTTTATACATTTTTTATTTTAAACATTCTCATTTCGATGAGATAATTAAATTTTAAATCAAATTCTCGCTGATGTTGTTTTGATTAGAGTGTGTGATAGTGGCCACCCACCCACCCTACATATAACTTTGTACACAAACCACAAACAGTCGTTTAGTTCCGGAAATTACAAACCAAATTTAATGAAATGTTTTTTAAACAAAATCACCATTGTAGTTGATGAAAAAATATATATGTAGGGTGGGTGGGTGGCCACTATTACACCCTCCAACTAAAACAGCATTAACGAGTGTTTAGTTAATTATCCAATAATTGTTTAAAACGAGAGGTTGCAAATTTTAATTGATTTATAAAATAAAATATAAATTTTAAAACTGTGAATCATTTCGAACTTAATTAATTAATTATTCAGGTAACGGTTAGAGGATGTTGTAGTGACCGTGAGGTGAGATAGTGGCCACTCACTCATCCTACATAAATATTATTTTATCAAATATAATGGCGAATTTATGTTAGCGAATATTTCATAAAATTTTGTGTGATTTTTTTATTAGAAAACAAGTGTTTATGGTTTCTGTATAATAAAATATGTAGGGTGGGTGGGTGGCCACTGTCACACTCTCCAACCAAATATTATTAAAGAGGGTTTCATTTAAAATACAATAATTTCACTTTAAAGAAAATTTATTTAAATAAATTATAAATTACAATAAATATAATTAATTAAGCATTTAGTTAAACATTCACGGTATTGTAGTGATTAGATGGTGTGATAATGGCTACCCACTACATATATTTTTTGTACACACACTACAAACAAGCGTTTTGTTTTTTAAAATTCAGACTAATATTATGTATGTTTACTATTATAAAATTACTAAGATAGTAGATAAAAAAAAATTGTATGGTGTGTGGGTGTCCACTATTTCTCCTTATAATTATCATAACATCTTCAAATTTTTACTTAAATAATTTATTAACTGAAACCTTGATTTTCAATTTATTAATTGAATTCTTCATCTCATAGACTATTTATTTTCTTTCATCTGTGTTAAAATAATTAAAATTTAAATGAAACCCTCGCTAAAATATTTTTATTTTATTTATATGGTTAGAGGGTAAGATAGTGGCACCCACCCGCCCTACATATGTTTTTGTACACAAGCTATAGAAAGTCTATTTGTTTCAGAAATATACAAACAGAATTGTCTGAAATTTTAATGGAATTAAAATCACAAATACTGTTGATGTAAATTATAAATATTTAGAGTGGGTGGGTGACTACTATTACACCCTACAATCACTATAACATTTCCAGGTTTTATTTATATAATTAGTTAATAAAATCAATAATGATAAAAGTAAATATTTCATTTTATAAATATTTAAATTTAAAGTTTTCTTTTGTTGAAACCCTCGTAAATATTGTTTGATTGGAGGGTGTGATAGTTGATACCCGCTCACCCTGCATATATTATTCGTACATAAGCTGCAAACACTTGATTTGCATTCAAAAATTTGTATTTAAAATCAATTTTATAATAAAGCTGTACTGAAGAGATCGAGAGATCGAAACACGTGTCTGCAGTTGATTATAAACTTGAATGTTAGATTATTTAATTGCCTTTGTTAATTAATTTTAATGAAATTAGCGTAAATTCATTTCTTGTTCATAATTTCTCACTCACAAACAGTTTAAAATATATTGAATCATTTATTAGTTTATTTAACAGAAATAAATACATTTATTCATTTTATAGCTGTGCTATTTGTAACACGCCGAAAATTACTTTTGTTTAATTCACGATCTGTCGAAGTATTAATTAAAAAAGTAGTTGTTTCCATAAGTGATTTGTTTTGTAGTCTTAGATTTACAAAATGTTTTCGTGTTTTAAAATGATTAATAATGTTAGAAATGATTATCATACAAAGAAGTTTTTGTTTAATATATGTATATATATTACATAATTTTTAGTGGTTAAAACATAGTAAGTGCGTTAGTTAAGTGTTTATCATGAATTACCACGTAGTAACGGTCACCACAATCCTTATGATTTTGTTTAATTGTCATTCTTACATTTAGGTTAAATTTTTTACTACTTGACAATGCTTAATATTCAATAGGCTTTGATAGTTCTTTATTTTTAAACAATATTCGTAATATGAGAGTCTATTACACTGATTTCTGGAGAAACAAAATTGTGTCTGTGTGCGCTGTATCTCAAAAACGAAAGATCTTATTGAGATGAAACTTTAAACTTAAGGTTTTATCGTTAAAACTGGAACTGGTAAGCTTTTGGTGAACAATCATAGACTGATATTTTTCTAAATATGAATAATTTTAAAAAACGGTTCAAACAAAAGTTAAAAGAGAGTGAAAAACTGAACAAGTTTTATTTAAACATAGTTTTCATAAAATTCTTAACTTTTGAGAGAAAAAAAAAATTGAAAATTTTGAATTTTTTTGCCAATTGCTAATAAACTATTGGAGTTACATGAAATTTATATAACAAATAATTGTAGAGAATTCAAAAGTTAACCAATTATTTAAAAAAAACATTTTTGCGTAAACCTAATGGTTTTTGAGAAAAAAATAGGGAAAGTATTATGATGGCCACATCACCATTTTATTTTTTGATTTGATTGCATTGTATTAATGGAATAAAAAAATATATACATTTTTTCATTTCTTAAAATTACCCCTCCTAAGCCAGTTGGCTGAAAACGCCCTTGCAATATAGTAAGTCTATATGATACCAAAAAAATAATTCGTGTAAAACCCATAGTTGATCAAATTTGAAGTTCTTGCATGACTCCTACCGTCTATAACTCAGGTAAGTATTGAAAGGAATTAAGCTGTCATTTCCTGCATACGCTATTGCTGTTATTAAAAAAAAGGCCGAAAATAATTACGGTACTGTTTGTGTGTACAACAAAGGACACCGTGGAGCGGAAAGTGGTGGTTAGAATTTAGTCTCGCGTTTTTAGAAAATCACTCCCGCTTTCGTACAGTGCCGCAGGCAATGCCAATAGCCAAGCTCACGACTCGAAAAAAGATGATTTCATCAAAAACATTCCGACGACCATCCCGTGGAGACAGGATACGCAATGACTCACTAAGCACACCAAAACTTACGCGAGCCAACAAACTTATCACAAAAACGACGAGCCCGGCCAGATAAATTCTTCGGTCCATACCCGCTTTTCGAGCATCCATTAGAATGGAAAATAGTGACTTCGCTTTTAAGAATTTATCGCTCGTTAATGGTATGTCGGGTAAATATTATTAACATACATTCACGTATCTCGGTGATTTCTCTCCAATCAAGGCAAAGCGTTCTTTTGCACAATCACGTGTAACGAATCGTGTAAATATGCATCTTTATTTCAATGTTCAGGTAGGACACCGCCTCGTTCCGTAGCGCCGATTTTTGGGTTCGTTAGAGAAACATAATCTGTAGCCAGTGGCGGATTTCTTGGGCTCGGTTCATTCCCAGAGATTTATGCCTTTTATTAACCTAGATGTATATAGATAAATAAAATAAATTATATTGTACTATATTTTATAGTAATTGGAGTTACCATATTTAGGCCCGCTTATACAAGAATAGCGTTGTTAATGATTCAAACCGATGTGGTACTATTTTTCTATATCTTTTATTAATTAGCCTTACCATATTGAGCTCTGCTCATAGAATATAGCTTAGTTTACGGTTCAAAACGCTGTAGTTTTTTTTTTGTTTAATTCAGAAGCGCAGGAAAGCAAGTTATATGATAACCACAAGTAATTAAGAGTTCCTTTTATATTCCAGGACCATAAAACTCATAAGGTACGCATCCATATAAATAACTGTATTATAACAGATTTTATAAGATTTCAATTTAAATTAAAACACCTACATAAACCCAATAAAAAATTAATGTTTTTTTTAAATTATTTTCCTTTACATTAATTTAAAAATTCAGAAACCTACGTGTGCGATACTCCTTTTTAACACAATACAATGTTAGGAATGAGCTAATGAACTTTCGCAAATAGCATCCTTGATCCGTACCTGTGATCAGATGGGTAACAGGTACCTTTCTTCATTAGGATAAAATTGATTAGAAAATAATTTTTGTCTTGCAACTGTTGTATACCCATCTTCTAATCACGCATATTTATTTCTACACTGTAAATGGCCACCATATTATGTTATTTTGCATCATTCAATTGTGCATTTATTCAAGCTCCGTTTATATATTCAGGCGAGCGTGCACCCACATTTTGTTGAGACAAGTGCACACACCCGCAAGTCACCCTCTAGTCTAGAGTAACATATGTAACCACCTGTTTCTACCCCATATGTAACCATCTGTTATAACTAAGGATACATGTATAAATTATTGTAAGAGGCAGTCTCTGGCGGGCTCTCGCAAGCAGAAGTCGAATAAAGTTAGTGTTCATGTAACTTACAGTGTTTAACTCCACAAATCGCACACAAGCCATCATCCTGACGTAAATAAGAATAATTGGGAACTGGCGTGTTTTTTTTTAATTAATTTAAAATTAACTTTATATGTTTCATAATAAGTTAAATAAAACAAAACAGAAAAAAATTATCCTAAAGGGGTAAAAAAAATTAATAAAATTTAAAAATTTTAAGTTGGCGCGAAATCGCCAGAATGCAGATGGCGGGTTCGTGACGCATTTGTTCACGTTGTGTTCTTTTACGAACTTTCATATCAGTTCATTGAGCATTAAAAGAATCGTTGGAGCTACAGTTGAGAATAAAATAAGTGTATTTTGTGACTCTACATTTATTATTGATCCTAATTTATATACAATGGAAAACATAGGTCCCAGCACTTCGACTTACTATAAATATTGTTTAGTGCCACGCTGTGTAAACACTACCTTTCAAACACCGAACAAAATATTTATATCGTTACCAAATGCAGCTAATAATAAACAGCTTAAAAGAACAATGTGGTTAAAAGCAATGAGGCGAAATGATAAAGATATCTTAAACAAATCAAATGGTTTCGTTTGTGAGGATAATTTTAATGTAAGTATTAAATCGGTTACGAACTGACTGAGTGGTGCTAAATTTAGAATCAAATTAATTAATTTGCTATTACAGTTAATTTTATTTGATGATAAATTTAGTTCTGCTTTTTGAAACCGTGCATAATAAACATTAATTCAATATGTATAGTTAGAAGACATGGATAACTACATAAAATGGAAGTTGGTTGGTGGATATATAAAAATGAAGGAAAATATTGTTCCACATATCTTCCAATGTCAGGCTGACAGAAAACGATCTTTGCCACTACCACAAAGAAAAGGCTCAATCAAGAGGGCTCGAACGGAAATGGTTGGACAATTATTAAAAAATGCAGAATTTCAGGATTCCATTCAAGAGCAAGAAAAGACTCAGGATAATCAAATAAGTGAAGAAGTGTCAATTAAAGTTTCTTGACCGCATAATGATATCCAAGAAACATCTGATATTAGTGCGGCGGTATGTGAGAAAAGTTGTCAAACAGATGTAATGTGTTCTACAATTGGTATTCAAACTAGACCAATAAACTTTAAAAGTCGATATATTCAAACAGACAATGTCGGTGATTTAAAGAAGGTAACAAGTGTAGCTTGCTCACCTATTAAAATAAAACCGATAAAGAAATTTACAAGTACAAGCATGTCTCCTTTATTAAAAAGTGGATCCCCTCCTAGAATTACAAGTGTTTCTGAATATTGTCAGTGCAGTGGTTCATCATCGAGCCCTAGTCGTGAATTGATTAAAAATAGAATTAGTTCGATTTGTATTGAACGTAGTTTGTATTTATATAAAAAAAAGTGTAGAATTAATTTAGGAATACCAACTGACTGTTATTTTATAATTTTATTATTAGTAAAAACTATAAAACGGCAGCTACAAGACATTTACATAACTTTAAGAAAAATTAGAAGTAACCTCCCTTTAGATGAAATAGCTGATGATTTCGGAATTTCTCACAGTCAAGCTGCAAAATCCTTTCGGAACACAGTCCCCCAAATTAGTTTTTGTTTGAATGCATATATTTTTTGGCCAGAAAGACAAAAAATTAAACAACTTCTGCGATTAGCATTTCGTACAAATTATTATAATGTTCAAAGTATTATTGACTGTTTTGAAATAGAAATTGAAAAGCCTAATGATTCCATAAAGCAAGCAGCTACTTGGTCAGAATACAAAAAGGCAAATACTTTTAAATATTTAATATCGATTACACCAAGTGGTTTTATTAACTTTATTTCAAAAGGTTTTGGAGGGCGTACAACTGATGTTACAGCCGTTAAAAAATCGGATTACTTAGAAACATTAAAACCAAATTGTTCAGTGATGGCAGATCGTGGTTTTAAACAAATCGATGCAATATTACATCAGTAAAATTGCATTTTAATCAGACCGCCATCTGTAAAAGCAGGTGTAAAGAGTTCTAAAGCAGAGGTGTTGGAAACCAAGAGAATTGCATCATTACGTATTCATGTAGAAAGGGTTATCAGAAGAGTACGGGAATACAAAATATTAAAACCTCATGCTTGTGTAAATAATAAACTTATAAAATATCTAGACTACATGGTGATTATTGCATGTGGTTTAGTAAATTTACAATCAAAAATAATAGAATTATAAATATGTTTATTATTAATTTTAATACATTTAATAAAGTAAAATTAAAAATTATGAAACAGTTTCTAATAATCTAGAAAAAATCATTGCTTCCCAAAATATCTTTGCCTTTCCTAATATATCCATGAAATAATTTTCATCGTAATTAATTTTAATTATTGTTATTTTGTTGTTGGTTTCGAATGAAGGACCTGCAACGCATAAATAACCAACTTTGAAATTTAACATTAACATTTGTAAATGTAATTGTGCTTTGCATTTAGGAGATATGTGACCGTTTTTTAACAAATAATCATTTACAGTTTTTAAAGACGATGGACATTTAATTTCAAACACTGCATTATTTGATATACCATCGGGTGAAGCACCAAATTCTGGATGCTGGTTATTTAATATTAATCCGCACTTTTTTATTTTAATATTTAATTGTTTTCCCACTTGTTTTCGAACATTATCTTCCAAATATAATCCTCTCTTCATTGCCTTTGTCTGAAACATTTTGGAAACACCAATTACACTTTTCACTAAAACACCATCACTAGTTTTACAGAATGCTGCGGAATATATTTTTGAAGCTGTAATCCTTCCATAACGAAGTTCAAACCACAGTTTATTTGAACTTTGTTCAATTGTTGCATTTGCAGCATATTTACAGGATTGCTCATTAATTGCAGTCTCGCAAAATTTTAAAAATTCCTTGAAACTATGTTCCCCATGAGTATTTATGAAACGATGCAATAATAAATGCATACTTAAATTATTAGGTTCATCTCCAGTTTCTGTATCGTCAAAATAATTTAAAATTTGTGCCGAGCATTTTAATTCTCTCCCACTTTTAATCGTTTCTTCAAAAAATTGTTTCATCTGCTGGTCGGTTATATACGATTTAGGTACAACACCAAAATTTTCTGTCGTAACAGTTTCATTTGCAGCACCTGTTAATTTTGGTTTTTTCCAGTAGCATTCAATTTCAGTTGGTGCTGGCTGGGTACTTTTACGATGTGCCCACATTAAAAATGCAAGTGCGTGTTTACATCCTCCTTCAGAAGCCGAACAATCCAAACATTTCACTTCCAGAATTTTTTCCTCTTTTTCACAAACCACTAACTTAACTTTATAATTAGAGGACCTAATTCTATGTTCGGGGCAAATTTGTCCAAGAATGGTACATGTATTTCCTGTTCTTTTAATTTGCACATAACCAATTGCAGTATTGATGTAGGAGTCCCTCATTGATCTAAAATAATTATAAATTTATTAAATTAGTCACACCTACAATGTTATATTGTCGCAGAAGGGACAGTTTTAATTGTTTGTTGTTTTTAAATTTTTAGGTTAACTATTAGGAATGGGTAAATAAGTTTTGGGGACAATATAATTGTATATATTCTCCTCGTTTATCATAATTAATATCAATTAAAATATATTATGTAAATGTTAAATAGGTGTTATACTTACAAATCTGCTTTTAATCCACGAATTTCTGCGGCATTATAACAATCATTATGATTGATAAATTCCATTAACATATATGCGTCGATATTCGGCAAATTATCACTGTATGCTTTAAAAAACTCGGTATCTTCCATTATTTTAAAATAACACAAGGATTTAACAAATAAAATGTGAATGAACGACAACTAAATACTGCGTATAAATCGTATGATAAACAATGACGTCACGCGATCTTCGGTCAACTTCGTGGCGAGGTCGGAAAATTTAAAAATATTATAATTTTAAAGTGCATTTGTTAAATAAATACACAAATATTTATAAAGAAAAATATATAAACTGAGATAAATCATTATTAGCAATCATAATAACATACATTTATTGATATAAAAATTGTATGCGTGTACCCAATTCCATCAGCATCCGGACTGCACGTATTAAAATACTTCCTGGTGTCACAACATAAAATTGGTATCAGAAGTGGGATGTTTAAACAATTTCTCGGATTATGTGGTTATTATATACGATTTGTCAAAGATTTCTCAAAAATCGCGAAACCATTAACAACATTATTAAAAAAATGATGTCCCATTTATTTGGACAGCTTTGTATCAAACTTCATTTGAAACTTTTAGGTCAATCTTAACCTCAGAACCACTTTTGCAATTCCCGGATTTCTCCCGAGAATTTGTGTTAACTACAGACGCTTCTAATTTAGCAATAGGCGCGGTCCTTTCGCAAGGAAAAATCGGCAAATTTATAATATGTACTGATCATCGCCCATTGACATGGTTATTTAACTGCAAAAACCCCAGTAGTCGCTTAATGCGATGGCGGTTAAAACTTGAAGAATTTGACTATAACATACAATACAAACCAGGCAAAATTAATGCAAACGCCGATGCACTTTCAAGAAATCCCGTTTTTAATATTAATCTTAACACTAAACAAACCTACGATGATTTTATTAAATTTCACTATACTACAAATTCTGTTCCTAATATCATTATCAAAGAAAACATTTTTACAAAATTTCCGAACGCTTTGGTATTCTCTAAAGATTTATTTATTTATTTATTTATAAGTTCTTTATCAAACTTTTTCATTTAGATGAAGAAAACGAACATTTTCATAGTGTATGTTCTTGTCATGATATTAACACAATTACCGAAGACATTTCACTTTACGACTGCATATTTTTGGAAAATAATCGAAATCAAAAGACATTCTTAGTTCTTAGTAAATTAAATCATTTCGATACACTTTCGTATAAAGATCTATTCTATTCTTTTTCAAACCTTCGCATAAAATTACAAGAATTAAATATTAATGAAATTTACATTAAAAATCCTTCTAAAGGAATATCTAAGTTAAAACAAACCATGATTCTAGAAATGTTAGAGTTCATTTTCATAAACAATAGTATTAACATAGTACTAGTCGACTCTCCTAGAATACATCCAAAAGGTAAAGATGAAATATCTGAGATCCTTAAGCAAAATCACGATTCATCTTTAGCAGGTCATTCAGGTTACCTTAGAACTTATAGACGTATTAAGGAAACTTACAAGTGGGTCAATATGAAAAAGGACACAAAAAATTACAATAAGGCATGTCCTTCGTGTCAAGTCAATAAGACGAACCATAAACCTTTAAATGCTCCTATGGAAATAACAACCACCAGTGAACGACCTTTCCAAAGACTCGCAATTGATATAGTCGGTCCTTTACCTGTCACCGAAAAGGAAAACAAATTTATTTTAACGATGCAAGACGACTTAACCAAATTTTCGTTCGCCAAATCTATTCGAAATCATGAAGCTGTCACAATTGCAAATTCACTTGTAGAATTCATTTCTATGTTTGGAATACCACAATCCATACTTTCTGACCAAGGAACTGACTTTTGTTCAAATATTATTAAAGAATTAAACAAACTATTTAAAATCAAACATGTTTTAAGCAGTCCATACCATCCACAGACCAACGGTGCACTCGAAAGGAGTCACCTTACCTTAAAGGAATATCTTAAACATTACATTAATAAAGACCAAAACAATTGGGACGAATATGTTCATCTGGCTATGTTTACATATAACACGCATATACATAAAGCAACGGGTTTAACACCGTTTGAACTCATATTTGGATTCAAGGCATATCTGCATTTAACTTTTTGTATAACGGAAAGGAATCTCGCACTAGCCTTTATTTTAATCAAAATCTACCTCATTGTAATTTATCTTCGTTTTAAATTCATTCTTCATGGTGCGCCTTCCATGCCAAATTTATTTCGCTGATTAATATTAATTCAATTCAAATGTTAGGCCCATGATTATAAAGAAATCAGCGAGTGAAGTTCACAGAGTAATTTGGCCGAATGTGCTCCCATTTCTCCGCGGACGCATTAAAAAAGTAAACGCTGCTCTAAGTATTTTTAAACAACTTCCTGTCAATGCAAGCCTTATTTTGAAACCAGGAAGGAATTATCTCGGATTGCGCGAATTAAAATCGAACCGCTTATTTCGCCTTTCCTCTCTGGATCTACTTAATTGCATATATCTTCGTCGGCTCGGGACATTACGAAAACATCAGCCGAGGAACGAGAATCCATGCACCTGAAATCACTTGGTAATACGGTGAAAGGATTCTAATGGCTTTGCATTGCCAGATTTTGACGTTTATCCTATAATTATACAATGTTTCTCAATATAGAATAGAATAGTTTTATTAATAATTAGAAAAATACGAAAACATTTCGTAAATCTACAACAATAAGTCTTACTAAGACTACAAAACAAATTATTTATTAAAACAACTACTTTTATGACTAATATCTCGACAGATAGTAAATGATTAAAATGTCTTGCATAAATGGATCTATCTATCTGCACTCAAGCAGTTAAATTTTTTTAATGATTAAAATATAATTGCAAATATTTATAGGGATTTTATGATCTCTTACATTAACGTTCTTTTGCTCCTTGGAAGCTAAGCGCTGCTAATAAATAGGTTGCATGTTTAGCGGCAATCACTGTCGGCCCATTCGTAAATTAAAAACGTACCTCATGTTGTAAATTGTAAGAATGTGTTAATCGTAATCCATGTGTAACGCGCCGCTTTAAATCAAGGTCACCTTTGAGGTGGTTGCTTTTTTGTGTGTTTTTATTGAGGATAAATGGCAGCTTGTCCTGATCAAACTATCGACAAATGACTATGCTTTTCTCAATCGCCAAAGAGGAATATTGCGCAATCATTTAATTTTTAACGGGCTTCCAAGATGATTACGTCGCGAAAACGCCAATAAGTGATACCTCATCGTCGTTAAGCAACAAACGTCATTCTGAAGTACACTCGATCCGTATACAGGTGTATATTAAGTACCAATAAAATTTATATTTTCGTATCACTTAAAACAATAAACATGACTGATTAATGGTTAAAATTATCGATGGCCTTGGTAATTAATTTAATAATATAAATAATGTTTAAATTTAATTCCTTCTAGTTCACTCCATCATGTCCCACACTCCAAAAATTCACAAACAAATGTACAAATCTTCTCCCTAAGTTCATTCTGCGACTGACTAAACCTAAGCAAGGCATTCAATTTAACGGTTTTATGACAATTTTGAGTAAAGTCTTCTAATCTTATTGATGAAAATATGTAAACTTAGAGAAGATTATTTTGGGAAATAAAAGAACAACCAAATGCAAAAATCTAAAAAATTGCGATTCAAAAGGCCAACCTTCAACCTTCGCAAAAACACGTGCATTTCCAAAGAGTGCTTATTGCTTATTATAATCAGATCTTTGGAAGAATTATTAAGTGAAAACTAACAAATAAATATAAACATTTTGAAAAAATTTAAAAAAAAGTTGAAGCAAAAACTAAAAAATTTTGAATACAAGAGGCCAACATCTTTCAGTAACCTTGAGGAAACATCTAAGTAAGCAAGAAATACAGGCAGATATCTAAAAATTTTAACAAGAAACAACACCTACCAATGATACTTCAGATTCAAGAAGAAGTGACTACCTGAAAAAACTCTCGTTTAAGTGATGACAATAGAAGTTAATTAAGCTAAGAATTGTTAAAATTCCAATGTCAATCCGTGTCAACTTTAAGAAGCTAATTTTTCCTAGATACCTATAAGAGTAACACTGATGGAAAGCGTTACAGTAAGATTTCTTATTGATAGTAGACAAAATCCTTGGAAGGATTGTTAAAAAACCCAAAACAAAATTTGGACTGCATAAAGCTATTTTTTCCTATGACTATTATTAGCAACTATAAATCTACCAATTATTGAAAGAATAAGTAAAAAACCTTTAGAAGAAGAGAAAACAAACCTTCATAATATATTGTTTTGGGAAAATAAAATTGGAACAAAAGAAAAACATCAGAAAATTATGAATTCGGCCCACCCTGCAGAAACATAAACATCTAAACCTTAGCTGCACCACTTAGATTTTGTAACATAACTGCACATGGGGTCTTCCAGGACCCCAAGTTGAAAAATTGCTTAAAACATTCTCCTATCCTCTATATAGAACTACAGAACTGTACAAAAGTGTTAATTGGTACATTATGGAATAGAAAAATCTAGAGGGTCTTGTTTATAAACGTGGATAGACGTAAACTGTATGCGCGCGCAGTGGCCATACTTACTTTTAGCGCTCTACTTCTAATACAGGGCATTAATTTTATGATATTTCGAAATTTTCAATAATTAAAATGTACTTTAAAGAAAGGACGGGGTCCCTCACGACCCCCAGGTGCAGCTAAGGGTTAAGCTAGCTTATTATTGATAATATTAGTCAAAACCTTTTAAAACATTATGTAAGCAAAAACCAAGAACAAAGAGCAAAATTCTAATTGGGAATACAAGAAATCTTTTTCCAACGATACAGTTGAACATTGCAGATTAAACAACTAAAAAGAGACAAAAAAATTAGAATTTAGGAGCCCAACACTTCCCACTCACTCTGAAGAAGCTTGAAGTACCTAATTATTCATAATAATAGTCAAAATCCTTTGAAGAACTTTGTTTACAAGAACAAAGAACTACAGCAAAAATCTTAATATTAGGACTTCAAGAAATAATACTCTATAAATATACTGCATAAAGATCTTTCAAGTACTATTTTATGGGTACTATTGCAGAACAAAAACCTAAAACTTGAGCCTTTAAAAAACGCGAATACCTGAAATACCTGAAAATTAACCAAAATCTATAGAAGAACTTTACTAAGTTTTCTGTGTGACTCTATTTAGAGTAACATTATAGGGTGCACTTCTTCTAAATACTCTGGTATTGCAAAAAAACTAAAGGCAAACATCTAAAAAATGTTACCTGAAAAGTATAGGAAAGTTTGCCTTCTTGGGATTAAAAACAGTTATTATCTCTTGATAACTGTTGTGTCAGAAAGGAAACAGAAAGAAAACTCAATTAAATAAGCCTCTTTCTAATTAAAATGAATTGTTTTTGAGCTATCTGTAAAAAAATGCGTAGCTGGTGGGATTAATATACTACTCTCTTAAGTATTTGAAAATTTTATAAAGGAACCGTTGAATATTGTGCCATTATTATATTCCTTACCCTACTAGGGCATGCATATTCTAAATTTGGAGAGATAATGTTGTTTTCTATTAGTATATTTTTCGAATGGCAATATTAATATAAATTTCTATGACACTATTTTCCCTTTCGAATCTAGAGGCAATTCACCTGCTTCAGCTCAAAGAGTTTCGCACGGGGTGGTTCATTGCACCGAGAAAACTACGAAGTGCCTTGTATTTGACCCTATCTACACTCTTAAGGAATATTTAAAATGTTTGTTCATATAATATACATCCATAATCGAGAATTGATCGGATGCATGACCGATAGAACAGCAGTGAATAGGTAACATCAGTGCCCCATTTAATTTTAGTAACTGCTTTAATTATGTTTACGCCTCTTGCGCTTTTATTTTGAATATGTTGGATATGAGGTTTCCAAAGTCATTTCTTATCCAAGATGACACAGAGATATTTTTAAGAGCTTACAATGGGAGTGGAGCCAGAAATATCATTAACCCTTTCTGGTAACAAATTCCTGTGTCTACTAAAAATCATTACCGATCATTTACTTAGTGATAATTGAAAACCGTTCGATTCAGACCACTCACTAACATTTACTATTATTTGTGGGCTCTGATCAACGATTCGCCAAATTTATTGCATGAAATGTGGAAACAAAAATCATTAGTGTATTAGAAGCATTTGTCCTGATTATTAGCAATCTGGTGTATATATTAAATAAAATAGGGACTAGGATAGAGCCTTACATTAATCCCAAGGATGTTTTCCGAGGACCATTTAACTTAAAGCAATCTCTTATACGAGGGTTATATTTTTTTTCTTGAAGATACGAGTCCGGTTGGAAAATGTGACATATTCAGACGAAAGGACAAGGTCTTAACTACATGTGTGGACAATGAATAGCACTGAAATATCGTAACGCACTAATTTATTACGGTAGTATACAGGGCAATATGGCCTTCACCGTGCAAAAGAATGATAACATAGTACACATAAAGTTGACATGACAAACCTGTGCCTAAAGACCGTCAATGTAGTCCCCTGCTAGTGTCACCACACGCTGCCAACGATATGGGAGGCGCCGAATACCATCAGCCTCAGCATTTGCCGCACCGTTCCATCAGAATCCTTCCCCAGTCAAATTGATGGTGATAGTCGTGTATGACGTCAGGGGTGTCATTATTTGCCACTTTGTTCCTAATGGCAGAACAGTGATCGCACAGTACTGCAGGCACTTTCTGGTGCGACAGGTACGACATGTCAACTTTATGTGTACTGTGTTATCTTTTGCACGGTGAAGGCCATATTGCCCTGAATACTACCGTAATAAATTAGTGTGTTACGATATTTCAGTGCTATTCATTGTTCACACATGTAGTTAAGACCTTGTCCTTTCGTCTGTATATGTCACATTTTCCAACCGGACTGGTATCTTCAAGAAAAAAAATAGTTGCCATGACTTTTGCCCTAACCCTCGTATATACATGTTCATTAAGATAGCAATAATGTTGTTAGATGCCTTAGAGAAAAGCTAATCGCAATCTGTTTGTCTTTATTAATTGATAGGTTAACAGAGTCATAGGCTTTAGACGCACCAGTAGTACCCCTCTCGCTTCTAACGCTATAGATGCTGTGAGTTAACTTAGTGTTGTGTTCTAGGAACCAGTTCAAGTAAACTTTAATTAACGCTCATACGTTTGGATACAAGATAAGAGTGATATAAATGTATATAAAGAGGCTAATGAACGATCTTTTCCCATCTTTGTTACAAGGACTACAATTACTGAATTTATAAATCCTATCGCTTTTATAGAAACCTTTTCTCGATAGTTGTCTAAGCATATTATATGTGATTCCATCAAGTCGAGGGGAAGCATTTGTTTCTATCAAATCAAACGGTTTATCAAAGAAAAGCCGAGCTATGAATTGCTAACTATCTTGGGGTCGATACTATTTTATGGCAAAGCATCTTTGCAACTTGTCTATTAGTTCTGAGGAAAGTGGGTTGTTGCGCTCAGCGCAATTAGAAATTTTTTCATAGTTTTCCGGATATCGAACACGATACAGCCTAAATTTATGTTAGAACAAAAAATCTAGCCTTTTCCTTGAACTTTCGTTTATTGGAAGAAGCTATGTTGCCATGATATGCCACTGGTCGCAGAAGATACTCACCATCCCACATTATTAATAACTTGTTCCATGGGTACTGAAGTTGAATAAAAGCACTTTGTTACGCCTACTTATATATTTAATTTCAACAAAACAAACCTTAACAAACTGTACGACCGTATTCTTAAAACAGACCGGAGTGAAGTTCTCTCTACGGATGACCCAAATACTGCTTGTGACATCCTAACTTCAACACTGAACGCTTATTTCAATACAACAGTACCAAGATGTAGAAGAAAATCCTTACATTACCCACTATGGTTTACGTCGGAGACAATAAACAACATCAAGAGGAAGAATCACTATAGAAACATGTTTAAATCTAGAAAATCCCTGTTCTATAAATTACATTTTAATACATATAGAAATATTGTTAGGCAATCTATTAATAATGATTTCAGGAACTATATTATGAATATTGACCACAATATTAAAAATGACCCAAAACAACTATGGGCATACATACAAAATAAGAAAAACACAACTAGAATACCAGGTGTCTTGAAATTTAATGATTCTCTATTAGAAACACCAAATACGATTACTAATGCTTTTGCTGATCACTTTTCTAGTGTTTTTTTTCTAAACAAAAGCATGCCTATGAAATATTTAGTCCAGCCGTGTGTAATTTTGACACATTGTCGTGTCAATTTTTCGGAGAAGCTGAGTATGTAGCAGCAGTCAAGTCATTAAAGTGTAACGTCACTATGGCACCTAATAATATTCCAGCATTTATAGTCAAAGACTGTAGTAGATTACTGTTAAAACCATTGTTGTACATATATAACATCATAATGACACATAGTTCCTTCCCGAACTGTTGGAAACAATCACGTATTACTCCTGTGTTAAAAAGTGGTGATAAAAGTGACATTCGTAATTACCGTCCAATATCAATTATAAGTAACTTCGCAAAGATATTTGAGAAAATGTTATTTAACGCTATTTACAAACATGTTAGCAATAATAAAAAGAAGCCTCCATTGTCAATGAAATTTCACCAGATCAGCACGGTTTTGTATCTTATCGATCAACTATCATAAACCTGAACAACTTTACAGATATAATTTCTCATGCACTAGATAATCGGCAACAGATTGATATTGTATATACCCATTTTAGGAAAGCCTTTGATCAAGTTCATCATAATACATTATTAAAAAAGTTGTATGCGTTTGGTTTAGACTCTAAGCTGATCGCGCTAATTGCCTCGTATTTGCATAGTAGGGAAAATTATGTCTATTATCAGGAAGTTAGTTATAGGAAGTACATTTCTTTGAGCGGTGTACCACAGGGATCTGTGCTGGGACCATTATTTTTCATTATGTTTATTAATAACCTACCTGCCACTTTACATAGTCGTTGTTTATTATATGCAGATGACTTAAAAATGTATAAAGTCATTACATCTGAACAAGACTGCATTGCTCTTCAAAATTGTCTTAATAACTGGTTACTTGGTGTACCCTAAATCAATTGCATTTAAACATCGGTAAATGCAAAGTCATGACTTTTACGTGGTTGCATAGCAATGTCAATTTTGATTATATTATTAAAAATGGTGATGTGGCCATCATAGTACTTTCCCTATATTTTTCTCGAAAACTATGAGGTTTACGCAAAAATATTATTCTTAATAATTTGTTCATTTTTAAATTCTCTACAATTATTCCAGATATAAATTTTATGTAACTCCAATAGTTTATTAGCAATTGTCAAAAGATGTCAAAATTTTCAATTTTTATTTTTTTCCTCGAATGTTTAAAATTTTATAAAAAACATGTTCGAATAAAAGTTGTTCAGTTTTTTATTCCCTTTAACTTTTGTTTGAACAGTTTTTTAAAAATTTTCATATTTAGAAAAATATCACGAAAAAACAAAAAAACGCCTCAAGTAAACAACCACTTCCGGTTTATGAATGTTTACCAAAAGCTTTTCAGATCGAGTTTTTAACAATAAAACCTTATGTTTAAAGTTTCATGCCATTCGGATCATTCGTTTTTGAGATACAGCACCCACCGACAGACAGACAGACAGGCAGACAGACAGACAGACAGACAGACACACACACACACACAGACACATAATTTTTTTTTCTAGAAATTAGTGTTTTGGGTTCAGGAGACCCCAAAACGGATATTTCCGCAAAAAAAATTTTTGAAAAAAAAATCACGAAAACAATACTCCCCCTATATACTACGTGTATAGGGAAAGTAATAATGTATCACTTGAAAAAGTAAACTCATATCGTGATTTGGGAATCATGTTTGACAAAAAACTAACATTTAATAACCATGTAACCACAATAACTAAGGAGTGTTACAAAACATTGGGATATATTCTCCGAAATACTAAACAATTTATTAATAACGATGGTCTTATTATTATTATTATTTGGAACCCTTATTATCATCGTTATTGTGAAGAAGTAGAAAGAGTACAAAAGAAATTTTTAAGAGCAATGTATTCTCGTAAACATGGTACTTATCCTGCACGTGGTTATCTATATGAACATTTATTAACTGAAGTCAACATTCCGTCTCTATCGAAGCGTCGTAAAATTGGGTAAATTATATTTGTTTTTAAATTAATGTTCGGTGAAATTCATGATGCTGATCTGCTGAGTAAATTAAACTTATTTGTCCCATGATTAAATTGTAGACTGAAAACCTTTTTACATTCAAAAAAGTAATACAAACCATCGTTTAAGTTCACCAATTATTTCAATGTGTATACAAGTTAACACATATTGCACACACATTGATATTTTTAACATATCTAAAACATCTTTGATAACATATCTAATGGACTGTATTACTTAGACAATTTAGCAAATGTAATTATAAGTTAAAATATTAACTGTTACTTTTAGAATTTTAATTTTTTGTATATCTTTCGAATGTATATTTTTAATATAGTAGGGTTAGCTTAATTTAATTGTATCGCATATTAAACTTACACTAGCTTAATTTAAAATTATCCTGTAATTAGTTTTAAGAAACTGTTGGATAATAAACTATTATTATTATTATTATTATTATTATTATGGATAAAGTTATTATACACAGGTTTAAGTTTATAATCTCGTAAACTTTTTTATCGGATTTTTTGCGTTTCGTGCTTAAAGCTGCATCTTAAGTAAGGGCTGCTATAAAAGAAATTAAATTTGAGTTTCCACAAGTACAGTTAGTACAGCTATCGAAAATGCCCACTTAGTGGACGAAATGTACATTTGGCGGTTTAATAAAATAACGAAGAAAACGAATTACTAATGTTTCATTTAATTAAATTCATATATGATTTATTTAATAAGCGACCATCTCCCAGGACTTCCAATTGATTATTGGTATTATATTATTTCGTTGTAACGGAATAAAGTCAAGAAAATTCAACTCGCCTCCATGTCTATTCTTTCGATCCTTTCTGATACTAGCATATCCTGGAATGTCAAAGTTAAACAATGAATTTAACGTCAGATGAGTTGTTCATTACAAAGTGCATAATGCTTTGTTTGTTAGAAATAATAGAGCGAGAGTTCTACAGAACAATTTTAATATTATTGTGATTTGCCAATTCTACCTCAATTTACAGAAGTACTCTTTGTACGGGAGGGTTTTCTCTTTTTATTCGTTAATTTACTTTTAGGGAAATATTGAGTAGTTTTTTTGCAGTTTTTTTCTTGTAATAGTGGAAATTCATTTAAGTTGTCTATGACTGAAAACCTGTTAGGATAATTGGTACATGTTTTCAGACTCAAAAAAAGGGATTAATTAGATTTTGTTCTCCCTCTTTAAATATCCATTGGATCTTCCATCGTACGTCACAAACTATCGCTTCAAAAAACGACGAAAGTTTTACAGTGCGTTATTTTTCTAACGCATTTGGTTTACTTTATCAGACTGAATGTTTTTTTGTCGTTTCTCGAAGCGATATTTTGTGACGTACGACGGAAGATTCAACGGATGGACTATACCTATTATCCAATAACCACCTATCATTTAATCGATAAGAGATGCAAAGTAAATGTAAATGCTGCGAAACTATATTGAATGATAGCAATTGTATTAAATGTTATGTGTGCAGAAGAACGTATAGCACAACTTGTGCAAAATTATCTAACACAGAATCAAATTGTTTACGATCAGCCAAGAATATTAAATGGACTTGCAGCGGTTGCTGTACATCAGATTTAACAGATCACATACTTGCGCTTAAAGATATGGTGATGAAGCTGCAGCGCGATATAGCAGAAATGAAACAACCTGCGCAGTCTAACTCGAAAATAATTGATGAGGTTTTGTTTGAAATAAAAGAACAAAAACTGAGAGAATATAATGTAATTATTTCTAACTTACCTGAGAGCGCGACAAAGGAAGAAGACGCACAAAAAGCACTAAATGTTGTAAACAAAATTCAAGCTACCTCCATTCAATCTAACAGCATCAAAACATTTCGTCTTGGAGTGCAAATGAATGATCACAAACCAAGGCTGCTTGAAGTAGTATTTGATTCAGTGTTCATCGCTCAAGATATTCTACAAAATGGAAGAAAGCTAAGGACATTCGACGGATATTCCAACATATACATCAATAAGGACCTGACGCCACGAGAAAACGCAGAACTAAAAAAAGTCCTAACTGAATTTAGATCGCGAAAGATCACTAAAACAGAAACTAACAATAGGTCCCGATAATATACCAGCCATGGTTATCAGAGATTGCAGATATGCATTGGTAACTCCTCTACTTCATATTTACAAAATGATGCTCAAATATAATACATTTCCAACTTGTTGGCAAACGTCAAAGGTAATACCAATCCACAAAGGTAATAATGTTGATATTATTAATAATTATAGGCCGATATCGCTAATTAGCAATTTTGCTAAAATATTTGAGATCGTGTTGTATAAGGTACTATATGCTTATGTTGCTCAATATCTGTCATCAAACTAGCATGGATTTATCAGTGGAAAATCAACTACCACAAATCTATGTACTTTCACCAACATTGTATCTGAAACCTTAGATAGGCGTTGCCAACTGGATGTCATCTATACTGATTTATCGAAAGCCTTTGAAACATAATTTACTACTACAGAAATTGCACATGTTTGGTTTAAGTGACTCTCTAATTAAGTTGTTAACGTGCTAACAAACTATGTGGAGTACAAAGGCTATCGATCACATACATATATATCTAATAGTGGTGTTCCTCAGAGATCAAATTTGGGCCCTATATTGTTTCTGCTATTTTTTAATGATGTTGTTAGTAGTATCAAATCTCAATGCTTAATGTACGCTGATGACTTGAAGATCTTTAGACCTATAAATATACCAAATGACTGCTCTGCATTACAAAATGATTTAACTAACCTTTTTAATTGGTGTAAACAAAATGGTTTACAACTAAATATAAGTAAATGCAAAATAATGACTTTTAGCAGAAAGCATACTAACACAGAATTTCCATATCTTATTAATAATATTCCCATAGACCGTGCTGAGCATTTTAAGGATTTAGGCGTATTATTTGATAATAAACTTAAATTTAACGACCACATAAAAATGATTACTAGTCACTCCTACAGGCTTTTGGGTTTTATAATTAGAAATACCAAAATATTGAATAGTGTAGAACCAATTATTAATTTTTTGCGCATATATACGCAGTAAGCTAGAGTATTGTTCAGTAATTTGGAGCCCTATGTACAAAGCATATGCACTTTCTTAAATATTTGTACTTTAGGAAACACCATGTTTATCCTGTGCAGGGTTATACATCAAACTTACTCTAAACTCAATTTAGAATTGCCTCACTTCAACATAGAAGAATTGCATCACAAATAATATTTGTGTACAAATTAATACATCATAAAATAAATGATCCCTACTTACTTTCACTGTTGAACTTCTACATTCCACGTTTAAATAGTAGACATAATCAAGTTTTTTATGTTCCATCTACGAATAGCTACCATCACTCAAACTCACCAGTACTATCAATGTGTAATACTCTTAATAAGTATTGTAATAATATAGACTTATTCCATATTAGCGAGACAGGGTTAAGACAACAATTAAAACAAAATAATGTGTTTGTACAAATTTAGTATCGTTATGAATAATTATTGTATACTTACTTGGTTTATTTTTATATTTTTAGATGTAATAAGTTTAGTTTATTTTGTATCTTCTCTGTATTATTTTGTAACGGCTGCCTATTATTGTTATAAATTATCAGTTTGTCACTTCATTTAAAATATTTCACACTAATTTAAGTTTATGTGTTACTATTACGCAGTCTAAATTTACTTTATTTATATAATGTAATATTTAATTTATCCTGTAATTGGCCTTCTTGGCTGTTGGGTTATATATAAATAAATAAATAAATAATAAATAAATAAATAAATAAAGAATATTTGTTGAGATGCGAAAACGCAGACTAATTTTTAGTATTTAGAGGATGCTGGAGTTATAATTTAATTTTCCTTTATTGTTTGATTAAAAGGTTTACGTTCCTAACAGAGGATTATACATTTTTCAAAAATTCTTTGTAGTTTGTCTTCAGATGCTTGTCGGATTGAAATATTCTAAAGCATGGATGCACAGACCGCGGCCCGGTCGAATACCGGTGGCCCGCCGACAGCAAAAATAATACTCTCGTACATTCTAAAAATATTGAATTCTATTCCAGAATAAAACCAAAAAAAATATGTTCGAAAAGTAATTTGAATCTCGCGCGCGCGCTATTACGGTGCGCCGTACGTGCGTCGTCGGTAACAGCGGTCGGTAATGTTCGTGCTGATCTCGGTTAAATTCGTTTGCTTGAAGAAGCGCGGCGGCCGGCGGCGCGATGACGATCGCTCGCGTAGATAGTACACGACTCGAAGCTTCCAGAGTCGGTTTCGAGATTTCTCCAGACAGTTTTCGACTCTATACGCGCGGTATAAAAGCCACGTTTAATCGCCGCTAGGTGTATTAGTGTTCTGTGAGTTTAATAGAGGTTTTGGAAGGCAATAGTTGTACTCCACTAGCCGGTGTCATATATTTTGATCCACATTCAACGTAGATTTCCTGTTGCAGTGTTAACCGTCAAGTGCCGTGTATAATTGTGTTGTGAAATCGTAAGTAAAACTCTATTATTAATAAGTGTTTCCTACCTATTTAATCAATTATTTTTGATAATTTAAAAAGGATGGGTAATTTAAGTAGGTACTGTAATTGTTTTTAGGTGCTGTGTTAATCCTAGCCAGGATTAGAACGCAACATGGACAAGCCAGGACCTAGTAAAAAACGTAAGGTTAAAGATGAAAATCGGCAATTTCAAGAAATTTGTACTGAGAAATACTTTTTTGTATGGTCGCATAACAAAGTCGTTTGTTTAATTTGCAAGAATTCTGTTGCAATTGCAAAGGAATATAATGTAAAAAGGCACTATGAAACGCAGCATCCTTCTTTTACCAAGTTTACAGGCGAATTAAGAAAGCAAAAAATGTTGTCTTTAAAACGGGAGCTTACGGGTCAGCAAGCTATGTTTAGAAAACCCATTGAAGATTCAGAAACAGCTACAGAAGTTAGTTATGAAATTTCTCGAATGATAGCAAAGCGAAGTCGCCCCTTCAATGATGGGGATTTTGTAAAAGAATGCATAGAAATTGCCGCTAAGAAAATGTGTCCAGAAGCAGCAAAAAAGTTTGAGAAAATTCAACTGAATCGTATGACCATCCAAAGACGAATTATGTCTTTGTCAGGTAATATTGCGGAACAATTAACTGAAAAAACTAAGATCATTGAATTTTTTTCATTAGCACTCGACGAATCCACTGATATTAGTTCCACAGCTCAACTTCTAATATTCATACGAGGTGTTACTCAAGATTTTGAAGTCGTAGAAGAGTTATTAGGAATGTGTTCAATGAAAGGTCAAACCAAAGGAGTTGATATACTCAATGTACTTTTGGATGAGCGTTCAAAAACTGATTTGGACTTATCAAAATTATCGGGAGTTGCGACTGACGGTGCTCCTTCGATGATTGGTGTCAATTCCGGGCTAGTTACTTTGCTGAAAAAGCATCTGCAAGAAAAAAACATAAAGGCTGAAGATCTCATGCAGTTTCACTGCATTATACACCAAGAAGCCCTCTGTGCTAAACAAATTGAATTTCAAAATGTCATGAAAGTGGTAGTTTCGACTGTAAATTTCATAAAATCACGAGGACTCAATCACAGGCAATTCAAACAATTCCTTGATGACATCGAAAGCGAATATGGAGATTTACTGTATTATACAGAAGTAAGGTGGCTAAGTCGTGGATTGACACTGGAACGATTTCTAAATTTAATAGAAGAAATTGGAATATTTCTGGCGGAAAAGCAAAGGGATGTCCCGGAACTTAAAAATCCTGATTGGTTGTGTGATTTGGCTTTTTTAGTTGACATTACAAATCATTTGAATGTCTTGAACACACGGCTTCAAGGCAAAAATCAACTGATATCCCAGCTCTACGCTCATGTATCATCCTTTCAATGCAAGCTGACACTTGGCAACAAATTCAACGAAGGAGACTTGCTGAACTTTTACCGCTGCATTGATAAAAATATGTACAAAGAGTTGCGCATAAACGCTCTGAAATGTGCCAGCTTATTTGGTTCTACCTATATATGTGAACAAACTTTTTCAATACTTAATAATAATAAAACCAAAAATAGAAACCGCCTTGCAAATGAAAGTTTGGAAGCAGTTTTACGTGTTGCTACAAGTAAATTTGAGCCAAATATAAAAAAGATTGTAAGCACTATGCAGTGCCACGCTTCAAATTAATAAATTCCTTTTTAATTTTAATACATTATTATCAATTATTTATTGTCTTTAATTACCTACACTTCTGGCGGCCCGCCATCAGTTCATGATTTGCCCGAGTGGCCCCTAGTCTTAATAAGTCTGTGCATCTCTGTTCTAAAGAGACAGACTAAACACTTTTGTTGACTAGTTGCCTCGTTGTATAGGATTAGTTAAGAAGCAAGTGGAGACCTTTTTGTATGTATTTCATTTTTTGCAAGTTAGATATTTTTATTTAAATTTTTAACTTTGAAATTTAAAATGTTTGGAAACCCTGTGGTTCTGTTAAAAATAATTCAAAGCTTAAATTATATCTATCAAGTAGATATGTATACATATAACAGAACATATAAAACAAAAAAACGACTCAATTAATAATGCCCAAAATATTATTTCTATAGAATTAACAATTGAGATTGAGGAGAGGGTGAGTAGAAGGGTAAATAGAATAAAAATTCGCACTTTCTCTGCTACACACTTGATGGAAAAGTATAACATTTGAATTGATGGGAAATAACAAGTGTTTTAATTCAAATGATCTAGAAAGAAAAATGTTATATCATTCAATTTAGAAGAATCTAGTTCAAGTGAAGTTGATATCGAATTTGAAATCAGTGGAAACAATATTACAGAAGTGTTTTAAATCGTCGTTTATTCTTTATTGCGTTGAGCATTTATTTATTTCTCTATCTCATAACAACATTAACTACATTATTGACGGTGTTAAATATCGCCTAGTTCATCAAAAGATAATTTTGCACATTACTCTGCAACTCTAGAAAGCAAAATGGAACAATATATTTCAAATTCATATCTCATTTGGGGAGATTATAACCTGACCAATATTAATTGGGATTATGCTGGATCTACATTAAATTACAATGATAGTAAAGCTCACATTATTCTTGATACATTAATTTTTTTTAAGGTTTAGATCAATTAAATAGAATCCAGAATTCTAAGAATGTGTTTCTTGATTTATTTTTTTTCGAATATAAGTGATTCTGATGTTTTGTTATCTGATATATTGTCTAATATTGGTGAACATAATTTTGCGTATGACATTAAATACCCAAATTACATAGCGCCCCTTTAAAATATTACAAATGTTATTTGTATAATAATGTTATTTTTTGATTCTCTGATTTTTTTTTATTCAATCATATCTCAATTTTGATTCAAAAGTAGTACCACTTTACTTTAGATATTAAATATTTATCCCAAGAGGTATTAAACTTCTTAGCTTTTAATTCCAAAATAAATTACAAGCAGTGCAAAATCATTTTACAATGGGTTTTTATGGCGTAGTAAACACACGCATATTCTAATTATCAGCGGTATGTTACCAATTAAAAAGCCCGTCATATTATTCAACTCGATTTAATTAATGAACACGTAAATGGCCAGAATTTAAATCTATCGGACGATTAACACCCAAGATATATAACGCTATTTTGAGATACGCGCTCTTTGCAATATTTACGGCATTCCATTTCAATAATAACCATTTGTAGAACAAGTTCATGTCGTAACTTGACTCATTTGCATATACACACAATTTATTATATATACATATATATATATATAAGTATATAAATTAATACTTAATTAATGTTATGGCGATTAATTACAAAGAGTGTTGAAATTCATAAGACCGGTGGGAGTGTTCCCACAATTAAATTATGCGTGTAATTTGTCCAAAACGCGGTAATATGGAAAATATTCATAATTGGGCAATGTTGATTTAATAAAAGAGTGTAAACGACGGCGTTGTTTATGTAAGGGAATTGTTAAGTTTATTCAAATTTCTCCACTCCATATTTTATCACGCCATTGTTATTGGACATGCAGTAAAAGGTGTTACACGTTAAAAATGAATGTTTTCGGTGAAACTCTTACATAATTTACAGATTAATATTTTTTTTATAATTTATAATAAACGGAATGGATTTTAATTAAATTTAATATAGTTTAAATATTAATAGAATTCTTTCATCTCCTGATAGTGGACATGTCATTCTTTTAAAATTAAATGTTAAATTTGTTTGTTGATTATTTCAGTTTTGAATTGTTATATTATTCGTTTAAAAATTTTGTCAATTAAAACAGCTGCTAAAGGGTGTAAGATACTATTTGACTATTTGGCGCAGTCGCTTAAATCACGAGTAATAATAATAATATTGTCCGACAGAAAGAACCAAAATGGGACATCATCAAATACAGTAAACTTAAATAGATGAACTGAAATTAAATTAACATGGTTAATACTTACAGTTAAACAGTAAGAAACTAATAAATTGTAAATTATTGCATTTTTGAACTAAGTAGTAATTTAAACATAAGGAGAAAAAAAAATTAAATAAAAAAACATTACATAAGTATACAGTTAAGGGCCTATAAATATATCTTTATAATATGCATTGGCGTTACGGCTCATGTGCACAAAAGGGGCCTTCAGCAAAATGTTAGTAGATGCAGTTGGTATAAAAAAGTAAGGGGTTGACGTGATGCTATACGGGGAACATTAAAATTAATCAAAGACAATAACTGGGGTGAATCCATAACATTGGTTATTAACTTAAATATAAATAATCTGCTACACCTATTTCTTCTTTCTGACAATGAGGTTGCTTTGTTAGTTGTACTATTCGTAACACGCAAATTAATTTGTATTATTCAATGTCTGTCGAAGTATTAGCTAGGGAAGTAGTTGTTTCAAATTAATTTATTTTGTAGTCTTAGTAAGACTCATTGTTGTAGATTAGAAAAGTTTTCGTATTTTTAAATTAGAACTTAAGTTATTAATGTGATCTAAGAATGTGAGGCGCGAATCAAACAAAACTCCCAGATCTTTCATCCGTATGTCACGTGGAAGCACCACGCTATCGATCATATAATCATAAGTAGGTGGGTGCACCTTGCGTGTATAGGTGACAGCAACACATTTATTAATATTTAAAGAGAGTTTATTAGTGCTGCACCAGGTTACGATTTTAGTTACATTTTGTTGCAAATCGATGCAGTCTAATGAACTACTTATGTTTTTTATATATAATTTAAGGTCATCAGCGTATGCTAATACCGCGCATGATATGTATGTAATTAGGTCATCTATAAATAAATTAAACAGCAATGGACCCAAATTGGATCCCTGTGGTACACCTGAAGATGGTACAAAATTGTGGGTTTTAAATCCGTTAAAGTACACACAATTGGTCCGATTGTCCAAATACGATGTTAAAAATGTTATAAAATTCTCTGTCCAGTCCAAATGTAAGTACACATAATTGGTCCGATTGTCCAAATACGATGTTAAAAATGTTACAAAATTCTCTGTCCAGTCCAAATGCAGATAGCTTAGCTAGCAATATTCTATGATCAATAGTATCAAAGGCGCGGGAGAAGTCTGTGTATATAACGTCTTGACTGTGATTGTCAAGAGCTTCAATAATATCCTGAGTTATTATTACCAGGTTCGTTGCTGTGCAATATAATTCTTAGTGTAATTATAGATTATTTGATAAATAATCTGTTTTTGCGAATTTGGAGAGGATAGCAATGGGTGTATAATTTTCAATGTTACTGGGGTCCCCTCGTTTAAAAATTGGACTGCCAGCTTACAAACATCATGCGATTGATGCTTTTCATAACATTCGACATGGCATCACTAGGGATTCGAGATTCGAGAAAATCTCATGAGGTTTCAAAAAATCCTTTTGAGTATATACATTAGAGATAACATTAGCAAATGCATTAACGTTATCTTGTGCTGATGAATAAGAAGCATTTTCACTATGCAGCTGCCCATGGATTCTAGATGTACCATTCCTCTGATGGATGTACTTTCACAAGTCTCTAGGATTCGTTTTGAGGTTAGTTTCGAGCCCTTGAATGTAAAGTTTGTTAAGTCTTTTAAATTCGTTATGAAAAAAAGTTCTACCTGTTTTTTTTTAACTTAATGTTACGTTTGCTTTCAACGAAGAACCAAGGAGGAAAAATTAAATATAAATGGAATATAAAGGGAAAAGAGAAAAGCGCGGTCCACCGCAGCGACTTATTACACAAGAGGAATATATAGACCACGGCAGGCTAAACAATAGAGTAACAAAGGAGTGGCACACACAAGATTGAGGATAATTCAATAATTAAAATAAATATTTAATCATTAAATTAAATAATAATTTTGCTTAATTTTTTTATCTAGTAAGTAACCTGTGTTGGGACCGCGGTGGCCTAGTGGGTAGAGTGCCTGCTCACGGGCCACACGGTTGTGGGTTCAAATCCCAGCCGGGCGGTGGATTTTTCTAAGGAAGAATTCTCCGTCCGGATCCATGGATGTTCGTGTATGTCCCTCATTGGTATCACAACGGGCCTATCTAGGCCTAAGTGTGTACCTCTTCGCGGTGCACGAAGAGGTGCTGCCACACCAACCTAACCTAACCTAAAGTAACCTGTGTTAAAGTGTTTAACACAGGTCGTTCAAAATCGGTTGTTGTTAAATAAAACATGTATTAAGAGATTGAGGAAATAAAGAGAACGGTTGCGACCGTTACTACGTGGTAATATATACTTACACTGAATTGAAAAAATATTAACGTCGGATCGTACATAATACAACAGTCGAAAGGAATACTCAATAAATACAGTTGTGGTGCTTCAAAACATTTCTATGTGACGAATCATGAATCTGTGCGTATGATCAGAAAAGTAAAGAACAGTCGACTGTATATGTCTGTCATATGACCTAAATACAACAATAGTTGTTCGCACATAAAAAACTTCGAAGCAAATAGTCACCTGTTTTATTTTTCGAAAAAAAAAACAGACATGTGGTAACTGTGCCATTAGTACAATGTCAGATAGTCAATTCATTATACATAACAATTTATTTGTCAGAAGTCTTTGAAGAAAATAAGAGAAACCAATTACCGAAGATGGATCATTGATAATGCGAGCTCAAACAAGAAACTGTTAAAATCGAATTGGCCGTTCATCTGCCTTAAAACCCTGATTTGGGACCCAATGACTTCTTTTTATTCTCACAAATCAAAAATAAATTACAACGTTGGCAACGTTTTCCGACATCTGTAGAAGCGGTTAATGTGTTGAAAATGTACGTTTTTGTGGTACCTTAATCAGAATGGAAAAAGTGTTTCGAAAATTGGTTTAAGCGCATACAAAAATGTATTGATCTATATGGAAAATATTTTAAAAACAATAAGCCAATGAATAATTCATCAAGTATTCTTATAACCTAAATTATATGTACGCTTTTTTTATTTTTTAAATTAACTGTTTTAGAACATCATATATATGAGAATACTAAAGTATTAATAAACAAATAAACAAATAAGCTATCTAATATAATAGTTCGATAATTGCACCTTAACTACGATTACTCTCTTGCAAGGTTTTCATACGAACTGATTGTTTGGCTTTGGAAAGAGTATGTTAGTTGCATAACCGAAATTGCTAACACACTTTAGCTAATAGCTGCACTTTTTTTCGTAGTTTAATGTATTGATGGGCTAGTTAAACTAGTAACTGGTCAATCAATACATTATCTATAATATACTAAGTTTAGTAGTATTTTTGGATTTTACATGAAGGTAATTTAATTTTGTGTAAAAGTTTGAGATTTTTGAAAATTTTAGAACATCTGCCAATTTGACAAAAAGGCAATCTCCTGTTAAAATACAAATTTCTGAAATTTCAATTTAAAAAAAGCATCAATCTTGATTTTGAATCCGATCACTTTTGAAAAAATATCTACATCAGTTTTTTAAGAAAAGCTTTTTTATTTTTAAAAGACTCTTACGTAGTATTTTTAGATTTTACACTTAAGTAAAGTTTATATATCCTCTACACATAAAATCTTTAAACTTATACAATGTTAATACTGATGTTCTTATTTAGTTGATTAGATTTTTCTATCCTTCAATGCTGAATAATGATCGTATTTCTTAAACAAATGTTATCTCTATAAGGTATTGCTTTAATTACAGTATTATGGCTTTAAACCAAATAACCAATAAAGTGCATAAAACCTCACTCCTCATTTTTGGCATTCAAAACCCCGCAACAACTGGCTTCCCAATGCAGACTAGAAGCAAACAAAAATGACGACATTTCAAATCATCGCCGAGCAGCTTCAGGATCTGTTGCGAGGCGTCAATGGAGGTGCAAGCGGAATTAATAAATGATGATATGATCTCAAGGACCAAGCCACGATAATGCTACGCAAAGCTTTTGCCCATTTCCCAAAAGAAAATAGTAAGATGCGATTTCTACCAAAACTTATGCTGCCATATAGCAGCCAAGTGCAAAAAGTGGACCAAAAAAGTACTTTCGCCCAAAAAAGAAATACGTCAATGCGAGAAGCCACAAAACGAACACCGAAGAAAATCAATTAAATGCTGCAGCTGTGGGAAAAACGGCGTAAATTGCAACCTGCAACACCGCCATATGCCAAGGAACCAGATACTCTCTGGCCTACTTAACACTTGGCAAGAACCTTAGGACTCCGTACCATGTTAGCACTGATCTAAGGAAGATCATTGAGTCCGACACTTTCTCCTCCTAGAGTACCCCACAACTAGTGAGACTCCAGATACCTAATCCAGACAACCAGGTACTCGTGCGAATACCCCCGTTAAGCTCTACTTAGAGAAAAACGTCGAGCATGCTAACCTCTAAACGTGAGGGACCGTACATCGTACGAGATCGCCGATCCGCGCTGCCCCTACCGAGGTACCGGGAGCGTACTGTTCGTCTGCCCTTCGGCCTTATGTAAATACAGACGCTCCATCAATAGCACCAATCGTAGCAATCCGGAGAAGAGGGTAACCATGGACCATGAATAGAAATCACCTCCAGCCGATTACTAGGAAGAGGACTCTAATGTCCATCGCATAGTATCAAAGCACTCCGCTAATACCCTCCAGGGAGAGCTCCAAACCACCAAATCATAAATCATGGTAACTCTCTCACTAAATAATAAATTAAACTAAACTAAATAACTCCTCCAGAGCCCCTGAATTGCACCTAAATTTGGACCAACATTTTGCTAGAATGTTTCAAGCAGTGCCTGTGTATAATAACATGGTGTAAATACTATCTGTAAACGAAATTACGATATAACGAATATGAAACATCTCTCTACATTTTCGGCATCCAAAACACCGCAACAGCATCAAAGATAATATATCTTTGATATATCATAAAACAGTCGAAATACCGCAGCTAGATACAAAATCATTTAAGACGCTAAGTGATAAAAATTAATTTAATTTAATTTATTCATTAACGGGACATCCCTTTTTACACAAATTAAATTACAGATATACAATAACAAAAATAATACTATAAAATACAATATTTGTTGACACTTAACATATATAATAAAATAAAACTGAAATTATAGGTAAGACATTATAAATATTTAATTAACAATTAAAATGATAAAAATTTGGGTTAAATAAGTTGTTCTCATCATTCTCGCCATTGGATTGAAGTAGCAGCGGTTACACTGAAGGTCTTCACTCGAAATATTTGGGAGTTCCTGAGAATCTTTGAATGAGCAGGTACATAAAAGTTCAGCTGTTCCAAAAGATAAGGACAATCTATTGTAGAGTTAATTATTTTATGAAGTGTGCACAAATTCATTATAACACGACGGTCAGGCAGGCTTTTGATAACTAATTCATTTGAAACTCTATCGATCGAAGAAATTTATGCATCAGTGGTTTGGTCTCTGTATACGTAGACTTTAATAGACTTGAATCAACCCAAAATTCAAGTCTATTAGAGTCTGTTGACGTATACGTAGACCAAACCACTGATGCATAGTCCATATTTGAACGAACAAATGAACAGTAGAGCCTTTTTAAACCAACTGGACCAAAATCTTTGCCTACCCTCAATACAAAGCCCCATATTTTATTTTAGTGCTTTATTCGAAATATTGAGAATATGTGAGTTAAATGAATGTGTTTGATCAAAAATTACTCCTAAGTCCTTCACCTCAGACTGGATATTGGGTTGTTGTCTATTTCGTATGTATAAGTCAACATTGATTTTTTTCGAGAGAAGGATATTTTATTGCATATACTTACATTCAGATAGTGTTTGTTATAGTGGCACCAGTTGTTAATTTTATTTAAATCTTCTTGTAGGCTGAAGCAGTTCTACAAGGTACTCAGTTCACTAAATATTTTGATGTGATCAGCATACATTAGCATGTCGCTATCCGAAATTAAATTATCTATATCGTTGACAAATAGTAAGAAAGGTAAAGGTCCGCAATGTGACCCTTGCGGAACACTCGATGTAACTAAAATTGGTTTCGATACAAAGTTGTTAATTTTTACCATTTGAAATCTATCTGTTAGAAACTCAGATATCCAACTAATAGTTACATTATTAAATCCGAACGAGATCAATGTATCTAATAATAATTCGTGGTTAATTCTGTCGAATGCTTTTGAAAAATCCAAATAAATGCAATCCATTTGACTCTTTTTCTCCAAAACATTCACCAGATGTTGATCAAAGGACAACAGGTTAGTCAGTGTTGACCGTCCTGAGACAAATCCATGCTGATTCTTAGATAAAACATTTTTACACATACAGCTGTTTAGCCACCATCTTTTCGAATAATTTTGATTAGGTATGTAAGACTGTAGGCATACCCCTCTATAATTTGAGATGCATTCACGCCTACCTGGTTTAAAAATAGGAAACTTAGTTTCCATGGCGAGGGGAATATACCCTTCAACAAGGAACTAGAAAACAACTCATAAATTGGACTGCATTAAGAATAAACGCAATTTATTATGACATAACGAGAAATTCCATCAGGGCCAAAACTTTTATTCGGTTTAAGTAAAATGATTTCATTATAAATGCCCTTCTTAGAAACAAATAATTTAGAATCTTTTTTAATTTTAGGTTTATTCACTTATTTATTTATTTCTCAATAGGCAGTGCCTTATTACAGAGAAATACATTGGTATTACAATATATACTTAAGGATAAACAATATATAAAGTATATAAAGAATTGACATAAACTGAAGCAAAAAAGTCAGAGAACAAATCAACTATTTGATCACCATAAATTCCTGTTTTTGATTTAAACTTTAAGGTATCTGGTATGGTTTCATTATTTTTCAAATTTTGTATATTCTTCCAAAAATAATTGGGATTATTGTTTATTCTTGATTCAACATCACTTAAAAACTTTGAATACAAAATTTTCGATAACTTCCTACATTGAGAACGTAACGATTTGAATAATAAGTAGTCAGTATAGTTTCTGGATTTTTTATATTTCATATGGGAGGTTTTTTGTTGTTTTTTTTTGAGTTGTTTCAGCTCATCTGACATTCATCTGGGTTTATAATTCATCTTATTATTAACATATCTCTATGGAATGAAACTATTTATACCTTCATCAAGAATATTGTAGAATAAACCGACTAATGTATTTATATCGCCTTTAAAATTGCCTTTTGAGATATGAACATTTCTAAAACTATTATCACAAAAGAAATTTCTTTGATAATCTTGATACACCATCAGACACAGTATATCTTTTATACATAATAGAACAATCGAGATACTACGATGATAAACAAAATAGCGTTGTTAGTGACTGATATGAATCAAAATTGCATTTGGAGACATTAAAATTAAAAAATAAAAGAAATTTGGATTAAAATCTCAAAACAGTATCAGAGATAACATACCTTTGATATGCCATATAATAGTCGAGATACTGCAGCTAGAATCAAAAAGGTTTCACTTAAGATGCCGAGTGATAAGAATAAAAATTGCATTTCGAGATTTGAAAATTTTAAAAACAATAATTATTATCAACAATAATCAATATACGAGGGTCAATCAAATATAAATCGAAATTTAGTAAAAAAAATAGCATGTATTATTGTAATAAAAACATTCATGTGTTTTATTTTTCTACACACCCATCGACGCGGGAGTTTTTTATTGCCATTATCAAAGAACGTAGTCGGTCGTGTCTTTAGCCAATTTGTCACAAACAATTTCACATCTTGGTCACTGTGAAAACGACGTCCTCCCAATTCGTTTTTGAGTGGACCAAACATATGAAAGTCACAGGGGGACAAGTCGGGGCTATAGGGTTGGTGTTCCAATATTTCCCAATAAATTTTCTGTAATTTATCTCGGGTCAAATCAGCTGTGTGTAGCCGAGCGATATCTTGAAGGAGAATCACATTTCGAATGGGCATGCCTCGTCTGTTCTGTCGATAAGCCAGTTTGGCTACATCAAGGAACTAGCAATAATATTCAGCATTGAGGGTACGTTGCTCATGAAGGAAATCAACAAGCAGTTTGCCTTTTCTATCCCAAAAAAACTAAAGAACTTTTCCCGCAGACTGACGGGTTTTAGTTTTTTGAAGTGGAGCTTCTCCGGGTTGTCTCTACTCTACCCTTGCTTGTTTAGATTCTGAGGTGTAATGATGCACCCACGTCTGACCACAAGTAATAATACGATTAAAAAAATTGCTTGGTATTGCGGCAAAAGCCTTCCACAGACAACAAGACCTTCGGTAATCTTCGGGTAGTAGGCAAGAAACCCACCTTACTTACAATTTTCGGTAACCCAACTCATTAGAAATGACTGATTGAGCACTCCCGTACGATATTCCTACCTCTGCAGCAATTTCGCATACTGCAAATAGCCGGTCAGTTTCAATTACTTCACGGATAGCACGAATGTTCGCAATAATCCTTGTCTGCTTTCGGCCTGTATGACTCACATTTTCTACCGTTGTGCAGTCACTTCAAAATGTTTTATGCCATCCGTAAACTTGAGTTTCCGAACTGTGCAGTCAGTTGCCGAAAAATTACGGAAGTTTTTACGTTTTCCGCGCCAAAAATTTAATGATGATGCGTTGCTCAACAGACGTGTGTACGTCGTGCTCAGGCATGGTGCTACTGGCAATAAGTATTAGTGAACCAAATAGGCGGCGTCCTCCCCTCCCCTTGACAACCCACTTCAATTAGCGACCGATAAACAAAAAAATCTGTTTTATATTTGATCCACCCTCGTAACAAGCCAAGTGTTGAAGATCAAAATTTCTAAAGAAAAACAATCACAAAACCTAGATACAGTATAGTATTTTTTTATACATATAAAAAATTAAGATACTACAAGTAAAAACGATATATCACTACTTTAAAAAAAATCTAATGATATTATTGAAATTTCTTCTTAAATCTTCTGAAGATGATTTGAATTTTAACTGTTTTCTATGTTTCTATTTTTGTTAAAATATCTGTCTGTTTATATGAGCAAATTATTAAGAAAGCATCATTTTTAACTTACTTTGAAATGATAATGACCACTTTTTGAATGTTCGTCGGTAGACAAGAGATTTCTTAATATAAACAGTGACCTGGAAATGCAACATAAAGAAGGGGTATGAATTTTTTTATTAAACTTGGCACAACCGTTAACTCGCAGACAGAAAGCCGCCATAAACTTCACAAATGAATTTCAGCTGCTTTCACGCTCTATGAACGCTCTAAGAAACCTCACAATCGGCGGAAGAATTTTAAATACGCACAAAATAGTGTAAATACGGTCGATTATTGCCATAATGATGCCTTTGGTTTGTCAACAGATGAAGGATCACAATGCATATATGCGGACTACTGATAGGAGTGCTGCAGCAGCGGAATTTGCATACACAAAAAGTGATCAATAGGATTTCAAACCAACCGTTTTGATTCTGCGTTAAGAAGGAAGAGTTACAGGACAACCTTCACCAGCTAACCATAGATTAGCAATTGAATTGGTGCTGGATAATAGGTCTCTTGTTGTCATAAGTCGAAGGTTCCATAGGTTCCTTTTCTGCGACGTTCCTAGTACTCTCTAGTCCAGGCCTGAAAACAGCTCGTGACGGTGGATTCGTTACAGTTAAGGTGATTAGCAATTTCTCTAATCTGTTGAATTCGCTTAATTGGCGTTCTCTAGGCATAATCACAGTTAAAAATAAAAACGATGAAAAGCGCAGCAAAGAAAACGAACACAATTTCGCCAAATACCTGATAAAATTTTTAGAAAATACTGAAAGACCTGTTACCATTATCACTTGATCCATATGAATTCAATTCAATTCAAAGGATAGCAATTGGTTAATTGCTAATATTAATAGTTTAACGTTTGTGCCAAACTTGGTCAAAAAATTCCTACTAATTCTTGGTACTGCGATTTTCATGAAAATAATGGCTTATATAAGCATCAATTCCATTTTTTGTTAATTGTAGTAAAAAATATATGAGAACATTTACATCTTATTGGTTGATGTAGCAAGAAACTAGTCCTTATTTCTAGAATAGAATTAGAAAATAGCTTTTGAAACTAAAAAAAGTAAACTTAATGAATTGTAACGTCTAGCTATAATTATTATTTAATAGTAAGGAAATGGGCACCCAGTATAATTGCCAATACGAAAAAATGATCTGTTCTCAATTATATAACTTTTTTATGAAAAACGCCATATGTGTGAGAATGAAAACTAATTTCCGTTGCCCAACATCAGCTGCCATATATCAATTATGTCATGAGCATTACGAATCGCAATGGAAATATGCCAAATTACGAGAGCAGTAACTTTTACCTGGCCTCGAATTAAGAAGTGCTCTACCATCTGCCACATCAAGTATTAGCACGAGCAATTTGCATACGTCCTTTTTTTATTACGTCGCGAACTGTTTACCTAACAGAACTAATTGATGTACCAATAGAAATCGACTAATTCGTTAGAGTGGACAATCCGTTCCGCACTAATGAAATGGTAATGTGGGTGTATGATTTTTTATCGTGAGTTTTGGTCGTTATTATAAAAGTGATGCATCAGGGAAATGGTTTTACGGCCACGCGTGGGCTTATAATATTTAGAAATATCGAAAACGCCTAGCGACGAATTGCCTCAAATTTATGATATAAACATCCTATAATGAATGTCGACATTTACATTTTATGATACGACCTTTTGTTTCGCTGAGCATTAATTAATTTGTTAGCGTGATGTTATTGGACGTCGAGCGGTAAATTTTCATAATGGACAAATTTTATGTCAAAAGCGAAAATACGTGATAAATACAATTTTTATTATAGTGATAATAAAAAATGCACATAATTATATATAAATTATATGTATGATTAAATTTATTTCAATGATGAATAGCACTACTCCGATTAGAAACAGGTAGTTCAAAAACTAATGCTCATTGTCCAAAATTTAACTTTAAAGATATGCCAGAATCTAGTAGTATGGCTGTAAATTAGTGAAATCCAATCAACAAAAATTTTTAGTCGATTCAACTCACGGTTTTTTTTAGTGGCCTATGGCCTTTTGACTTAGGCATATGCCTAATTCAGTCACGACATGTTTGTATTTGAAAACCACTCACGGATTTCAGTTCGATAGTGTAGATATGGATAATGATTATATTTTGGGTAGAGTAATGTGAAGTATTCTATAATGAAGAAGTGAAGCAAGGAATTTTATTGACTTCATCATTATGGATAATGATGGTGATGATTCTTTCAGTTACTCAAATTTTGAGATTGATTTTGAGTGCTACAACCGCTAGTAACTCAGGAATTATTGACGTCCAACCTCAATTATTATTGAGCAATCCATTTATTCATCTCTGTTTACTATTTAATTATATTCAGACATCGCGAGGGCGCAGATAATACTGAGAACAGCAAACATATAATTTACTTATTGGTTTAACATAAGTATCCTAAATATTTCCAAAATCAATATCATTACTTCGTCAATAATATTTTGGTATCAACGTTTTGCGCGCCCCATTGAAGTGGGTTAATTATTAACCACTCTAGAAGGTAGCTACTTAGTTACTGTGGAGAGTAGTCCATCACCGCAGTTAGTTACACTTTGAATTATGTAATTGTATGAAGGTCAATAAACTTTAAAGTTTCTTAACAAGAAGAGACATTTTAATTTTGGAGCAACCTGGAAAGTTACGAAGATACACAACCCAGAACGTATACCATACTTCTCTAACAATCAATCCTACAAGTGTACTAGTCAAGACTACAACCTATGGTTCAGCATTTAGAAAGAAAATATGTAATGAAAATGAAGTAATTAATATATTTCCAAATATAAAAGAAATTTGAAATCACTATCAGTTTTGTAATGGATAATTTAAGATTTAAAAAAATCAAAGTTGTAGCACTAAAAAAACTTTAAACCTATTTCCAAGGGATTAATGATTAAAAGGTTCTAGACAAGAAAAACTTTTATATACTTTTCACCATCCAAAAAAGATATTGGAGCATATGCAGAATAAAGTTATGATGATGGAGGAAATAAAAACATTGATACAAGCTTAAACAAAAGATATCTACATATCGGCCATAATGAGTGCCGACGACTGTGGCGAATGTGACAATATAAAAAACATAGTATTTGCATACATCTAAATGACATTAATATAAAAAAGTGCTATTATAAAATAAAATCATATTTCAGACATTGAAAAAAGTCAACGAATTGATTATCTCCCATTCTGTTTTGAAAATAAGGCCTATATGAATCTTAAAGACCTAAAGCAGTTGCAAATATCTCCTGTGCTAAGCGACAAAGAATAGTAGATGTAGCAATGCTACTGACAAGAAGTTAGCAACCATTCAGAAGCTAATCGCTATAATAGCAGTAACGGAGCGGAATTTAAAATCATAACATATAAAAAAGGCAAACAACCAAAAAACCATTGGGTGTTTACTTGAGGCGTTTTTATGTTTTTTTCCGATAATTTTTTTAATATGAAAAATATTACAACATTTTTCTAACAAAAGTTAACGAGAATGAAGACCTGAAAATAATTTTTATAAAATTCTTACCTTTCGAGAAAAAAATAATATCAAATTTGAAAAATTTTATACTTTTTGCCAATTGCTAATAAACTATTGAAGTTACATGAAATTTATACAACAAGTAGTTGTAGAGAATTTAAAATTGAACAAATTATTAAGAATAGCTTTCTTGCGTAAACCTCATAGTTTTCGAGAAAAATATAGGGAAAGTACTATGATGGCCACATCACCATTTCGCTGTTCTAATTTCGTTATTTAACAATTTTCTTTTAGCCCTAATTTGATGATGTGTATTTTCATTTGGATGACGCCTTTTAAAGTCGTGCAATAGTTTTATTTGATCTCGAATATGTTTGATATTATAATCCATGGTTTAGATACATATAATTGTTGTCGTTATTACGCACCGTTTTTTTTTTTTGGAAAAGTTAAATCACAGATGTTACACAAAATATTTTGAAACCTATATTGTATCGCAGTTTTTATCATTACTAAAAAACATCAAAGTTGCCCGATGGTAGGCGATACAAACAAATTAAAACAGTATTATAATAAATTAAATCTACAGTAACAATTTCAGAGTGATTCTCTGCTGACGCAAATTAATTGTTAAGTAGTTTGAGGCATTTTTTACAAATATTGCGACACCGCCATGTTTGAAACGATGTCTGCAAAATGATATAGCATGTATGAATCCATGTATGGAAGTATGGAAATACGATACATTTCCATGTCTTCAAACCAATACTCACTGATGCAAATTGCACTACCCTTCCCGCATGCGCCACCGCCGTACCCTACGCATCGCTCCCCACACCAAGCGCGCGGTCACCTGACCTGAGCGAACACCAAGGCACCACCCTCGCCAATACCTATAAAAGCGGGGTAGCACCCTGGAATGCGAACGCCCGCTAAAGCAGCAAACCGTGATAACAACTGATTTCCCTCTAAAAAAGGGAAAGCAGGTCGATCGCGGCGAGCAGCCGAGTATCGCCTCCCTTTCAGGGGGTGATAGTGTCGGTTCCGATTAACGGCGGGCAGTCGAGAGGGGCCACGTCCTTGTTGACTTCCTACAATCACCTCATTCCTAAATTGCACCAGCCAGGTGTTTCACAATCTCTCTATATTGGCCACAATCAGCCAACAAGGCGAATCTCCGCCAGCCCTCCCTAAAATTTTTCGTAAAGAAAAAATAAACACCCAATCTAAAGTCACTTTTCGGTCCACCCACCCAGTCTCTGACCAGGCACGGCGATGCTTGACTCAGCTGATTGAAAACGGTGCGACCTTTTTTTCTGTCTGACTGTCCACACCAGAAACATCAATCATGAGTGAAATCGACATAGAGGAGGTCTCTCCGAAACTAACGGAGATCGTCCGAATGGTCGATCTACTCGAGGAAAACAAAAGTCTCCTAAAATCACTCAAAGGTATGCAGGAGTCAATTGCTAACCTGAATGCCACCATAGCCACACTACAACAATCGCTTGCGCAAATGCAGCAAATCAATCCAAATCCAATAATTGATTCCACGCAAGTGAAATCAAAAAAGGGGAAAAAAATCCCAAAAAAGCCCATCAACTCTGACACAGAGTCAGACTCCTCAATCCACAACTCCGACGATAGTTTCACCTTGGTGAAATCCAGAAAAAAAAATCAAAGAGAGCACCATCCGACACGGAGACGGATTCCAGCCGCGCTAAAAAGCCCAATAACCGGTCAAGCACCGGACCACCGAGACCGCTGAGGCCAATTGAAATTCTAAACTCAGCAAACCAATCAGTCGGTTACAAAAACACCGCAACCACCTCCAAAACATCTCCTCCTCAATCTTACTCTGGCAAAAAACGTCAAAGTAAGACAAACAATAAATGGGAAAGTCAACCTCTCCCAACCCAGACTAATCCCAGTGAACGATAATCAAAAATCAGCCAAAATAAGTGGCAAACGGCCACAAAAAACCTCACCTCCATCTAACCCTCTCGAATACAAAACCACTAGGGTCGAGCCCAGAAAGTCGATTAATGTCGACAATATAGCAAATATCTAAGGAGTGGAAAATTTCACTCGTAAACCTCCGCCAATAAAAATAGAAAACCCTACCAACTGGTTCTCTCTTGCAAAAGAGATAACCAGGAAAAAGATTGTCATGCTGAAAGCAAAAACCATCGGCAAGGACATTCAAGTCCAAGTCCAATCACCCAAAGACTACACTGAAATAGTCAACTTCCTGAACAAAAGAGACATCCGTTTCTTCACGCATCGTCTCCAGGAGGAGAAAGAATATAGGGTGGTTATTAAAGATATCCACCAAAATATTTCCAACGCCAACGAGGACTTACTCGATAAGGGCTTTCCGGTCATCTCCGTCCGCAGTATGGTGGCTGTCAGTCTCCACAGCTTAGAAAAAGCGGGAGAAATTCTACATCTCTCCCAACTATGCGCCCTGAATGGCGTCACGGTTGAGCTAGTTCACCGTCACCCTAGCCAGATGCAATGCCATCGTTGCCAAGGCCTCGGCCACGGCGCCGAACGATGCAACGTAGCCCCACGATGCGTCAAATGCGCAGGAAATCATTTCACTTCGGATTGCAAACGCAATCCAGAAACCGATGGTGAACCCAAATGCTGTAATTCCGATGGCCACCATACAGCCAACTATAAGGGATGCCAACGATTCCCTAAAGTAAACTATCATTCCAAAAACAAAAGCAGTAATCCCTCAACTACTCCCCAAAGCCAAGAAGCACCCAGCGTGAACAACGCTACCCTAATGAGCACGCTTGAAATGCTCTCAAGCCCGAACTTCCTAGCTCTATTGCAAAGGCTAGAAGGGGTTAAACCAACCCTGGAATCTGTTTACTTGTATAGTTTTTTCGAGTAGTTTACCCAGTGTACAGAGGTAAACTACTCGAAAAAACTATACAAGTGCGATTGACCGAATGGTCAAATGATCACAAATCGTCCCAAACTGCCCCACTTATCTGCTGAAAATCCTACAACCGTTTATCACCAAAAGAACCTTCTCAGCACGCTACGACAGTGCTACTTCCGAACCGAGAGAAATGACAGCCGATGTCCCTCAGGGATCGGTGCTCTCTCCCACCCTGTACAACATCTATGTACACGACATTCCAGCCCCTAATCACATACTAACGGCCCAATATGCGGACAACACCGCATACTTGTATCGTGGTAAAGCTATTCCGCACATGATGCGTAAAATCCAAACCGCCCTTGATGAACTCGAAAAGTGGACACTCGAATGGCAAATCTCAATAAATCCAGAGAAAAGCCAAGCCATCTTTTTCTCCCAGGGTCGCTCGATACCCATTGACAATCTTACTTTCAAGGACACAGCCATTCCATGGGTCGATCAGGTTAAATACCTCGGTCTACAAATGGACAAAAGATTAAATTGCAATAAACGCGACCAAATGACCATCTCGAAAGCCAAACAAGCATTCGGACACCTTAAATCATTACTGCTCGATAAAAGTCAGCTTTTCCTCTCCAGTAAAGTCCATCTGTACAAGGCAATCATAAGGTCAAAAATGACATAAGGTTGCCCTGCACGAATTACTCTCTCCAAAACGCAGATGAATATGTTGGAGGCCACACAGAGCAAGATGATCCGCAGGATTGTTAACGCACCGTGGTACGTCTCCAACAATCAACTGCGCTCTTAATTAAACATCCCTAGAGTCCATAACTTCATCCATCAGCTGGTACTCAGCCACTCTACCAAATTTGACCTCTGCCTTCTGCAGGATCACATTGAATCACGACGCCCATCAGGCAAAAGAAAATGTCCTTTGCAACTGGACGATTAATCACCTATCACGGCAATACACTTTTTTTTCAAAATTTTTTGGTAAATTCAACAAAATTTTAAAACTATTACTCCCCATCACGAACTAAAATTCACGCTAGTGCATTTAATCAGTCAATCCACACTCATTAAACTATCCCGATCAATAACCTGCTAAGAAAATTTATTAAATAAAATTTGTAAAGCAAGGGAGTGGAGTTTTAGTCAGTAAGAATCTGACACTACCTAGAGGATCGGCCTCTAGGTGTCTTATGCAAGATCTCTCCACTTCCACAAAAACTAAAAAAAAAAGAAAATACCAGAGTTCAACCGGCTCTACAAGTCCTTGTGTGGCTAACAAAATCTGCTCGCTTTCACCGCGTCATAGCCGACGCCAACAGCATCGATCGGCTACGAAGACGACGTCGTTTTTGACGCAAAAACCCGAGACCCTCCAGAACCTAAAGACGATATTTTCCATACTGGCATATTTTGTAAATAAACGTATTCTTCGCCGAAAAAACGCCTAAAGGTTCGTCTCTCTGAGCTAGCCACCCCACAGTTGTACTTTTATATTCCTTGGTCAGTTGTTTGGTTCTTCCATTTTCGGTGCATATTCTGCTGGAATTCCTACTTTAAAGGCCCTTTGCGAATCCATTTGTACTTTGATTTCCTCGATTTTAGAGTTAGAGTTAAAGACAATTACATGTTGTGTTGATGTCTTTTCTTTGAATCTATACTGTCTCACCGAAATTATATTACTTTTATTTAAAAATGAAATAATTCTCACTTTAAGTAATCCATACTAAATGCTTTTATTAAATATGTATGACAAAGGTGTCGAAATTTATTTTGCTATATGTTTCAATATTTTAGATCTTAACTCATCATTACCTGGAGTTTTTTTATTTATAATGTTCGTTATTTCTTCTTTTTCAGTGGGATTTATAAAGCTGGTGGGATTTAAGATAAATCATTAGTTTCTCTATGATGCTAACGCTTCCCTTACACTGGTATAATGCTTCATACATTCATTTGAAATTTCGGTAGAGTCACGGATTTTTTTTATTTTTTACTAGTGTTTGTTCAATGTTACTATTTTTCTTCTTTTTATTTTATTAACCATATATGTTGTGATGAATGGCGATTCTTATCCAATAACTCATTATAATATTGTGATTTTGTCCTTTCTATTAATTCTGATAATTTATTTTTACATGTTTTGTATTCAACTAAACGTTCATTGCTTGGATAATTTTTCTCTAACTCTTGTTTCTTATTAATAAAATTTAAAATCCTTTAGTTACGCACACTTTTCTTGGAATATTTTTATACTTCGTATAAATATGTGATCAATAATTTATTGTTCGCCATTATGAATTCCTCTGAATTTATTAATATAAGATATAATATATTCACTTGCTATGTTTAAGTGTTCTTGAACATCATCTTCATTTGCAATATTAATATTTATGTCTCCTACAAATATATGATTCTGCACATGTTGTAGGAGTTTTATAAAATTACAAATTTCTCTATTGAAATCATTAGCATTTGTATTTTGAGATCTGTATATCGCACTTATTAGAAATGGATAATGATCAATTATCATTTTAATATTAATAAAAATAAAATCGATTAGTTGAAAACAGCGTAGATACTTCCCTTTTCTTCCAAAACCCTCTCCACAATTCTTGCCAGTGTAAAGATTTGATCCCTTGTTCCCCTCCCTTTTCTAAAACCCCCTTGCGTCTCTCCGGCAGAATTCTATTGATCTCCACCTCCTTCTCCATCCTATTTTTTACCACTATCATGGCAATTTTGTACCCGGTACACATAATTGTTGTCCCTCTATAATTTTCTACATTTAATGTATCACTGCTTCTCCTCTCCACATTTGATTCAGCAGCTCTCCGAAATTCTGCCTTCCTACCTTTCCTATCTGTTTCCACATGTCTGCCTTCAACCCGTCCAGTCCCGCAGCTTTCCCAGTTTTCAACTGATTAAATGCTTTTTCTATTTCCTCCTCCTTAAACTCTTCAGCTTCCCCAATCGACTCTTGTTCCCCTACCCCACTTGGCTCACCACTCATCACTGCATTTTTCTGCCCATTCTTGTAGAGACACTCCTATATGTTGCCTCCTCTCACCTCTTTTTAAAATACTCCATGTCTCCTTTTCATTCCTACATAATTTCAATTCATTACTCGTTTATTCCAAGGCCTGCATCTTCTTTTTCTCGCATAGTTTTGCATACTTAGTCCTCGCTGCCACCACCCATCTCTCCTCTCCTCTACCCAAGGTCCTTTCCTCCCTTTTTGCGTCCCGACATTCTTTATCGAACCAAGCGCATCTTTCCCCATCCCTTCTTTCCACTTTTCCAGCAATAATCATTTCCAGCTCTTCCATTGTTTTAACTTTATTCCAGTTAATCTTTTCTAATAGTTTTCCCATATTCTTGATAGCATTTACACTATCCTCTAACTTTCACTATTCCGGTTCTTGTTCATTATCCCTACATTTTCCCAGCCCTATCTCCACCATGATTGGAAAATGGTCCGACCCCAAGACTTCTTCTACTTCCATTCTTCGAACTTTTTCCATGTTTAGCCCCTTTATTATGACATAATCTTTTAACCCATTTAACATTTCCCATCCCTCTTCTATTAACCAATCCCTCATACTCCTACCCTACTTATTAGCTGTCATTCACTCCTACCCTCGTTCCCTCATTCTCACATTAAAATCTCCCCAAGACATCTCGTTCCTTGGTTACATTTCTCATATATTTCTCCTAATGAAAATGATGGTAGCGACCGTTACTATGTGGTAGTTCATTTTAAAAAAGGTTAAATGAAAATAATTTTTAAGTTTTTATACCACTATTTAAATAGTGGTATAAAAACTTAAAAATTATTTTCATTTAATATTTCTCCTAGTTCTATTTGGCACTTAACCTATACTATACCGTCCATCTCTTCTATAAATTCCACCTCTCCGTTTTTCAGAGACCATTTTGCTCCCACAATCATATATACCCCCTTTCTCCCTGCCTGGAAGTGAATCTCTTACATTTTCTCACTCATCCTTCATCATCCGTGTTTCCACTAAACCCACCATTTCTTTTCCCGAAACCCACTTCTCAAAGTCGTATTTGTGCCTTCTCTTGCCCTTACATTTCGACTTTATGCCAGCTAGCTTCCAAAACTCCACCCTTAAGCAACATACCCTATTTTTGTTTTGTTTGTGTAAATTTTCGTGCCAAGTAATAAATAATCGTGAAAAGGTTTTATAGAAGGTTTCAACATACTGTGTTAACAGAAAATCTTCGCTAAATGCGCAAAACCTTATCGTTGGTAAGAGAAGCTAGTAAATAGCAATGATCTAACAACAAAAATACGTAGCTCTAGAAAAAGACGATTAGTCAACTGTAAGTTGATAACATCATCAAAAATTTACAAAAAGTTTTTTTAAATAAAGTAAAACTCACTTTGTTAATATCACACTATTTATTTAAAAAGTGACTCGAGTTTCGATCAACAGCTGATCATTTTAGGTTTGAAAATGATCAGCTGTTGATCGAAACTCGAGTCACTTTTTAAATAAATAGTGTGATATTAACAAAGTGAGTTTTACTTTATTTAAATATTCAAGATGTATCACGAAGTGAACGCCTCAACCATTTCCAGACTATCTCTAAAATGCATATGTTTAATTTATTCAAAAAAAAGTAACAACCCTTATGTTTTATAATTTTCGATCTCGCTCCTCCCTGGAAAGAGTTCTCTATCAGCAAATTTTAGATTATTTAGATGATTACAATTTATTGCCTGACTTTCAATATGGCTTCCAAAAAGAGATGTCTATGAGGGATCCAATTATTGGTTTGACTGCCCAGATCTATTAGGGGCGTTGAATACATAATGTAACACATTTTTTTTTCTGAAACAATGGTTGTTTTATTCAGCACTCAAATACACCATGTTATTCAACAATCCTTTAACTACAAAACACTATTTTTTAACGTAATCTCCATTCAATTCTCCACCTTAACGTAAGGCCTGTATGCCTGCACGATACTAGACCACGGGTCTATGTCGAAGCCATCGTCGTGTTGCATCAAGAACGTTTTCATCATCCGCGAGTGCTTCTTGCGGATTGCGTTCTTCATTGGGCCAAACAGATGAAAATCCGACGGTGCGAAATGGAGGTTGTAGGGTAGATGAGGCAGAACAGTTCACTGATGTTTTGTGAGCTTCTCCCGGGTGTGACGACTTGTCTGAGGTTTGGCGTTGTCATGGAGAAAGAGAAGTTCGTTTGGCTTTTTGTGCCTGTGAACAAGCTGAAGTCGTTTCTTCAATTTTCGAAAAGTATCACAATACAGTTCTGAGTTGATCGTTGAAGGACATCAAACAGAATAATCCATTCAGAATCCCAGTAGACCGTAGCTATGACTTTACCAGCTGTGGGTATGGCTTTAAACTAATCCAGGTTTCATCGTCTGTAAGAATGTTTGACGAAAAATTGTCACGATCAGCCTCATACCGAGCAAGCAATTCCGCACAGATGGTTCTCCTTTGTTCTTTATGGCCTTCGGTTAGACATCGCGGGACCCAGAGGGAACAAACCTTTGGATATATCAACCGGTAAACAAATTTGACAGCACTACAAACAGAAACGTCCAGTTGAGCAGCGAGGTGTTTGATTGTGATCCGTCGATCATCTCGAATGAGAGTGTTCGCATGCTCCGATACTGCATGGATCACAGCTGTGCCCGGCCGACGAGCATGCGGGAGATCAAATCAAATGGTGTCACACGCTGTGCCCAACGACTCATCGTGCTTTTATCCACTGTCAGATTTCAGTAGACATTCTGCAGGCGCCTATGAATATGATTTTCCCGCCAAAATATAATCAATCACTACCCGTTGTTTAGAACGCACCTTTGTTTTAGACGCCATTTTAACAGTTATGTATAGAGCTGTCACCTCGGAAATCAATGAAACTATTGGAGATAAAGCGGGAATATTCGATGATGCTCCACACGAAATGTTCAGGTGTTTCAACAGAAAAAATAATGTGTTACATTAATTATTGAACTCCCCTCGTATATAGGGATAAATTAATCTCCTAAACTCGTATGGTAATATTTTAAATTACGGGGTATCATGGGAATCATTTCTTAGTCCATTTCTGGTTCTCATACTTATATTAATGATCTTTCCAATCAACTAACTAGTTTGTTAATTACTCTATTTGTTTACTGATGATATATCTAGTGGATTTATTCGATACGGTGCTAGAAATAAAAATCCTGAAAAATCTACTGTAATTACCGTTTCCCTCAAACAATGTACCACAAAAATATTACCAAGTTCCTTATAATTTTATGTTGATGCCAAATCAAGTACACGAGAATAATCTTTAGAAGATAATGTAGCAAAGATAGAATAGAGTAGCGATTGCAGAATTTGAGAATTTGAGACAATCAAGATAAACTTGTAAAAGTGAACCCTGAGAAAAATAAAGTTAAAACAGAATAGAGTGCTAATCACTGAAAGAAATTATTTTTTCCATAATCCTATTTAAAAATATTGTTTATCTAAGGTGATAACATTTAACCAGATTTTAATTTATCAATATAAATAATAATGTGACTAAATTATATCCTTGAGGAACCTCTATATATAAAGTTTATATGGTTTATTAATTAGACATATTTTGATTAAATAAATCGTTAAATGCCTTAATTCGAGGTCAAATAAATACTTAGTATAAATAAAAGTTTTGAAAATATCTGTATTATTCAACAGGAAACGGTATCTCCTACAAACGAGGAAATAATGCGCGATCCTTACTAATAAAGTACACCATTTATTACAAAGCCTAGCATTGGGTTTAAATAAATAGTAATAAAGTAATGCAACTAAAATACCGAACTTATTACATGCTCCAGACTGGAAACTCTGGTCAATAGCCTTTCGACCATTTGCATAAAAATCGCATACTATTATTATTTCTCGCATCCGTTTATGAAATAAAATCACGACTTAAAACCGCACTCGCATTTACAGTTGCATTTCAGCCGAGTTTTCCCTTTCTTTGAACTATAATGTTTGTCTACAAACCACGGACGTTGACGCAACATTCGTATATGCGTGTATTTGTGATTAGTGGCCTATAATTAAGATTGGTTACGTGAAAACTTAAATAGAAAACCGTTATTGGCCAGCACAAGAAACTCTCACAAATAAGATCGCCTGTCACAGTGAGCGATCGTTACTCAAACATACGAAGTAGTCCGTAGTCCGCTATATAAACTAAAACTAATAAAAAGCGACTAACTGTGCATGCGCCCGGGAATTGTCATATGTCATTAGTGTGCGCTCGTGTATTAAAACGTAATTGTTACATGCTACTTGTACCGACTTATGTATTCGAAAATTACGTAAAACTGTTATTAATTTGAATTACCTCCTTTACACGGGCTATTTATGTGATTAATATTTCGTGGCACATTTACTAATTATACTTTTACCATTGTTGAATATAATTTTACAGCCGTTTGAAATGATACGCCGCATTTCCGTCATTGTTATTTTAAATGGTACTTATTATTAAGTGTTTACTTTTGGTATTGTTGTTATATAGTAAATTATATAGTAATAATTCTCATTTATTTTACATTTTCTACCTCAGTAATATTTATAACAGTCCTACAAATTATATATTGTAAATATGTTTTTAATAATACAGTATTTTTTAACTTGAATGCTGTTGTAATTAACCCTTTTTATCGCATTACTGACCTACCTCAATAATCATTCAATATTATTTGTTAATATCTTTCTAATTAAGATAGTAGATATATTTTATTTTATTACTTTATTATTTGAAGAGTTAAAAGAGTTTAAATTTTCTTTCGACATATACATATATTTTTATTTGTTTTAGCAATAAACGTAAAAGTTGAAATTTTTATGTCCCGATATAAGTATATTAGTAAATAACCCATTTATGGAATGCGGATAACAGCTTTATCAAAAAATGCCGGAAATCTTACCCGCTCGCAGTAAAAACTGTCCGATTGTTTATTGCACTTTGCATACTAGGTAATCGAATATGCGACCTGTGAATTTTATTACCTTTATTACTCTTTTAAAGGCGTCGTAAAACTTTTTTGGCCTGAACAGTTACATTTTACTCCGCCGCGGTTCGCCGATGCTCAATTATTTATTTATTTGTTTGCATGCATGCGGCACAGGTTCACCTTATAATTATCGCCCTGATTAAAATTGTTACGCATAAATAAAGCGTTATGACCATAATGTGTGTGGAAAAATGATGGCGAGCTAGCTCGGGCCGAACAACAATAAAACCAAACCGACACCAAGTTGCTTAACACGTAGGCTTTGAATAATTGCGACGGCGCACGCGAGATGGCGCTCCGAAAATTCTCGGTATATTCATTCCGAGCTTCCACGGGAAGCGACGTTTCCCTCATTAGCGCCGAACAGTAATCACTATCTTCAATTAAGACGATAATCCATTTACGATACCCGATATATACGATATGAAGAAGTGCGTCTACTTCCGTGCAGACTGTCGGGATCGGTGTAAAAAATTGCAACTTGATTTCTCACACTTCACACGTTTTCTACAGTTAAATAGTAAAACTTACTATTACGAAATTTTAAACCATAGAAAAATACAGCTTCTTGTTATGCGAATCCTAATATCCCACCCTTCCTACATTATACGAATATACAACCATATATATCATACTCAAAATATACCACCAAAATGAAAAAAAAAAGAATAATAACCTTCATCTCTATACGTGGCAATGTTTACCTCCTGTCAAAAAGAAATTCATTCTTGAGTTACGTGAAGATTTATTTCATACACTTAGAAAATGGCTTCATGGTCAGCTGAGTTCAACAAACTCTTTCAAACCGTTCAAAAACCTTACTTCCTGTCCTTGAGAAAATGAAGATCTCCTCAACAACAAAGTCATATTCTACATATCTATTGTAATTGCATCCCCTAATACCAATGTTTCTTCTTAAAACACCGGCGAACAATCCTTCCACTATTCTCTCCTCAAACTGCCAAACAGTAGTTTTTTCCAATTGTTTCAAAAATTTGAAGTCATAAATTTTGATTTACATAATTGCTTTATTTGTGTGATTTGCTTAATTTAAGTGCACTTTATAAATGGAAAATAGCTTATTGTGCATTGTACGTCATTAAGAGTAGCTAAATATTTAAAAAAGTATAACTTTGACGTTTAAAAATGTAATGGGATTACTATCCCACCCACCGAATGAGATTTAAGTTTCAACAGCGCCAATGAAATCATTAACTACAATTATATATAATCCGTTTTTGATTAGATTTAAAAAAAAATTATCGCCTGCCCCGATGGTACATCATTTTGGAATATTAAAACTGCTAAAGATTCTAATTATGCTTAAGACAATTTCCCTCTATCATTCACCACCCCCTGCAATTCCATCCAACACCCTTCCATATAATTCATTCATAAAGTCTTTAAAGATTCCAAAGATTCTAATAATTTTCAAAAATACCAATGATTCTAATTATACCCATTTTTACCTAAATCTAAATATTTTGGAAAATTAAAACTGCTAAAGATTATAATTATGAAGATTTTAGATGTTCTAAAAAATGAAAAGTATATATTCTTTAAAAATTTTAAAAAAAATAATATTCTAAAGATTACAAAAATTCTGACGATATGACAATTCTATTGATTTTGAATTTTTAAACATTCTAAATATTTATACTGAAAAGAATACTAAAAATAAAAATTCTAAATATTCTAGAAATTTAAAAATTCTAAAGGTTATAAGCATGTTAATTATTCTAACGATTGGAAATATTTTAAAAATTCGTAAGATTTTACAATTCTAAAGACCTCAAAGATTGTAGAGATTCTATTTGGTTATAATTATTATAATGATTTTAAAAATTCTAACGATTTTAAGAATTAAAAAATAACTAAAAATTAAACATTTATAAATGATCTAAAACTTTTAGATATTTTTACAGACTTAAAAAGGATTAGAAAAATTATATTAAATTTTCTAACCATTTTATATAGTTTAAAGTTTGTAAAGATTCATAAGATTCTAAAGACGCTAAATATCCTACAGACTCTAAAAGATTATAAAATTTATTAAAATTATTAAGATTTAAAAAATTCTAGAGATTTAAAGAACTTAACATAACCCTAAATGTTTATAAAATATGAGAAAAATAAAATAAAATTCTAAATATATTAAAGATTTTAGAAATCATTAAGTTTTTGAAGATTCTAAGCATTTTAATCAAAATTCTGAAGTCTCTAAAGCAGTAAGAAGACTTTAAAGATTTAAAAAAGATTATAAACATTTTAAAGATAAAAAAATATCGGATTCTAATGAAAAGATAATTTTAAATAACAGTAGAATAATTTATTAATTAAACTCAATTTCTAACAATTTGTTTTATCAAATAAAAGATTTTATTTTGAAATCTTTGAAAGAGTTTAATGAAATTTTCTACGAATTCTTTAGATTCTAAAGTATCTAAAAATTCTAAAGTTTATAAAATTCTAAAGTTCTCCAAAAGCTTTTAGACAAGATTTTTAAATAATTGTAAAGGAACTAAGTACAATAGAAATTTAATTAGATTTTTAGAAATTATAAAAATTCTAAAGATGTTGCGATTTTAAGTACAAAATGTTTATAGAGATTCTAACAAATATAATAATTCAATAATTCTAAATATTCTAAAGATACTAAAAATTCTATAAATTCTAAAAGATCTAAAAATTAAAGATTCTAGAGGTTATAAGAACAAGATTCAAAGAGGATTCTAAAAATATCCTAACTTTTAAAGATTAAGTTTTTCGTATTTTACATTTTTTATAATTTAAACATTTTGTCTAGAAACATACTAGGAAATTCTAAAGATAATAATTTTATTGTATATTACAAAGCTTTTAGAGCTTTTATAGATTATAAAGTTTCTAAAGTTAAAAAAATATGCTAAGTATTCTACGAATTCTATAGATTCTAAAGTATTTAAAAATTCTAAAGTTTATATAATTCAAAATTTCTCTAAAAGCTTTAAGATAAAAAATTTTAATAATTGTAAAGGAACTAAGTACAGTAGGGATTTACTTAGATTTTTAGTGATTATCAAATTTCTAAAGATGTTACGATTTTAAGTACAAACTGTTCCTAGAAATTCTAATAAACATAATAATTCAATAAATCTTATTATTCTAAAGATGAATTCTAAAAGATCTAAAAAATTCAATACTCTAGATATTCTATAACTTTAAGAGATCAAAAGTTTTTCGTATTTTTAAATTTTTTTCTAATTTAATTATTTTGCCTTAGGAAATTCTAAAGATAATAAAAATGTTATATATTACAAGGATTTTAGAACTTTTAAACATTTTAGAGCTTTTAAAGATATAAAAATTCTAAGGTTAAAAATAATTCTCTTGATTTTGAAAATACTAATGATGCTGACGATTATTAGTTTTTAAAGATTTTGAAGATATAAACTGGAAAAGTGTCTAAAACTTTTAAAGTTTTAAATATTATAAAGATGTTAAATATTCTAATGATTTTAAATATTTGTTTAAAATTCTAATAATGCTTACGATTATTAGTTTTTGAAGATTTTGAAGATATAAACTGGAGAGGTCTTTAAAAATTTTAAATTTAAATATTATAAAGATGTTAAATATTCTAATGTAAATTTTTTGAAAATTGTAAAGATAATTAAGATTTTACAATTCTAAAGATTATAAAAACTACAAGGATTTAAAAAATTATAACTATTTTAAGAATTTTAAAGATACTTGAGATTTTAAATTTTCAAATATTCTAAAACATTTAGATGATTCTAAAGATTTAAAAGAGATTAGAAAAATTATTTTATATTCCAAATTTTCTAAAGATTTTAAAAGCTATTAATGCTCTCTTAAAGCTCTAAAGATATTTTTTTAATACCTGTCAAAGATTCTGACAAATCTAATAATTTTAAAGATGCTAAAGATTCTATAAACTTTAAAAGATCTGCAAATTGTAAAGACTCTAGAGATTCTGAAACATTAAAAATTCCAAAAGGATTTTACAAATATTTTAAAATTAAAAGATGGATATTTTTTAAATTAAAAATATGCTAAAAATTGAAAAACCAAAAGGCTATGCATATTTCAAAAATTACAAAGGTTCTTAAAAGAACCTAAAGATAGAGTTTTTACTATCTGTAAAGGAACTATGCACAATAGGGATTTACTTCAGTTTTAGATATTCTGAAGATTTTGCGATTTTGATTATTAAAAAGGTTTCTAGAGATTCTGACAAATCTGATAATGCTAAAGATTGTATATATTATAAAAGATTTGCAAATTTTGAAGATTCTAAATTTTCTGAAACTTCAAAAGAGATTCTACGAATATTCTAAATTTAAAAAATGGAAAGTTTTTAGAGCAACAAAAAAAGGTGATAAATATTTTAAAATTCAGAAGGCTCTGAATATCTCAAAAATACAAACGTTCTCTTAAATCTTTAAGGATAATCTTTAAATAACTGTAAGAGATTTTGACAAATCTAATAATTCTAAATATTCTAAAGATGCTAAAGTTACTATAAATTATAATAGATCTGCAAATTTTAGAGATTCTGAAACTTTGAAGATTCAACAAATATTCTAAATTTCATAGATGGAAAGTTTCTAAAATATCAAAATATTCTAATGGTGATAAATATTGTAAAATTAAGAACGCTCTGAATATTTCAATATTTACAAAGGTTCTCTTAAAACTCTAAAGATACTCTTTAAAAACTGTAAGAGATTCTGACAAATCTAATAATTCTATGATTTTGATTATTCTAAAGATGCTAAAGATTCTATAAATTCTAAAAGACCTGCAAATTTAAAAGATACTAGATATTCTGAATCGTTGAATATGCAAAATGGATTAGTTAAATATTCTAAATTTTTAAGTGGAAAGTTTCCAAAATTACAATAATAGTGAGAGATTCGAACAAATCTAATAATTCTATGATTCTAAATTTTAAAGATTCTAGATATTCTGAAACTTTGAAGACTCAAAAAGGATTCTACAAATATTCTAAATTTTTAAGATGGAAAATTTCAAAAGCATCTAAATATTCTAAAGGTGATAAATATTTTAAAATTCAGAAGGCTCTGAATATTTCAAAAATTACAAAGTTTCTTATAAAACTCCAAAGATAATATTTAAATAACTGTAAGAAATTCTGACAAATCGAAAAATTTTATGATTTTAAATATTATAAATTTTAAGAATTCTATATATTCTGTAACTTTAAATTAAACATTTAAATAGGATTCTATAAATATTCTAAATTTTTAAGATGGAAAGTATCTAAAAATTCTAAAGATGATAAATATTTCTAAATAGTGATAAATAGTTTAGTTCTGAATATTTTAAAAATTATAAAGGTTGTCTTAAAACTCTAAAGATATTTTTTTAAATAACTGTAAGAGAACTTTTATGTTTAGAGATACTAAAGATTTTAAATATAAAAATGTTTCGATTGGCTGTAACAAATAATTCTGATTTCAAATATTCTAAAAATTTTCAACATTCTAAAGGCTCTAAAAACTTTGAAGATTCTAAAACGATTATAAAGATATTGTAAATTTTAAAGATGAAAAACTATTCGCATTCTCACATTTTTTAATGATTTTAAAATTATCTCCGAGGAAGACTAAGATTTTAACGCCGCTAAAGTTTTTATCGATTTCAATTTTTTTTTTTTATAAATTTTAAAGATTCGAATAATTTTAAGAATTTTAAGGAGGCTAATGATTTTAAAATTCTAAAGGATCTAAAAGTTTTAGATGACTCTAAAAATTTAAAAGGATTCGAATAATTTCCTAAAGCTTTAAATATTCTAAATATTTTGGTGATTTTGAAGATTCTAAGGATTTTAAAAATTTTAAAAATACTGGTTAAAGATGAAAGTTATAGAATTATAAAAAAAAATCGTTCTCCCCTCCCTTTGACACTCACCTCCAACACTTTTAGCGGTACCGCGCATATCACTTTACCGATAAATTTAAAAAAAATCGACTTGTATTTGATCAGCCCTCGTATATTGTATTTTATTATTTGTGTCTCTTACAATAAAGAAAGCTATTACAAATTAAATTACCTTATCCTTAAGAAACTTAGAAATAAAGAAATTTATAGTTTAGTGATAAATGAAGTTATATTGCATTACGAGTTAACCCGTGGTGAAACATATTTGTACTACAAATCACATTTCGCTTTGGGAATGATCTCATTTGAAGAAACTAAATGATTTATCTTTAAAATATTCTTGTAGCAAATTCTAAATAAATTTATTTTTGTTGCGTTTTAGATGTTGTGAGATTTTTTATTTCTTGTAAGCTTCTCTTTGCTAACAGTTTACATTTAGCGAAGGATTTGTATTTGTAGATTTATTATTGTTACGATTTAGATGTATAGAATTCTTATGGAATATTTTGAACTATTTACTATTTCTTAGTTAATAATAAAATACATTTTAAGCTTCTCTTTTCTCATAATTCACAGTTAGTGAAGTTTTATGTTATTAAAATCGTTAAATATTAATAAGTTGTGAGAAAGTTGAACGTTTCATTTCTGTATTAGTATATAGTATTATTTCATAGCTATTCATTTTCATATACAAAGAAGAAAGCATTTCGTCCTGAATTTAGTTCTTTTATTTTTTTAATTTCATTGATTTATTAGAATGTAATTTCCATTAAAATCATTTAGGCAATAAAGATTCTCTGTATTTTAATAGATGGCACGCTCTATTTTAAAAAAGTAAACCAATTAAAAATAAAATAAATACTCCAGTATTTAAATTTGATGGAAATATTATAATTAATGCATAAAACTCGGCTTATTAATTATACAAACAAGACGACGATTTCAGTTCATTATTCACGGCGGTTAACCTAATCTAGGAAATTATGAACATAACACACATTAAACACGAAAATTCCGTGCCTAATACATAATCGTTAGTGGCTGAATGATTAACGCCCAAACAAAATAAAACACTAAAACGTAGAAAAATGGGGGAAATAAAATAAAATGTAATTTAAATATTTAACGGTAAAACATCTGTGAAATCTGAGAAATCAAATTTTATTAGGTTATGTACAATTTAGTAAAGCCTAAATACTTTAATTAATTTAATAAACAAATGCTTTAAACCTCATTTTGTGGTTTTGGTACTATTTTAAAAGAAATGCTGAATTATAGTCACATCTGCTATAAATTAGAAAATTTGCAAATTAGAATTCATTTACTTCACAGTTTGCACGAAATGTACATCTAGTGTATAAAAATAAACTGTAAGGTGAATTCTAAAACTCAATAAAAAATTATCGAGTACTCGAGATCCTTGAAAATGATCCATCTCCACAATTTTTTTAAGTAGATCGATCTTTTTTTCGGACGCTCGATAAGGATATTGTTGAAATTAAATCTAATGGTTATAATTCTAATTTAATTGACAATATCCTTAAAAATCATAAACTAGGCAAATATAATATTTAAATAATATTGATGAAAAAGTAGAGTCCATAACTAACAATATTAATTTTCTATTTTAAAAACATGCACAATGGACAACTTCTAGAATGAATAAAAAATGCACTCCTTGGATTACAGATACCATTAAACTTATCTTGATTAGAAATTAAAAACACTTGGTTTGTTTCATTTTCTGTGAAACAAACCAAGTGTTTTTAGTTTCTAATCAAGATATTTCTAAAATGTTTCACCAAGGGTTAAGTTAGCAATTCATTAAATATATTAAAGTTATTATCAAAGAGCGAGATAAAGCCTTCACTAAATATAGACAGTTCAAAACTAATGAAAATTGTAAATCTGATAAGAATTTGCGAAATTTTACTTTATCTTCAATAGGCAGAGAAAAAGTGACATATCTGAATTTTGGAGAGAAGTTCAACCCAAATTTTGGAAACCATTAAATACCTGTCAATTGTAAAATCTAGTGAGATACCTGATTTTGTAGCTGATAGTTAAACAATAAATAACCACTTTCTTAATTCTTACAGCAGGGCAGATGTTGATACTTCTACTCTGAGATCGTATGCATCAAAACAAATAAAACATAATATATTGTTCTCTTGTCACCTAGTCACTACTACTGTAATTGTGAAAATTATTGATAATATGCAGTCGAATTCTTCGGGATGTGATGGAATTAATATTGATATGTTGAAATTGTGTTTGTCTTTTCTGATTCCATAGATTAGTTATGTGATAAATTATTGTATAGAAATCGGATATTTTCCTTTAGAATGGAAGGAATCTATAATATGTCCAATTACCAACACTTAAAACATTTGTAGTACCTCAGACATATTAGCCTATTACCTCTACTCAATAAAATATTAGAGAAAATAATTAACTCCCAGATTATTAAGTATTTAGTGGAAAATAATATATTTCCGTAACATCAGTCCGGATTCAGATCAAATCAAAGTACTTCAACGTTATTATTGAATGTTACTGATACTATCGTCCGTGAAATTGATAGGAAACGATCAGTTATTTTGGTTTTGTTGGATTTTACTACGGCTTTCGATTTAGTAAATTACGAACTGCTCTTAACCAAACTTAAATATATCGGATTTAGTGACAGCAATTTTTAAATCTTACCTATATAGCCGCTGTCAATGAGTTAAAACAAATGCTGGCATGTCTGCAGCAAGTATTATAACATCGGGTGTTCCCCGAGGATCAATTTTGGGCCCCTTTATTTACCATTTATACTATGGATATTAACGAAAGTATCAATCATTGTATAACTTTCTGTTACGCTGATAATGCTGAATAGTTTCCATCATATTGATGCTCATAACGCATTTGAATATGTAAATAGTGATTTAGATCTTATTACGAAATAATCCCATTGTCATAATTTAAACCAGTAATTAAGCTCTCCTACTTCCTAATAAAAAGACCTCTAACTTAACTACCGATATACCCTAAATGAAGATCATATACCTTTTGTTGTAGAAAGAACTTAGGGGTTTTAATGGATAATCAACTTAAATTTAATAAACATCTAAATAAACTAAGTCTAAGAAATATAACCATATAAGCCATGCATATCAAGAACTAAATTGGTTATATATCGACAAACTATGGGAATTGCAATTTCTTGTTTTTATTCATAAACTATTTGCTAATTTGCTAATTAAATGGCGTATTGACTGCCATAATTGATTTTGATTGAGCCAACATTAATTTTAGGGCTTTATTGCAGTGATAGTGATATTTATTTGATTAGAAATTACTATGGAAGTGACATCAGCATAAGTTATGAGGTGATATGGCATTGAGTTATGCAAGTCATTTATGTATAATATCAATAAAAGGACCTAAAATAGATCCTTGCGGGACATCAATACCTAATATTACTTCATTAAATGAAGTTGCTTTTACTATTCCTTATCGTGGATTATTTCATTTTACTCGAATGTTTTTGGGTTGTACAATGCACCTGCGACTTTTCATCCTCTAGTAGATTCAGCGAAAGTCGGATAAGGAATTACCCAAGTGACTTGTCATCCCTAGGTATAATAGGGGTGTGGCAAAATAAGTCTACTTTATCGCGTAAGTGTAGTAATAAATGCTCCAATTTTAAAACGGTTTATATAGCTGTAAAAAAGACATTTAAAACACCACATAAATTTCATTAATTGCGATACCCATTTACAAGTTAACTCGTAAAAATCTGGGGTTGCCAACTTTAAATCCTAAGGTTGCTAACCGACTTAAAATTTCTTGTTATTAAGTTGTTCACATAGTAATGCGTATTTTAAATTACATGATTTACATCATTATTCTTATGTAATTTATTCCCGTACACATCTGTCGATGATTGCAAAGCCGTGCACCCGATTTTATTATTCCAACAAGTGTTTTCATTACCTAGATGAAGATATATTGTGCATCTAGTTTATTGTTTGCGGTTATTGGATTAACGCGGAGGTATTTGTTAAATCAAGACGCCATTAAAGTGATTACCTCGCTTCTTTGCCGCAATAAAGTTTATACGCGTCTATTTTTACCAATGCAGTTTCTTAAGAAGTAATGATAATGAACTCTATCTATCCAGACATTGATTACTCTTGTAATGCACATCGCAGCTCCGTAAAAAGGCTGCCACGGTGCCTTTTCTTACTAGGTGTATAATAACGACGGACATTATTCGGTTGCACCTGTAATTAGGATAGATGAGCACCATAGGTTGCCCGTTTCTGGTAATTATCGTGATAATCATCAAGCGAGATTATTTATAAGACTAGCTGCACAAGGAAGAGAGAACTCGTGCACATGCCATTCTATGCAAATGCGGACATTGTTATTAAATGTAATTATGATTAACTATTCCTTTTAAGAGTTTTGACAATTAAACAATTGATGTTACATTTATTTAATTCATCATTACAATTAAAATGTGCGAAATTTTACAATGGTTTCTTCAATGGTTGCACTAGATTCCTGTTTGAGTGTATTATTATCATGTTTCTATTATAAAGTTGTAAACTTGTTGGAAATAAATTGTATTATTATTATTATAACTACCAACAAATCATATGGAACTGTCAATAGCAGCAATTATAAAAATAATATTGTGAACACTAATTATTGTTCCATGCCAACAACAGCCACGATCCAGTTATGATCTATTTCTAATATTTTAATAATTAATGTTTACGTTATTATTGTTACAATTGTCTCTGTTGTCGGTGGTTATCCACCAAAACAGGGATCTAGTGCAACGCCAAGACAATAGATGGCACCTTGATCGTAATATCTTGACTTACGGTTTATCCAGAGAATTAAATACTCCAAAGTAAAACTCGGTTTCCCAATTTACTTCTTGAGCCACCGTAATCCGCTCGGGATCACTGCTTCTTTCGAGGAGAGTGATACTCAGGATGACCGGATCCCCCCACTCTTTGCGATCAATTCGCTTGAGGCCAGACTAGAGAAGTCCTTTTGGTCCTGGAGTAGTCACAGAACAGGGATCGCGGAGGAGAGGTTTTAGTCGGTAAGAGTCCGACCCTACCCTACTATAAGGGTGTCCATGCAGGATTTTCTCTCCTATTACAAAAAAAAAACGTTTCCCGATCTCCATAATAACATAACATATAAATCGAAACAAGTCTGTGACTTGTTGACAAGGAACACTAATTAATCTTTATATATTATATAATTTTCCATACATTATACATTCTCTACATCTACACCACTTGCATTTTTTTTCTTAGTGATTCCAATTATTTTTTTTATTCATTTATCTACATTAAACATCCTGTAGTTGCAAGGACTTATTTTTGCCGATGTATATTATTCCATGACCACGATCGAGTAATTTTATTTCCGATATAGTAATATGAAATCCGTTTTTAAATAATTGCGTCCAAATAAATAATGTAATAAGAGACGACCAATAACGCGAAATTACAGCATTCCTGTTTAATAGGAGGCCGCTAATGGCCGGCAGGAAAATGCGACCCACAAAAAGAAATTGAATTTTAATATAGATTAATGAATATCTAACGATTTGTAAATATACGGCTGTGAAATTAATAGCTTAAATGGGCATTACCGAGGCTGTAGTTAAACATGTATGAAATCGTTAATGAAGAATTCCAGCGGTGTAATAAGCACGCCGGTGCCACCCCAATCACTCGGTGCGCGCTTTCTGGACAGATTCCATTTTTGTCCGCCTAACGACTGCCTACCGGTTACGCCTTAATTCCTTAATAATGGTTAATTGAGATTCCCGAGATGTACCATGTGCAAATTGCAAAATGTTATGGCTGTGTTAGGCCGTGGCTTGTTTCGCGCGACCGTTATAGAAAGTCGGTAATTCGATAAGTGTTTCATTTGATGATGATATACAATACGTGGTATTATTACCTAGGATGAAAACAAAATTTGATTGACCTTGAAGAAACAGATTAAGAATTTTTTAAGCATTACTCTGATACATTTCATAGACGGACTAATACATAAAGAAACTCAACAGACACTGACTCTTACTTGATTAAGGCATATAATTGGGGTAACGAAATCTACAGTGTTTAGAAAATCGAGTATATAAGAAAATAAACTTAAAAATATCACAAAAACAAAAAAGAAGAACGTAGACTTTGGACTTTTAAGTGCCCAATTTTCAGTTTGAACTGAAGCATACTGGTATAAGATTTTTTTTTGGTTGGTCAACTTAGAATGAAGCTTTCCTTAATCCTTCATCTTGGGGCAAAGTTGTAAGTCAAGGACAATAGACTTTTTAGGATAATCCTTATTTACCCTTATAGTTCTTTGGATTAGAGCAGCAGAACTATTGCTTACTAACTAGATGTAGTTTATTATAATTAGATTATTATTTCTTTCTTCAAATATGTTCAATAATCTGCTATGCTATCTTAAGTAGCATGGAAAGTAAATCCTTTACTTGCAGCAGAATATTTAAGTCACTATCTGGGCTGAAGATTTACCAAAGAAGACCTTGCAAACCAATATAAATGCAGAAGTGCCTGTAGGTAGCCGGATACTAATTATACACAGATGTGCCTTTTATACCAAAACAGTATTTAAAACTTACGCCGGGCTGAGGCAGCTTCGACTGCTAGATATGCTAAAAAGTATAATAAAAAGTTAATGTAAGAAGGATACCTGGAACCCGACTAAATTAGCATAGATGATAAACATTGAAATTATGTATAAGAGTAGATATATAAACATATTTCTCTCTAAACACCTAGATAGAAATATTAACTCTGTAAAAGCCAAGAATATTCGATAGTAAGAAATTTAAGGGTAGCAAAGAAAGACACGTCATCTTAAATACTTCTGAGCAGTTCACACATTCCGGAGATTTTCTTGGCAACCCAATAAAGCAAGGAATTATAGGGCTTATTCCAACAGTAGATGAAGACTGGAAAACTTTGGCCAACGATAATGCAGCCGGACGGTAAACTCTGTACAATTTTCTGAACATCATTTACATCAAAGCCCAAAGAAAAGCCAAGTATTCCAGTGGCGCACGCCCCCCACCTCCGCCATATAGAGCCTGTAACTATTAAGAGAAGAATTCTCAAATATACAAAATCTCTTAGGTGCGTGAAGCACCAACTTGGCGGATTAAATGATCGATGGGCACGACCTTCTAACCCCTATTATAAACATTGAAGCGTACTTCTCTAATATATTTTCTAGACCACACAGCGACTTATAACCTCATCCCCTGCTATACAAACCTCTACAATGAAGTCTCCCGCCCGAAAGCCAATGAAATGGAATCAAAAGTCAAACTAGCATGAATATTACGCATCTATTGTGTATACTAAAGCCCGTTTTAACAATTTTTATTGCTAGGTAATATTCCAACAGTAATTCGGCCGAGAATCGCGGATTATTGGCTCCTCAGCCATTATTAGGAAGGCCAACAAAAGTGACTGAGTCACTTCGAACTACAAGACTCTACATAATTTTATCAAGTAACATTGTAGCAAACTCTTGCCATATATCGTATTTTCAATCAATTTAGAGAAAGCTTTTGACAGCATTTCGCAGCTTTAGAAACCTTAACTTAGATGATTGAATGAATTGAAAAATCAATTACTCTTAATTGACGTTTAAAAACAGCAAAGGATGTGCCAAAAACAGAGATATTATTTGTTACCTTGAACGATATTGTAGTTTCGCATCATTCTACTTAATGGACTGTTTTGACCATAATTTGATCGATGAAAATTCTCTCGAAATGTTAAATGGGTTCTTGTATTAGTGGGAATGTTGAAAGAATATTACTCAGTAACTCATGCGAAATTATTATGCTGTTAATAACTTTATAAAGAAAATAAAAATCGCTATAAATGCTTGAAAAATGTTACCGCACATCTGCCTCACCGAATATTCAACTATCAAATATTGGTGGACTGAGTTTTGTTGTAACCATACTAGCACAAATGATGCGCCACGTGCAGGTTCCTAAAACATCCAGAAAATCAGTCAAATCGTGTTGAATGACCACAAAATGAAATTGACAAAGCTAGCTAATATTATAGGCATATCGAACAAACGTGTTTGTCACATTATTCATAAAAAAGCGCGCGTTTGGGTGCCCCGTTTTTTTAAAGATTGGCCAAAAAGCAGATCGTGTCCGATTTTCAAAGCAAAATCTGGCTCTGTTTAACCACAATAAGACCAAGATTTGTGTCAATGCAGGAAACATTGACCCACACTACTACACACCGGAGTCCAATCACTAAAACAATATAATATAAATTCGTTCGCATCCTCCGTATTGTCCAGACCATCCCCCAGTAGCTTTCTTTTTTCGGCGACGAAGCAGTGGATCGCTAGTGTAAGATTTTACTATAATGAGAAGGTCAAGTTGGTAACAAATACTTATTTTAAGGAACTTGACACTGAGAATTATAAAACCGGCATCGAAATGTTAGCGTACCGTTACACTAAGTGCATTACTCTAATTAGAAAAAATGGTTTTTAGCCTATGTAGTATATCAAAGTCAGTTGTTATGGTATTACATCGACTATCGATGTCTAAAACACAATAACCCGATCTATTCCTAGAGAAGCAAGAGAAGCAATACATTGTCTCTTATATTTTTTAATATGGTTCTAAGAAAGCTAATGATAGAAATAGAACAATTCAAGGGTTAAAATAAGCACATCACCCCAATCGTACGGAACTGGCGGTAACCCTGATAATAAGAACAACATTCTTAAAGGGAAGAGGTCTGAAAATAAAGGTTGCAAAATGATACTATATTGACGTAGGCGGGACACATAGCAATTATACCTTATTCATTGTGAGAACAACCAGACAAACCGTAGTTGTTGGCGAAACAAAATATCTGAGACAAAAGATTTCTTTGATCGCCACAACAAAACCAAACCTAAAGACGTTGCAGGTACAATTGGACAAGATTAGAATTCAAAAAAACTAACATCATTAAATTTAACCTACCACTATTTATTGTATAATATACTCAAAGGAATATCTTGATTAGATATTAAAAACACTTGGTTTGTTTCTACTCAAGATAATTCAAAAAAGTTTCACCACGTGAACAATTAATTAAATATACTCAAAGGGAGTTTACAATTTAGTATCAATTTTGATAAAAGTATAGTTTGGACATTTGCTGGTCATTGTATTTAATGCAAAGGTCGAAAATAAACGTAGATCAAAATCAAAATATACTGTAAATTTCGTTTGTGTATATTATACAATTAATAGTGGTAGGTAAAATTGAATGATGTTAGTTTTTTGATAAAACGTCGGAAGTATTTTCTTTACTCTCTGAAATTTTACCTAGTGATATTAGCTGCCTTGACGATCCACCTATTGCAAAATCCTAACATCACGGCATATCAAACAGGACCATCCGACGATTCATAAGTAAAGCTGTCAACTTCCTAGTGCCAGCAGTTATGCCTTCATCTACGTCAACTTAAGGAAGACCGACCACCGCTTTTCTAAAGCGCCTATTAACGACGCTTCCTTCCAAGGTAAGTAAAGACTTAAAATTACTGGCAAACTTTAACCGAGATTTTATATTACCTACAAGTGCCCATTCTAGAGCAAAACATGTGAATACACAAGTCGTGGATGGGGAATAGTATCCACCAAAGGTGCTTCGGTTATATCCTAGTTTTGAAGTTAAGTAGCTGTCTATTTGCATATAAAAGCTTATGTTTGATGCACGATGCTTGCAGAAGTTTATTTAAATGGATTGTGAATTTAATTTATTATCTATTATTAAGCCGAGGTTTTATTGAATGTTCAACAACTGGAATCGTTTCATCATTTAATGTTAATTTAAGTATGTATACGATTGTGAAGATTTTTTTACCACAAAAAAGTATTGCTGCTGACTTTCTACCGTTCAGTATTAAATTATGAAAAATCAGTTGTTGTTCCAGAAAACATTGATGTTGTGCGTATAAGCTGCCCAAAAATAAACAGCAGTCGACTATATGGGTCATTCAAGATAAGCCAAATCCGATAAAAGTTGTTCGAGTATGAAGCAGTTCCAAGCAAATGGACGAACGCATTTTTGGAAAGAAAACGAAAAAAACATATGATAACTGTAACTGAAGCGGCTCCCCGTGCAGGAGTACAATATTTATGTGGGATTTTTTTGCATCCCCAAATACGCTAGTAAATGGTCGCGACAATAAACTATAATAAATGCGGTAACTTCAAATTGGTCCGCCTTTGCGAATAACGAACATACCGCACACCAAAATTCCCAAAAACAATATGTGAATTTTCTAAACAAACGACAACGCAACACATTGATTACGACATGACAAAATATAAGGAAAATTTTAATTTGCCTATTGCTTGGTAGCGGACACAGCTTAACAATTAGTGGCTATAGCACGCTACAACATGTGCGTAATGTAGCTACAAGGCTGGTTCCATCACAACCAGGATGCAACGATATGATTCTACCCAAATGCCATTGCAGACCAAATCATCTACTAATAATAAAGGGGACGATTTATTCCATTTTGAACGCTGTTGCAGAAAATGGGTATACTCTGCATGCCACCTCTTCCAAAACTGCCACGAGATAAATGGTTTAATTTTGCAATCGTAATGTCTTCATCTGAAGGTGCTGTCAATGGCTCTAGCGTAAGAAAATGGCATGGAGTTAGAGCCTGTAAGTCATTACGATTTGAACTCAGGGCACTAAGGGGCCTGGAGTTTAGAACAGCTTCAATCTGTACCAGAACTGTGGCAAATTCTTCGAAATTAATAGTTTGTTCTCCAACGACGCGAACTAAATGAGACTTATTTTACCCTAGTTTCCCAAAGACCTCAAAATGAGGGCTCGATGGTGGATTAAAATTCCATTTAATACCTACTGCACCAGATGTGTTTTCGGCAAGGGACCTCAATTGCTTATTCGCACCTACAAAATTGGTACCGCAATCGCTACAGCGGCCATAACGTGCAACAAAGCACCGCAGTGCCGCAGCACACACATCGAATGATAAGCTGGAACCAGCTTGAGATGAAGAGCCTTTGTATAGGGTTTTCTGAAAGTAGGGACGAATTCTATCGAAAATTCAAAATTTATTGAAACTGTAATTTATTTTTATAAACATATTAAGTAACATCTCCCATTTATGTATGAATAATTATATCCTCCATATGGCCACGAAAGGTTGCGCGGCAACAAGCAATGCGTTCATTGAAGATTTTGATGAAGTGTAAGATAATTTCTTGGGGAGACTTTTCAGTCAGCAGAGCAATCGTTTCATGAGATGTGTGGCTTGTCACACCATCTTGTTGAAACCAAAAATCGTCATTTTCATCCACAACTGCGAAAAACCAATCAGAAATCTGTTTCTGTAACTGTCGCCGTTCACAGTGACTTTTTATCGCTTGGATACGTCGCTATGTTGTTATCTGCTCCATGGCGAAAATAAACATCAAAATACAATGCTCACCACACAAAAGCTATCAGGGTGCTAATGAAAAGGATCGCCAATAACAAACATGAAACAAGCGCGACTGCCAAACGACATATGATAAAATGGCGCCAAATTCAAATTTGTCCTTTCTTCCGGGATACCCTATACAAAAACATACCAAATTACATAAGTAGGCCTTTGCATGTTTGTGGCCCCGATATTTTGATATTGAAATAGAAAAGGGGCTAGCAAAGTCCACCCCAACATAAAGGAATGACTTTAATTTTGTAACCTGTAGTGATTTTGTTTCATTTTGTTAAACTTAGGCTTAAGAAATGTTAAACCGGTTATATTTACATATGTATCTTTATGTATTTAAATAAACAATAACAATAACAACAATTTTGAAACCCTAGCCGCTGGTAAATCAGGCATAATAGGGTTTATCGATTCAGGCTTTGCCCGAAAGCAACGGCAGCAACGAAAGATACGCGATTTGATAGCGCGATGACAAGCTAATATCTAAAATTGCTGCTGAATAAGATATTGCAAAGCTTGAGAGCCTATTGTTGTGCATCTGATCAATTAACCAAACCCGTTAAGGAAGAACACAGAGACAACAACATTGGATGCTTTTGAGCGTAATCTAGGCTAACATGCCGAAGCCGACCGCCCACCTTGACGACTCCCTTGTCGTCGATAAATGGAAGCAGTTTCTGAAAATGTTTAGAGCAATAAATGCCCTTCTGAAGTCTGGTAATATCTTTCGCAAAATAACGACGTTGCTCGTTACTAACGAGAATACAACTGGCTCGATATAATTCCACATTGGATAATGTACCAATTTATCCACATTTACTCTTGAGTCTATGAATGAAACTTAGGCAATAGGCTAGAATACCTTGAATTTTCCTAAATGATGAGAACTTTGACAAAAAAGAGTCAATGAAATGTTGAACTGTTTCTACTACAAGCGTAACCTTTCTATCGTCCACTTGTGCACCTGAGCTATTATGAAATGAAGGTGGCCAAATGACAGTCGATGTTTTATCTTGGCTGTGGGTAACTCGATTGTTAACAAATGTTTTCCAACGATGAGGAGAGGAATGAATCCAAGCTAATGCGATAGTGGAATCAGACCACGCAAAGGCATGTATATTTAAAATATTTCACTCAAACAGATCAGCTAAGAGGACAGCAGCGCAGAGCTCAAAACGAGGTACAGATATACGCTTCAAGGGTGCACCTTGGACTTTGCAGACACGAAATAGGCAACGTGTTCATTGGAGACGGTACGAAAATAAATCACAGCCGCGTAACCCGTTTCCGAGGCATCACAGAAACCGTGAAGTTGGTACGTGGTGCTATTATCGATGAATAAACGACGAGCGATGCAAAGAGATCCAAGACAATGTAATTCCGATTTATATTGTGTCCATCGAAGCGAGATATCCGAAGGTGAGATCTCGTCCCAGTTCAGTTTTAGGGTCTACAAATACTGAATCAAACATTTAGCGAAGAAGGTGAGGGGAGCGAGAAAACAAGGGGGATCAAAAATACGGAAATCTCTGAGAGGATGATTCGTTTAGTCCTGTGAATTGACCTTAAAGGTAAAACAATCAATATCTGTCTGCCAGTGTAGACCCAGAATTTTGACGGATGAGCCACCTGGATTATCCAGACAAACAGGCGGGGCTGTTACACACGGTACATCAGTCAGAAGATCTTTCACATTACTTGCCCATTTTTAAACCTTAAATCCACCTGACTTAAACAACGATACGAATTGCTTTTTGAGTAGTTGTGCTTCGGCGAGAAAAGCGCAGCCTGCAACGACGTCATCATCGTAAATATCTGTTATTACCACTTGCGATGCAGCAGAGAATTTATGATGTTCTAGTTTAGCTAGTTCTAGAATAGTGCGTTGAGCTAGGTAAGGTGCCGAAGAGAGACCGTACGTAACGGTATTGAGTTTGTACACATCTTTTCGATGTTCCGAATCAACAAGGATTTGCCGAAACATTAATAACATGTCAATGACTGGGTTACCAAAATTAGGATCAGTTAACTTCAGATTGACTATATGATCCCAAATTTCATCGGAAAGCTCGACAGAGGGTATTAGATCTCGAATCTCATCTAGCTCGACAGCTTCGTTAAGCATTTGAGGTTCTGCTACTTCCTTAGGTTTAATAACGCAAGATGTTTTCCCTCTAGGAGTAAGACGGGACATCTGACTTAAGCCTTGAATGCAGTGTGCAGTAAAGATATTGGCTTAACTTCCACAATCAAATAACATGCGTAAAGTCTGAGGATGGCCCTTAACATCCAAGACGTCTACCAATGCAGTCGATAATAATATGGTTGCATTGGTAACGAGAGTATTAGTTAGTACACTAAGCGCCGACGAAGTGATTTCATTTTTAGTTGACGACTTGACATTTGAATTCGAATCCAATGGTACGAGAGTCGATGTTTTCCGTCGAAATTTAGAAAAATGTAACAAAGTGTGATGTTTAACCTGACAGATTTGGCAGGTGTTAGACGACGGACAATTTTTCGACAAATATTTAGAACGAATACAATTTAAACAAAGCCTGAGATCTTTGATAAGCCCGAATCTTTCCACAGGGATCTTGCTAAGAAATAACTTAAATTGCGACAAGCAATGAGAGCCCTTGCACAACGAACACGATAATGATGTAGAGTTAACATTAGCAAGCAAGGAATACTGAGACTATTTTTGTTACCCATTTTTTACCTTAGCTTTAGACTTGGCCTCTGGAAGGGTATCCAAGGTTACTTCAGGAAACGTGATTTCAATGACACGATATTGGGTTTCCAGACAATTTAGTAAATATTGCAATTTTGGAATCTGCTGCTTCTCACGAGTGAGCTCAAACCGATCTATTTTATTTAGCAAAACATAAAACCATAAAAAATCTAAACTTTCCTCAACAGTAAATCCTAAAACGTATAAAGCATTTATAATTTTCTAAGAAAGATTCTAGAACGATACGCAAAGAACGAAACGAAGATTTAAGATTGTTGGACTGTTTCAATGAATTGATAACAGTTAAGTGAATGAAGTAATGAAGCGGCTCCCCGAAATACAGGAGTCTGATAGTGACTGTATGCGATTTTGTTATAACCGAGTCTGTAGGGACACTTACCCTATATCGATAAGGAACTCTCTAAAATGCATACAAAAACAAAACCAAAACTTATATTTTCTTCCGTCAAACATATTCTAGATACGACGTCAAAACTATATTACATTGTCTGCTTTTAATTGTTATCCGCCATCATATTAGAAGAATATTAATTGGTGTCGGTAATTCTTCAACACTAATTACTAAAAATCAAACAACACTCAATATTTGATTTCAATTGATCTAAACTTTCTTCGCCTATAAATTTATATTGAATCAATGTAATAATGCACTTAAGAACGTAATCGCCCTCTTACGACTAGTTTCAAAGAAGGAACGTGCTTGTGAAAAATATGATTAATAAATAAATTATCGATGCCATTAAAACGGCCATCAAACGCGCAATAAATATAAAATATAATTGTTCGACGTTCGATCGATAGAAGAATTTTCACAACAATACACAGCAGAATTAACAGCCTTAAAATACCGGAAAATTGGAAGAGAATAAGAACGTGCATTTGCACCATATAGCCTATAATTCTACAATATACCTTCCATGTTACTACATAACAAATTATCACAGAGAGATAATTAACCGTATAATCAAACATTTTCAAAGAATAGAGGCGAATATAAATTAAAGAATTAGTTTCAAGTAAGATATCATAGTTACTGGAATGCAATTATATCATAATTTAATACATTATTAGAGTTTATCGGTATAAACCCATTAAATATGTAATTGTGAGGGCTTACTCTTTAAAAATTGAGTAATTAGTACTAAAATTATTATCCAGATGTCACTATATTTTGTAATAATTGTGGGAATTCAAACCTAATAATTTCGTTCTTGATGCAACTTAATTATTATTTTATTCAACACTTGCGTGCATATTATGTTTGATTAGCATATATAAATTACATATCAATATTTTGCAAAGTTAAACGTAGAAATTAGATACAATGTTGATGACATCGATATCCAATTAAGTCAGCTCTCAAAATATTTTGGATGTCGGTATCCGAGAATTTTCGTTGATGTTTTTAATTAAGGAAAGTAATCCATGCGGAATAATTACCTCCAACGTAAAGGCATAAAAGAGGAGCCGGCTAGCTCCAAGGATAAAAGTAAAAGTCGTCTTTTCGTCCGGAATAACTGAAGATGTTAGAAAACGAAAGTAATTTTATATGCGGATAAAAAGATTATTACGCGTGCCGGAGTGCAAGGACGATAACGTGTTTTAGATTTGTCGTAAATGCATTAAGACAACGGATGTTTTATGTCCACGTGTAAATAAAGGTTATTCGAGATGCCATGCATCAGGAAATGTAAGGTCATAAACTAGAGGATCGCTCATTTCTTTTGTTTTACTTGATAATAAATTCCTCAGTGGTGTTTCCATTTGTTGGACTATTATTATTGGTCATTCAACTGTGTAATGTTATGTGGAGCTTGGTACCATTTGTTGGGCTTGGTCAACCTAGCGGTCCTTTGGTGGTATGATTTTACGCGAATTGTTTGTGGTGAATGGAATCGGATACTCCAGTCTACATAAGAACTACCGTTGCTCAAAGGTATTAATGTTGCTCATACGTATATTAAACTTCCTCGTGTGCCCTTTTCGATTTCTCCATTAACGAGCATTCCGTTCATTACACCCGATGGGTTTTTCGGATTAATAATTCTTCCACTGACACGTCCGTAATATTATACCACGTAATTATGTTATCTGTTTGATTTTTATCGTGTACTTTGTCGCATGATTGAAGGCATCTCTTAACCAGTTCTGGTGGAGGCGATTTGCATTTCTGATGTCTTTATTCAAATTCGTTTGCCGAGATATTTTATTAGTACGACACGACGTGATAGAAGTAATATAAGCGGCGAAACGTGGTAATTAAGGGAATCTGAAATGAATTTTAACCGATATTAAATACGTACAGTTTATACTGTATAAATTATATATTTATTTCTGAAATTATTGTTTCTTTTCTCTATACGAAACCCACCCTACATACAGTTTACTTTCAATCAACTTATTATTCAATACAAAATCAAAAATTCCAGTTGTTAATTAAAACACCAAAATTTTTAATGAATGTTGAAAAGTTAAGTGACACTTAAAATATAATTTCTAATGGTTTAAAATTTCTTTTTTAAAATTGTAATAATATTACGTTTATGAAACACCAAGGATATAAACGATAGAGATCTTGTTGTAATAATTGCGAAGTAATTGTTTTAAATATCTTCAAAAATAAACATTCTAAGTGATAGAAGCAATCATCCACGTCGTTTTTTAAAGATTAAACAGCAAGGCCCCTAGGTATGACCCTTGTGGAACCCCCGAATTAAATTTAAACTCCAGGGATTTGAAGCTACCCACACGATCAGAGTGAGTTCTACTACCTAAATAAGGTTCGAGCCTGTCAAACATGATAGTGCTAATACCAAAGTGTTTGAGCATCTGGAGAAGAATGCCTGATTTCACCAAGATGAGACATTATTATTATTATTCTCTATATGAAGATCAATAAACTTACATGCAACAAAACCAATTTTTGAGGCACTTTTCTACTCCGATTGAGATACCTCCAAAATATGCATCAATCGCTTCTTCAGACATTGACGTCGTAATATAGTTTTGATTTGCGGGTATAAAAAAGCCATACTAAATCGGAAGATAACCCATCAATTATCTTGTTGCAGAATGATGCATCTTTGGTGGTTGGTTTCACTTATTTTTCCGAAGAATTCCGTCTAGCAAATGGCTGTGTATTGCCCATCCGGCGCTGCACTAATGGTAGACTCGCCAGAAATCTGTTTTTTCCGAAAAAAAACAGGCGGCCATTTGCTTCGAAATACTTTTGTTGGATTTGAAATGCCCATACAGTCGACTGCTGTTTACTTCATTCGTTGCTTATAATTCGTAACTTATTACGATATCCTATACATGTTTTGAAGCACCTCAATCGTATTTCTTGAACATTTCTGTCTACCAATTGACACGAACGATTATTAAATATTGTGGGATCTAACGTTAACAATTTTTTTGACAACCAAATTTTTATAAATTGCATGCAAGTCCGACTAATGCCGAAGGATGCCTCAATCTTACGATAAGTACATGATGATTTTGGACAACTTTAATCATAAGAATGGTGGCGACCGTTACTACGTGGTAATTCATGATCAACACTAAACTAAATTTTTAGTGGCAGTTTAGTGTTCTTCACGATTTTTAACACTAATCAACTACAATTGGAATATTAGATAAAGAATTGTTAAACACTTGGTTTATTTCACTCAATAAACTAAGTGTTGATCAATTCTTTGCCTAATATTTCATAATGTTTCACCAAGAGATAAGTGAGAAAGTTATAGAAGAAAAAAAATACAATTGGATTCTATATATAATCGATATATAGTGATTTTTGATGGTGCTTCATCGCCAGAAGCCGAATTAAGTTAATAGATGCACTGTTGTTGAGGTAATCCATGTCGAAAGTTGCAAAAATTAATAGGATGGAAATGTTTACATCTTTTTCCATTTTTTGGCCAACATAAATTTTTCATTTCAATAGAAATGGCATATCTATGTCAAAGCGTTCTGAGTAAATCTGACTGACAAAGGTCAAACTTTACACAGGTATGTAGGTTATTAGATGGCAACACCTAAATCGTCCATTCCCGAAATAGCAACCAAAAGAGCCCCGTCCAGGTCCAGCCATCCCAGGAAAACCGAGAAGGATCCTCCGTCATCAACGATGACAAGAGCCACAACAGGGCCTACTCAAGGACGAATAGAAGGAAAACCCTAAAAGCAAAAAGCCCTGAAACACAATGTTTAGGGGCTGGTGCCAGTGGCGTATAAACCAGACTAATGGCGGGCATACGCTCTATTCAATTCAATCTCCATCACTCTAAAACGACATCAAGTGCCCTTTATTGGAGATTCTAACGAACCAAATTTAAAATACGATTCCTGCAGGAGCCTTGAATCAATAAGGGTAGGCAAGGGACCTACCCCAAGACAATTTTAGTCTGGTGTATAAAACAGACTACAATACTCCAAGGGCAGTTCTATTGCTCAGAAGAGACAATATTAATACATTAATTACAAAATTCACCACAAGGTACCTAGCAGCAGCCCTAGTAGAAGTTCTCACGAAGAAAGAAAGGCAAGAGGTAGGTAGTTATGGTCTCTGCCTACTTTCTAGGAGACCAAAGCAAACCCCCACAAGAGAAGGTAAGTAAACTAGTGTAGGGTTGCAGAAGAGGCAATAAACACCTTCTCCTGGGCTGTTATGCCAACGACACAGCGCCAATAATAGCGGTAGGAACTTCTAGAAGTCATTATTTCTAATTAATTTAGATATTATTAATAAAGATACCGAGCCTACCTTTGTGAATGTAATCAGGTAGGAGGTGTTGGACATCACTCTAGCTCCGGGGTCGGCAACCTATGACCCGCGGGTAACCGAGTGACCCATATACTAATTTTAGTTCCGAAAAAAGGATAATATATAAAAATAAATTATAAAACATAAACATGAATCGAAAATTTTGAGAATAAAAAAAAATGAAAATAGATACTTTGCTTTTGCGCAATTTCGTCCCTTACGTCTCCGCCCTAACAACATGCGCCGCCTGCTGCAAAGTAATGGCGAAGACGTAAGGGACAAAATTGGCGAGGCGTATATCGTTCTCATAGTTGTAGCACATGTTCAGTATCGGAGTGACGCAGTTTCGCAGCTGAATAATTATTAAGCAGTTACCTAAGTGAAATAATTATTATTTTTTACAAAAAATATTATCATGAACAAACAAAAAGCAAAGAAGAGGTTATTTCAAGATGTATGGAAAGAAAAGTATGGATGTATCGAAAATGGTAACAAATTGGTATGTACTTTATATACAGATGTAATTACCACCAGGTCACACTTTTCTTCAAAACATATAGATGTAAATGAAATGACAAATAAAAGTAAATACATTGCTAAGCGTGTATTCAATTTTGGAAAACAAAATAAATTCTTAAAGAGTTTTGCTACCCGATACAATCACGCTCCATCAGCCAGATTTGGTGCAGCTCTTAGCATTGGTACCAAGGGAACATCATTAACAGACGGCGAATTTTTGAAAAACGCATTCATAAATTGTTCCGAACACTTATTTAACGACTTCGCAAATAATAGACAAATAATTGAGAGAATCCAAGAAATGCCATTGTCAGCTAGAACAGTTCAGCGTCACGTTGAAGATATAAAAATTTGTTATCTAGTGACATAATTAGCATTGCACTGATATAAATAGTATGGGTAAGCTTGCAATTATTCTAAGATTTGCATCAATAAATAATTCGAAAGTCAATAAAGAACTCTGAGTTCTCGCTTCGATGAATTATACTACCAAAAGCTCTGATATTTTTCGTCAAGTATAAGAGTTTACAAATTTCAAAAATGGGCAAGTATTGGATTTAAAAAGTACATTGTTGTGGTGCTCCAAGTATGAGAGGAAAAAATGTTGGATTTGTAAAACTAATGGAAAATGAACGTATCGTTTCATTGTATCACACATGAAGAAAATTTGCAAAGGCATCTACGTAACAACTTAAGGATGTAATGGAAAAGGGTTTTAAGATCGTAAACCAGATAATAGTACGATCAGCATTATTACACTGGCGCTTCAAAGCTTTTTTGGAGGAAATTGAATCGAAATATAGAGATTTGCTGTTATATTTTGAAATACGATGGTTAAGACGAGGCAAACTTCTTAATAGATTTGTAAAGTGTTTTGATGATATACAAATATTTCTTCACGAAATCGATGAAAATTAAAAACAATGGCTTTTACGACTTTTGTTCTTAACGAATATAATGAATCATTTTAATGATTTCAACGTACGACTCCAAAGAAATAACCATACAATTTTTACATTGAAATTAATATTATTTGAAACTGGCATAACAACTAAAAACTTATTTTCTTTCCTTTGTTAAAAAGAGAACATGAAAAAGAAAATATCGATGGAAATAATCTAAATATGTTCAAAAGTTGGATTTTCGTCATTAAAAGTGAATATGAAAGTCGATTTCGAAGTTTTAAAAAGCATGGCGAAATGTTCACATTTATAATATTTATTTTATTTATATTTATTTTTTGGACAGTTAATAGCTTTTAACCATTCAAACACCAGGCTCAGATAGCATTTTTCCCGGACTTCTGGAGCAGGGGCTAGATATAATAGCCCCCTATCTGGAGGTGGTTTACAAAGCTAGCTTTACGCTGACTATAGTACAATGGAATAGAAAGAGGTGATATTTATTACCAAAGCGGACCGAAAGTCATTGTTAACGGTGGCGCAGAAGATGTCCTCTTGGTGCACTGGCAAGGAAGTAGCACTGCGGTACTCTCTGGAACCAACACGTGCTGAAGGCGGCACAGGGGTCCCTGGCGAGGTTCACCATCGATTAACAGCTGCAGCCTTCGATTAAACAGTTTCTCGCTAGTGCTACTTGCTTGGGCTTCCACTCCACGTCAACGAATGTGTTCAGGTAAACTGAACGCCGGTAACATCACCCGACGAGGCCAAATCCTACCGTCCAATTAGGCTTACCTCATTTTTCCTAACAATCATGGAGAAAATTATAGACAGCGATATAAGCAAATCCGCTCCATAGGTAGCAGTTTGCCTATCAACCTGATATATTTACTTTAGATATACTTCTTAGCCTCACTACAACACAAGGAGACTGCATTAGGTATTTTTGTGGATATTCAAGGTTTGTTTGACAACACAATCTTCAAATCTGTGGAAAAGAGTGCCCTCAGGAACGATATCGAGATACCCACAAAAATATGCTTGAAGGCCGAATTCGAAAACGGTAAGACTACCGCAGGTATAGGGAGTAAATCAGAAAAGGGTAACCACAGTAAAAGTGGAGTTCTATCGTCCCTGCTTTGTTGTATCGTGGTGGATGACCTCCTGACGACCCTGGTCGACAAGGGTTATTCTTTGCAAGGTCATACCGACGACATAGTAATTGTCATAAGTGGTAAATGTAACCACATAATATTGTCCCTGTGTCATCTTAGACTATCACCATACTAAAATGGTGTCTGAAGAAAGCCTTTAATGCCAATCCTGACCAAACTGTGGTGGCAACCTTCACTATTATTAGGAAGCTCAATTTCAAAGCTCCCACAGTAAAAGGACAAAAATTTGATACGCGCACCTAGAAAAGACAATCTACAAAGCTTCAGTGGCATTATGGATATTTAGCAGACTCTTTAACAGATCATAAAGACTGAATCTAAAATGATAAATTGACTCACATTATGGTAGTATACCCTTTACGAGGGTTGCTATTTATGTATTGAGAACTGGCAACACTGTTTGACATTCTTCACGTTATATATATTCAGAACGTTTAGCATGCGAGCACTATTTGTGTTATTTATAGTAAGTTAAAAATTTCATCTCGGTCAAAAGATGAAATCAACTCGCAAAAACGTTCAAGCTATGATTAATTATGACTTTCGACGTAGTCTAATTCAATTGAATTCAACTTTTGACGATGAAGCGCCATTCACAGCCACTGTAGATCGCTGATATACTAAACCCATACGTGGACGTTGTTCGCTCACGGACGAAGTTAAAAGAAGGTCGTCCAAAATCGGTCGTTGTGCCGGAAAATATCGATGCTGGGCGAAAACTAATTGAAGTAGATCGTCATGTGACATATCACGAAATCGAGAGATGTTTAAGCATTAGAATGGACAGCATACAAAAGATTTTGCACGAATATTTGGGTGTTCGGAAGTTGTGTGGGCGTTGAATTCCATGTGTTGACAGATGCTCAAAAAAATTCTTGTATCGATTGGTGCCGTAAAATGATTTCAAAATACAACTGTGTTGCATCGAAAGCCGTATACAGTATCATCATAGTTGACGAGTCATCCAGAAAGAAAAGACCAATAGGCAGTTTGGGTGTTTCAATGTGAAGCAAAGCCAACAAAAGTTGTTCGTTCTCGAAGCGTTAAGAAGCAAATGGTGGCGTTTTCTTCACGAAAACCGATCATGTGGCAACTGTGGCTCTCGAAAATCAGAAGACCGTTAATTCAGCGTGGTATATGACTATTTATTTGAATGAAGTTTTTGCTAAATTGAGAGAAACCAACCCAAAACGACGAATCATTTTGCATCACGACAATTCGAGCTCACACAGCACATCCAACAAACGAGTATTTGGATACACAAAAGATCGAATTGGTAGGTCATTTGCCTTACAGCTCCAACTTGGCACCCAATGACTTTTTCTTGTTCCCAGTAATTAAAGTTAAACTGTGGGCACAACGATTTTCAACGCCCAAAGATGCGGTTAAAGCCTTCAAAACGCATGATTTAGAGCTACCATCTTCTACCTGAACATGGTATAGGACTCAGAAATTCTGAATCTGACTAAACCAGAGTTACTAAAAGTAGAAGAAGGATGGGAGATACTAAACGGATGTACGGAAGGGGACTGGGACGGGAGGATAACTTATGTAGGTCCGAAGGGAGAATCGGTGATCGATTACGTAGTGGCGAAAGGGTGTGTTAGGGGAGAAGTGAAGAGGATGGTGGTGGAGGATGTGGGGGGCTCAGACCATTGGCCGCTAAAGATAGTATTAAGGATTGGGACAAGGAGAGAGGGAGTAGAAGAAAGCGAAGAGGAGAGGCTGGAGAGCGGGGAAATGGCGATGAAAAGAATGAGAGAGAAGCTGGAGGAAGTGAAATGGGGAGAAGTTGGGTCAATGAAGGAGTTCGAGGAGACTATAGTGAGGTGCGGTAGGAGGAGAAAGGTGAAGGGGGGGAAAGAGTGGGTGGTTCGACGAAGAGTGTAGAAGGGCGAAGGCAGAGATGAGGAGGACGAGAAATGAGTACAGAAAGGACAGCAAGGAGGAGAGAAGGTTATGGGAAGCAAAAAAACGGTATGAGAGGGTGTGCGAGGAGAAAATGAAGAAGGAGGTGGAGAAGAGAGCGGAGAAATTAAGAACCTGTAAAAATGAAACGCAAATGTGGAGGATATTGAAGAGGAGATAGATCTGCAAAGCTGGACAGCAAGATGCAAAGAGGAGAGCGGCAAACCAGAAGGAATGGGAAGAAGAGGAGATATAGAAGAGGTGGCAGACTTCACGGAGGAGGAAGTGGAGAGAGGTTTCGAGGAGCTGAAGAGAGGGAAAGCACCGGGACGGGTTAAGGGCTGAAATTTGGAAAAGCATAGGAATAGAAGGAATAAAAAGCTTTAGAAATATCCTCAACAGAATATGGAGGGGCGAGGAGGAGATGCCAAAGTCATGGAAAGTGGGGGCAGTGTGCCCGATACATAAAGGGGGTGAAAGGGGAATAGTGGGTAATTACAGAGGAATTATAGTAATGAACACCGGATACAAGTTGGCAATGACGATAGTAAAAAACAGGCTGGAGGAGGAGGTGGAGGAGAAGGCAATGGTGCCAGAGGTGCAGAGGGGTTTTAGGAAGGGAAGAGGGACAAGAGAACAGATCTTTGCCCTGGCCAGAATCATAGAACACGTGATGGGAGAGAGAGGGAGTGTGTATGCGGTTTTCTTAGATCTGAGAGCAGCGTATGATTCTGTGCCAAGGGAAAGACTGATAGAATGTATGAGAAGGGGAGGAGTGAATGAGGGAATGGTGGAATTTGTAAGGAGGGTGTATGAAGAAACATGGGGAGTGGCGAAAGTGGGAGGCGCTAGGTCAGAGAAGTTTAGGGTATGGAAGGGGGAAGAGCTAGAGTGGAAGGGTGAGATGATAATTATGGGGTTTGAAGAGGGAAGATTGGTGAAGGAGATATGGAAGGAAGACATAGGTGACTGGAGAGCGGAGAGGAGAAGGATTTATGAGAGGGTGGGAATGTCAGAGGGGATCGTGAAGGAGTGGATGGAACAAGGGGTGAATGTAGCGGGATAGGTGCATGAAAAGGCAAAAGAGGTGGAAGGGCAAGAAAGACAAGGGTATATAGAGAAGAGTGAATACAAAGAGAATTACAAGGAGTGGCAGGTGCATGGAAGGAGGCCAAGGTACCTGGAGAATAATCGCTTGGGAAGGGAGGAAAGGGTTACCTTGGCAAGAGCGAGATGCGGGGCGGAAAAGAGAGGGAGAAAGAGATGGATTGGGGAGAGTTACGGGCGATGTGTGTTATGCGAGGAAGGGAAGGATACGTGGGTACATCTGACGGATGAGTGTAAGGGAGTGGATGCAGAATGGGTGGAAGGTTGTAGAAGGGTTGCATAATGGTTGAGAGAAGATGGGGCCAGGGTAAGGATTCTGAGAAGGTTGGGGTGGGAAAGAAAGAAACGAAGAGAGGAGGTATGAGAAAAAGGAGAGAAAAAAATAAAGAGGAGAGGGAAGAAATATTAGTATGTTATTTTGTTGTAGTATGTATATAATTATTTTTTTACTAAAAGTACCATCAAAACAACTAATTTTGAAGAGGTTATTAACAGTTGCCAAGACTACCATGCTTGGATCAAAGCCTACATATGGCCAATCAAAAGCACATAGGAAAAGCGTGGTCCAAGAGTGGGAAAAAAAGTAAGTACGAAACAGGGCACTAGATAAACACACCAAATCAAAAACAATACAAAATGTTTATTGATCTCTCGACATGCAGAGCTAAAAACTTGTAGACTATGTAGATTGACAGAAAAAAACGACCGAGTACATCATTTGCGTGTGTGTAATACAATAACGAAAACGCCAAAATGAATGCATGGCCTCGTAGGAAGTTAATTGAATTAAATTTCTGGCATTTAAATTTTGATTTGTTAACCATACGAATTCTTTATCATCAGCAAATACAATTCTCGCTATCTTTATACGAAATACTAAGATCAACGATTATTTCGCAGAAGTCCTGACTAAAATAAGTCTAGAAGAGACCTAATGTCTCGGGCTAGTCCTAAAATCAATCTCGGAAAAGTGGTTTTTGTCGGTAGGAGTTCAACACGACCCTACTATTATGGATATACACTTACAAAAGAAATAACTTTATTTTTTTAACTACGCTGACGATGATTCAAAATATATCAAAACTAGTTTAGACTCTTGATTTAATTCATTATTGTTCTAATTGCCGCTGTTGACATTTACCGATAATTGTCGATGATGTATTAACTCAATTTAGTAAACTAGTGTAACGAGTAGATAATAGGTGTCACCTTAATGGTACATCCATCTTTAATTCCGTTATTGATGAATTCGCATTAAAGAATGATTGGCAAGCGTGATTTGATGGCGGAATGATTACCAGGCGGACTCAAAAAGCACAATGATTCTTCACACACACACACACACATACAGACAACAATTACAATTGACTGAAAGTATTTGCGCCATTAGCCGAAGAAAATACCGCTTTATCACAATTCCGATGTACAATCACACCTAACGATATAAACACTGGACGGCAATTGATGGACCTTTCAGCATTTCTCCCTTTCTTCCGTTAGAACGGTTAGATCGCAAAGGCGTTCCCCGCGCACCGACAATGTTACCGGCATTTTTATTCCTCGAAGTTGAATTATGAAACGTGTACGTTCTTAAACAGTTTAACTTTTGTCCACGTCTCACCGTCTGTATAAATCATGAGAGCACAGCAATGGAAGCTAATAAGGAACGAAATGTGTTGAATGCAGAAAATGGAAACAGTTTCTGCGATTGTGCACAGCAATAAATTATTTATTTTGCCGAAGAAGAAGGGAGAGAAAAAAAAGTACGAAACAAGCGCTGAATGTATTTCCGCGAGCCGGAACACATGCACCGCATACAAAAGGTTGTGCCCTCGACTATGTAGGGATAAAGTAATAAATAATGCCCTGCTTTGTTAAATATTGTCGAATATTGTTACTCGTTTCTGTAATAATAATACATCTACAAATCTATGCAGTAATACATCATGAAATATGGTATAATGTGTGAGTCAAGTCTACTTTATTATTATTCAGATAAGCAAATAAAATAAATAGTTGATTGGATCGATGATTATTGACTGAATAGTCAAAACTTGAAATTATAAAAGGGTAACAATCAAGTCGACGATAACAAAAATATTTGACTGAAGCAACTTATCTGATTTCGTATCAACACAATTATTAATCAGCAAAATGGATTTCTAGCAGGAAAATCGACTATAACAAATTTACTATTGTACCAAACATATCTAGCAAATGCTCTGAAGAATGTATTTCGGGTGGATTCAATTTATACAGACTTCTACTAAACATTGGATAGAGTATAGCATAACATAATGTTACAGAAATTATAATTACTGAGTGTTGGGGTAAAAATTATAAGTTGTTTGAAGAGAAATCAGCGTGTACTTATAGTTAAGTACTTATCAGATTCTATAGGGGTACCACAGGGGTCGCATTGTGGAACAAATTTGAAATGGAAATTAGGAACTTTTTTTTCTAAATTATAAATCCGATTTAACTGAATAAACAATCACCAATATGATTTATAGCTATACTTTTGTTGAATTTGCCTCATCTTAAAAGACTTATACAGTCGACTGCTGTTTACTTTTATACTTATAGGCATAACGATAACAATCGTATTTCTGGAGATATTTTTTGACCAAAGCTTGTTTTAAGCGATTTGTTAATTATATGGGATTCAATTTGAACATTTTTTTGACAGCCAAATATTCATGTGTAATACCCAGGATGTCTCAACCTCAAATGAACAAAATTATTTTGTTTCAATGTAATAGGGCTTTATTAGTAAGAGCAAACATTCCCATTAATTATGGAACACAACTTCGTTCAAGGGGCTACCTCGGCTGGCTTCGCAGAAGCGCATTCTGTCACTCCAATTTTCCAAGACCTTGTTGATAGTTTTGAACTGTAGCTCACGGATTGCTTGGATGATATTGGCCTGAAGTGCTTGAATCGTTTCTGGATTGTTCAAATTCAAATCGCAGCTCCGAGGCTGCCAATTGACATCTCCAAGACACCTGATATAACGATTTGGGAATTTGGTGCGCAAAGGATCGATTGTGGCATGGGCTGTCTGGCATGGCGCGCCATCCTGCATGAACCAGAGGTCGTCCAAATACATGTCTTCAATTTCAGTAAAAAAAAGTCGGATAATATGGCTCTTTAACGCTCACCATTGACCGAAACGTTGTTTCCATCCTCATTTTCGAAGAAAAATGGTCCAATGATGCCACTACTCCATAATCCATATCAAACTGTCACTCGCTGTGGATGGATTGGCTTCACGAAAATAACGTGCGGGTTTTCCAAGCCCCAGATGCGTCAATTTTATTTGTTAACGTAGCCGCCAAGATGAAGAAAGAAAAGGTGATTTTCGCCCAAAATCGTTGTCCAATTCAAGCTGCTCTAAGGCCCAAACTGCGAAGAGATAATGAAGCGGATGGTCGTGCGCCTTCAATTGCCGAGTCAATTGGACCTCGTAAGGGAATAATCCGAAATCTTTGTTCAGAATTCTCCTCAGGCTAGAAATGTTGAGCTGTTGAAACCGACGGCCAGTTTATGTTCGTGGATTGAGACTCACTCTCGCTATAGCAGCCACATTCTCATCTGTGCGCACCGTACGAAAACGAGGACAATGAGTGTTGTCCACTAGCATGCCAGAACTATTTGGGCTACACAGCACTCACTTTGGAAATAAGTTTTCAATATTTCCCAACGTTGTTCAAGAGTCAAGCGACTCATTTCGTACCGCGGAGGTATGATATGAAAAAGCTGTCAATGTCAAAATAACCTATGATTAAAAAGAAACCACTACATAGCCCACTCTTTATAATATCATTTTATACTGAATGTGTACAATGGTTTTATCCTTTAATAAATGAATATTTATTTATTTATTTACGTTAAAGACGTCGGTTGTCAGATAGTGTCAATTCCAGAAATATAAAATGCAACCCTCGTACTACTAAAGAAGTAAACCTGTAAACGATAGTGCTCTATTACGTACATATAAAACCAGTCGCTGTAATGCTGACTATGACTCGTTTGCTAAACTGAGAAATCAGTGTAAAAATCTAATTACCCTGCGGCACCATGAATATATTTATGCGTTCGTAAATAACATTTTGTCAAACCCTATGGATTTCCTACGATCATGCATCTCCATGAAATTGCAAACCTCTTTGCTACACACTTTACAAAGGTTTATACACCAGGAGCAACTACAGTCTCCACTAATACCTATTCTGACTTTAAAGAAGAAGTTCACCTTACTAATGTTCGTATAACCTTAAATGATATTCAAAGGTGCTTGCAAGACCTAAACATTTACATTTACATAACTTTGGTATGTTCCCGAATGCATGGAAGTTAAATTATGTACACCCGATTTTCAAAGCCAGTGATCGAAGAAAAGTGTCTAATTATAGGAAGATTAGCATACAATCATGTATTCCAAAGATGCTGGACAATTTAGTCAGCGATTCGTCAATTACTTCTGTAAAAATATAATCTGTGAAGAACAACATGGTTTTTATCCTTCCGGGTCAACTACAACGAACCTCTTCGTACTTACCAATTTCATCCTTAATTCGTTCGAAGCAGGCTTCCTGTACAGGTTATCTGCACTGACTTCGCAAAAGCCTTTGACTTTGATTGGGTTCGATGAAATGCTCCTGGAATGGATTGAATCATACCTGACAAATAGATTCCTACAGCTTGTATGTGATTGGACGACATCCCTTCCATTTTTGGTATCTTCCGGGGTTCCGCAAGGATCCCATTTAGAACGCTTACTAAATATCTACTATTTGTAAATGATCTCAGGATTTACTCTAAAGACACCTCCTCATACGATGTATTACAGCTGCAAGTCGACTTGGACGTTGAACTCATTAGTATCACGACAACGCTATGCAACTTAATGCATCAAAATGGAAGGCTCTGCTATTTACACGGCCTCAGACCCCTTTAATATCCCCGTACCGGATTTGCACAGAAAGTTTGGAAGTTGTATAAAAATTAATGATTTGGTGGTACTAATGGATCAACAGCTTACCTACTCCCAGCACATGCTATTGTCGCAAAAGTGCTTTGTTTAGAAATAATCACTGTATTACTCTTTTATACTCGTCATATGTTAGATCACTTTTGGACTATTGCTGTATTACCCTGTCGCCCTTCTATAGTAAATACATGGACAGATTGGAGTCTATACAAAGAAAGTTTGTTAAATATTTATGGTTTGAAAATGTAATTGTAATTATCACTTTTTGCTTTTTATTTTCAAGTTATCTTTGTTAACATCGCGTAAGGAATAGTTACCATTAAATTTTTTCTTTAACGTGATCAATGCATTGATATATAGTCCTACTATTGTGAACATGTTCCCGGATAGAGTTACAAAATTCCCACCATTGCTGAGTAGAGACTTTCATAGGTTTAATTATGCGCTTAACAGTCCAATGGCTCGTAACATACAAATAGTTAACACTTGAGCTTGGACTTTTTCGGGATATCACTTACAACGTTCAAAATGAAAGTGAAAGATCTTCTTTATAACAACTAAAGGTGTCTCTTTAATATGTCTTGTTTTAAACTATTTTAATGGGTAAATTATCTTGTTTTTGAATCCTTATTTCATCTTTTAATTTTAAGTTTAGTTTTACTGTATGTCAATTTCATGTTTTCTTGTATTTTTTAAAGGAGTATCCGCTAATGAACAATAATTATTATTATTTTATTACTCTCTACAATAATTTCTAGCACGACTTATTAACATTTTGAGGAAATTCAAAAAACTAAATATTTATTTGTTTTTTTGAGAAACCTTGAGGACCACCGAATTTACCGTGCATATGATAATCATCTTTGCATTTTTGAAGTTCGGTATAATTTTTATAACTTCTTTGGTAATCCTTTAATACCCATCCTTTTTTTTATATAATTTATAATTTTTATAATGATTAACAGTATCGAACGTCTTCTTTAAATCAATAAAGGCGTTGTTGCATAAAGTTGATTTCCAAGTGGGAGGGGAGTCGTTGGGCGTCGTCGCGTTTATATCACGTTTTAAGAAAACATATAACCATCCATCTCTACTCTACATAGAGTTATAATAATAACATTTATTGAAACTTCTAACAAAAGACTACAAACGGGCATCAACCAAAATCTTTCAGCATTTAGTGTTATTTTTTTGCGTTTGAAATAGGGTATTTGGATATAAAATTTCTTATTTCTTGTTGAAATAGCTATTCGGGTTAATATTGTTTTAAATTTATATACAAAATTGAATTCAATACTTAGAATGTCTGTGATGTGGTAATTCTATAAAAAAAATGGAAGCAGAACAATAAATTTTGTTGTAAAAAAAATATGTGATCATTATGGGTGTTTTAGAAGTTAATAACTTATTGGATTTAAATCTTAGGATCATATATCACCAACCCGTTGTTTTTTTTTAATTACGTCTGAAAAAGAAAAGGTCGGGGCTTATAAATACGTTCGCAAACGAATCGTGAAGTCGCCAAAATAGAAATTAGCATACGGCGCATAAATCTTCTGCCATCCAAACATAATACGCGACTCCATTTGAATAAACTAGTTCCGATGGCGATTCCGCGAAACTAGTTCATCAATAAGAAAAACCGTCCGCGCGAACCATTCGAGCATTCAGAGTGGTTCCAGTTCTGGGATTGATTACAATTTATAATCGCGAGTGAAATGTGGAAATGCCAACGTCTTCATTTGACATCGTCAGCCGCATTAACGTCGCCTTCGTTTTGCACAAAGGTTATAAACCTTAATTTGTTTGGTGTGCACTTTATTTTTATCCCGTGCTTGGCAAATGACTCGAGATAATGTTACCGCAGTTCACCGAGAAATCCGAAGCCGTTGTTTCACACTTGACTAGAAATCCCATTTCGCGTCACCTCAAATCGCAAAACGCAAATCTGTTTTACGGTACTCCATCATGTTGCTTTTTTGGCCAAAAAATGCGTAATCCAATTGGAAATGTGCGGCCGCAGTTTAACAGTCGGGATGATGACGTTGATGTCTTATTAAGGTGTAATTAGTTTCGACCTGTTTGACTACACTGCTTTGTTACTTATAGAAATTGAATTATTGTTAGGAACCAATCTTCTAGATTATTTTATAAAAACATAATTGCTCTTTCTTTTTATAGATCTTCTCATCGTCTTCCTTTCAGCTTTATTTATGACTTATACTTCTGCCCATAAATATCATCATTTACTATCTTTTTCATCCTCATAAATATTTCCCTCTGAAAATTATTTTCGAATCGAACTTGAATGAATTCCAATCTTCTTCAGAACCCATTTTTTGTTGTTTTTTTTAAATATTCCTACTTCCTTTTAATATTCCGTCTTGTCGGGGTAACTTTGGTAAATATTGTTACTTTGACATTTAGAGAAAGTACACATAATAGTATACAATAAAATTAATTGAAAGTCTTTAAATAGGAACCTTAGAAAATGACCAATGATTCGTAAATATGCAGATTTATCTACATGGGCCTTTTTCGACAAAATTGTGAAGGTGTAATTGTATATTTTTCTTTTCTTTGAGCAAATCAACATTAATATAATGAAGTTTTAGATATTGCACTATTTTAATGCCTGATTTGAATTAGTAATCCAAACAGAAAATGGATGTCTGGAGTTTGGCATACTCTACCCTGAGATGGGCGTTAGTGGACACCTTGTACGAGGTATGTTAGTAAAAAAGGTTAAAACATGAAGTGAAAGAAAAAGATCTACTACCTAAAATGTAGGTATTGAGGAGCTACATTAAACTAGCTAAAAGAACAGAAATTAATTGGGAAGGAATGCATGCATGTATTTGTAGGTGGAATGTTTTACGTAATCAACTCCAGAAAATATCAAATAGTTTTTCTCACTTCTATTATCTTAAAATTATCTGCTACTATATCTATTTCCGGACATTCCTTCTCTTCGTAAAAATCAGGCTCTTAAGGCGGCCAAACCAGACAATTGCTAATGTCATAAGATTTAAGAAACCAAATGTATGTCCTTATCGTCAGGAATCATCAGACATTGACTGTAAATAATGGAAAATATTTCGAACTTAAAACTTCTCCTATTTGATCTCCGGATAGGAAGGACAAGCCAGACAATTGATAATGATATAAGATTAAGAAGTCTACATGAAATCATTAGAAGCCATCAAAAATTGACTTCATCGTCACTTGGTCGAAATAAATGCTCAAGAAATACGGCAATGGTTCTTTAAAACATGTCTATGATATCGTAACAGATGACGATTTTTTAATATAACACATCACTCAAAGAAAAACAATTTTTTTTTAGAAATTCCACTTTATTCATCAACATACTCTCCTAAAAATGATACATTAATTCCAATGATTTTAAATGTATTTTTCGAAGAAAGAAGACAAAAGATGTAAATAAATAAATAAATAACTTTTCGTTGAACTTTATGTAAAACGTTTTGTATTTTCTCTCAAAATAAGCCTTAGTTTCGGCAATCACTTATTCATTTGAGTCATTTTTTCCCCTGAAACATCTTTTTCATGTCTGCAAAAAGCCAGTAGTCGCTGGGGGCCATATCTAAAGAGTATTTATTTCGCTTGAACAGATCAGAACAAGACAGACTAAGCAAACGCGACACCCACTTCGAAAGCAGCTTGCGCATGCCCAAACTCTTAGGTTAAATTCTATCTTCTGATATCTTTAGGGTGTCAGCTATCTCACATAATTTCATTTTACAGTCTAGTAGAGTCCCCATAATGGTTATCCAGCCACAGCTTGGCTGAAACAATATTTTTTTCCACCAAAAAGCAGTGTTTAATCAACACATGATTAAACTATCCATTGTCTTGAAAATTACTAAACCGAGGCCACTAAAATGATTGTAACCTCTAAACTAATGGTCAGAATCCCATGAAATTTTCACACATACTGTTTGAAGATTAGTGCTACCCAGAAATTACGTGGGTGTGTCAACAATGTTTCCATATAAGGGTCAGACCGGGGACTTATTGAGTGATGTTTTATGCGCATGAGCCTAAAAGTAAACAGCAATAATCAACTGTATATGAATCTTTCAAGATGAGCCAAATGGAACAAAAGTTGTTTGTCCAGGATGTTCTGGGGGCACCAAGTATATTGTTTAATTTAGTCGTATTCCGTGATGGGGTCCATACATTCGAGCGAGGTCGTTTCCTTGGTGGAAGTCGGTTACCCTGGTGACATATTCGGCACGTAAGCGGGTACTTCCTTTTTAAGAGCGATGATTGAAGGGTTTCTTCTACAGATGATTCAAAACAAATGGTCGCTTGCTTTTTCTGAAAAACCAGGCATGTGGCAAGTAAACAGGGTGTTTTAAGATGAGCCAAATCCAACAAAAGTTGTTCACTTTAATGCAAACAGTCGCTTGTTTTTTCCGAAAAAACAGATATGTATCAGGTCTGACATTAGTTCAATGTTAGACGGTCAATTCTGAATGGACTACAACCATTAAATAAATAAAGAAAACCAACTGCTGAAGACACATAATTCTCCGCCTCACGCTCACACATCGGCTCAAACAAAATATTTTTTAAGAACTGAAAAGTCTAATTAATGGGGCACCCAATGACTTTTTTATTTCCGCAAATCAAAAAAAAATTACGAGGTCAAAGTTTTTTTGGAGTTGAAAAAGTTTCGTAGTTTTGCAAAAGTATATTGATTTTCATGTAAAATTATTTGGAAAACTTATATAAACCGCAATCCTCGTAGGATTTTACAAATGGCGAGCGATTATTAAAAGAAACGGAAATACAGGGGATAGCTAGAATTTTGGTTTGACGAAGAGTGTATAAAAGCAAAACGGGCTCTGATAAAATGGCGAAAGAATCAAGAGCTGAATTTGCAGTAAAAAAGGTGGAAGAAGAGAAGAAAGGCAGTTAAATAATGAAAAATATTTAGAATGAGAAGATTGATTGTTGAGGCAAATAGGCGTTGAAAATTCATTTTTAATATTAAGATAACGACAATGTTTTATTTTCAAATTTGTTTTATTTTAAACACTACATATGTTTCGCCACACGGTGGCTTCTTTAGGTGAAGAAAATATATAAATAAAATACGTTTATTAAATTATTTCTTATATACTACGTTGTGGTTAGTGGGGGACTGAACATTTTTAAGAGCGGAAAATTTGAAAGTTCTGTTTAATCGTTGAGTAGATGTCCGGTGTGAAAATATCTGTTGATTTCAAGTTTTCTAGTATGTTTAGTTTTTGACTTTTTCTCTCTGTATGCAATATCTCGAATTCCTGGTTGAATGTATGGTTTTCTTCTAATAGGTAATTTGCATTCAAAAGAAGGCATCAACATATGCAAATCACATATTAGAAGAAAACCATACATTTAACCCGGAATTTGTATAGTTTTGACAGTATAAATGCAAAATATAATAACTGCGTATTACAAAACCCAGTAAGCGATTTGCAGCTGATGCTATTTATTCAATATGCTTATTATGTGACAACGTACTATCAAATACCACACCCAAGCCTTCAAAAGTTTCAACATTGGCCAATGTGATGTCGTCAATCTTGTAATCAAAATTTAATTTTTATTTTTAGTAAATGACATGATCTTACATTTTAACACATTCAATGAGCTTTCATTTATAAAATTAAAAAGTATAAGGCCAAGATTAGAACCTTGTGGAACACCCTATGAAGCAAAAAGCTGAAAAGACTGGTATCCTTTACGCTCCACGAAAAATGATCTATTAGTAAGATAACTATAAAATAAACTACTAAGACTAGGTAAAAACACCATAAAACTTAACAACAAGTATACCATGATCAATCTTCTCAAATGCTTTTGATATACCAGTGTAAATAACATCGACCAGAGTTCGTTTGTCTACACTATTACACAATAACTGTGTTTGTAGTAGCAAATTAGATAATGTTGATTTTTTGGTTCTAAACCATATGTTTTGAAGAAAGTTTATTATTAACAAAAGGATTTAAAAAAGTGCAAATGCTTATTTCAAAACATTGTTATAAATAATAACAACGTATCGATAATTAGGGATCAATTTCTTATCACCTGATTTGTAAATAGGTACTAAAAGTGCGGTCTTCCAGCATGAGGGAAATTTGGACTAAGTCAGGCATAAGTACAAGATATGTGTTAGAGGAGTAACTAAACTATATCTACATTTTTTAAGAATGAGTGCCGGTACACCATCGGGACCAGCATTTAATTTATTGCTTCGTTTATTAAGAGAGTTAATAAAACAGATAATAAATAATTCCATTTACTGTTAAATTTTACCTTTATAGTAAGCGTACGATATTACCATAAAGGTGCCATCTATTGTCTAAACGTTGCGCTAGATCCCTATGGGTGGACAACCACCGACTATTAAGGGGATCTCTCAACAGCGACACTTATAACAATAATAATGTAAACATTAATTATTGATCTGATCAGCGTAGCGCAGTTGGTAATATATGGTTATATCGTAATCGATAGTTAACCCGGAGAGTTAAATATTTCAAAGTAAATCTACGCTGATGAGATTCAAAATAGATCGAAACCGGCCCGTGGCTGTTGTTAACAGGAAACAATAATAAATGTTTATAGTAAGAGCACACCACACACTTGGTATTCATCGTGTGCTTGATGAATACCAAATACATTAGGAAAAATATATAAAAAGTCTGGCGGGGATGAAATGGGTAAAAGGTGCTATGGATGATAATATTAAGGCGGAAGCATAGAAACTATGTCGCAAAGAGACGAAACCAATGGTACTAAAGATGAGAAACGGTGCTATGGACGATAATATTAAGGCAGAAGCAGAGAAAACCAACGGTACTGAAAATAAGTAGTAACTTCTAGAGAATGCTTTCGATCTAACTATCTAACTAAAATAACATGAATTAATGAGGAAGAAATATATGTATGTGCTATTTATGAATTTAAAAGCAACATATTCTACAGTGGGCATAGAAGGTTTCATAGAATGTTGAAGAGGAAGTAAGCAAATGAGATACATAGACATGCCTCTTGTAAAGTAGAAGAGCATTGATCTCAGAGGTTTAGAGTGAAGAGAGGTATGCAGCTGAGCCCACTGATATTCAATCTATACAGTGCGTACCTAAATTATGGAACAAATTCAGTAAATGCGAAACAATAACTTTTTGGATAATTTGGATTTTGTTTTATAAAAACTCACATTTATGAGGAATTTTTCAGATGTCATTTGTTTGTAAATAATGACGTCATCAACTTTTTTTTTCAAATGGCAACCCCCCAGTTTTTTAATTGGAATTTTAATTTTTTGGAATGATCGAGAGCATGGATATTCGTCTATAATTCCTGACGTTAATTTTAGAACCTGATTTATGAATTGGTTAGCGATAATAAAAAAGCCTATATAACGGATAGTAGAGCGTGTAACTACAGTTACGAAGAAATATTAGGGAAATATTGTCAGAGCCAGAGCCACGAGTGAGACAGTTCATGTAGTACTTGCTCAATATTGTTTAAGTTATTAAGGGTTGTTTATTACGAAATTGAGGAATACTTATACTGGTATTTTTAAAGCAACTAATTCAACATGAGAGGGTTTAAAATAACTTATTTGGTCTTTTTTAAATCGGTTATGTGTTGAAGTGGCTTAGAGGGTAAGGCTATAAAAATTGAGCTAATATGAGAAGAGTCAGAAAGGGTGTACAAAACAGAATGCTTAAAAAGTATTGTTCCTTGTACATTCACTCTTTAAACCCAGTTTTGAATGACGCAGCGTCTTCTTCTACATAAACAACAACATTTTTATCTGTTGTACAAGAACTATGTAATTTCTTTTCTGGTTCTACAAAACGCTGAGAGATGCTGAGAAAACATGTTTCACATTTCACTCTCAAACCACTGAGTGCTGCTAGGTGGGCAAGCAGAATTGTCCAATTCAACAAACTGAACAGAAGTGATTATCAACACAAGCGGCTCGATCGTCCAAAAACGCACTCACCGGATGTGACGCACCAGCGATAACGGAGCTCGCCAGCGACAGCGCATTGTCTCTTGTTTAGATACCATTTAGATTAGCCATTTATGTAAATAAAAATTGTATATAAATAGTGTAAAATTTAGATAATAAATCAGAGTTAACCAACTTTCACTGCGAGCTACTTGAATCTCACAAAGAACCTAAAAATCTCAGAGTGCAATTCTCCTTTAAAATAAATAAACTCTTCGCTGCCTTACAACCAGTGTAAACTATCATCAACAGCAACCAGTACCTAGGAGCCACACAGAAGCTCCACTTGTACCGAGCGCCCGTTCTCACCGCAGCAGAGCGCCACCAGCGTATACAAGAATAGATGCACTAACACCTTCTTGAACGTCTTCTTCTACAGAAACAACATTTTTATCTGTTGTACAAGAACTATGTAATTTCTTTTCTGGTTCTACGAAGCGCTAGGAGATGCTGAAAAACATGTTTCACATTTAACTCTCAAACCACTGAATTCTACTAGGTGGACAAGAAGAAATGCACTAAAACTTTTGCGGTATAAACTTTGTGAAATATATGATTAATTATTCGAAATAATGGAAGACATCACTCGAGATGCAGAAAGTAGAATTAAAGCAAGAGTATTGGCAACAAATATAAATAAATATAAGTTTATATGCGGTGTAGTTCTTTGGCATGGTATTTTATTTAAAATTAATTCAGTCTCGAAGCTATTGCAGTCTGTAACTATGAATATATCGGATTGTACAAGGATGCTAGCGGAAACATTAGAACAAGTGAAAAGTTACAGGCAACTCGGATTTAAACAGATGAGAATTGCTGCTAACGAAATTGCTGAGAATCTTGAGTGTAGCACTAATTTTCCGACCCAAAGTGAAGTTCAAGCTAGAAAGAAAAAGCGTCAATTTGACGAAAAAGCTGCGGACGAGTGCTAAACGGAGGAAGATACATTTAGGAAAAACTGTTTCAATTATATATTTGATTGTAGAGGCTTTCACTTTGTGATACATATTTTATAACTTTAAATAAAATAAAATAAACTTTGTTTATATCACACACTTTATTATTTCAGTGACTATAGTTTCGACACAATTCAGCTGGTCATTATCAAACTAATACTTAAAATTACATTTGTTGCACAATTTATATTATTTTACAGCATTAAACAGAGAGGTATATATCAGGTCAGTCTGGTCGTTGATGAG
>OZ018399.1:36906830-36996336 GCA_963969525.1 Ontholestes murinus | reverse complement strand
ATGCATTTAATCATACACCTATTTCCTCTATAAAAAGCTTAACGCACTTCAATATTTGGTATGTTTTCATTTCATTACACCATTTTTAATACTACGCATTAGTACTCGTTAGTACCCGACTCTTTGAGTTCTTATTTGGGTTTCTATTTAATTACCTGCAGTTATAAATATTAATACATGTTTCGAGCGAATGAAATATTTCTTTCTTTTCGGCTGTCGGAACCAACGGAACATTGCACCATTATCACCGGCCTCTTCGACAAATCGTACGGTAGTAAAAATTTATTCAAATGACTAGTTTTAAATTCAACGTACGGCTCACGGGCGAACATACTCTTTGCGTTACACGAGCAGCATGCCGACGATGATGATAATGATTATCGTTTTTCGATATAATTCACTCCCGCGCGTATCATTAATAAAAACGGTGAGTAGGAATGAGCAGGTACTGCCGGATCACGGTTTGAAGGCCACCTCTGAATGTTAAATCGCCGAATAGCGTATCTCACGTATTTCAATGACGATTGGATGATTTCGTTAGAAGTGATGCACCTTGCATCCTTAAAATTATGCGATGCGTGACGGTTGGCCGGTTTTGATAAAACCGCCGCGCGCCAATATTCCCATGCCAAGGATGTTCGCCATGTACGACCTTTACATGTAAATTTTTTGGTGGCATTCAGAAGGATCGAATGGTACAAAGGCGAATATCGGCTTTAAACGCTGAAAAATGACGTTACTGGAACGTAAATGTGTGATGAATTTTAATTCCTCGATTACCATATTACAACGACTGATCATTGAAGGTTTATGGCCAGAATGATGTATTACATTCTTGTTCTATGCATCTGGAAAATGTCTCATGATGACTAACTTCCGTTAAGCGCCCTAGTCTGTATTTTTGTGCGTCGCGCACCGATTACTCGATCTGGTTAATGTTTCCTAAGTAAGATAAATCGTAAACGTTATCAATTCGACAGCCGATCTATCTCTTATTCTGAGTTATTTTGCTAATTCAAAAGCACAATGAGTACTAAATGGAAAATAAAGTACACTATTAAATATTTTCTAGTTTAATAATGCTTATTTATTACATGGTGACCTCTGCTCGACAATGTCAAAAATTTTCGCATAAGGATGCTTGCAACTATTACTACTTTCAATTAAATTCTATTTAGGAATTTTCAAAATAGGATTACTCTATATTCATTCGAAAGCCAACACAAAATTTCCTAAATTTAAACCCATTTCTTAAAACCAATCTCAACCAGAATCAGTACCATGATTTTTCGTGATCAAAATTCGCTTAAAATTTACAAGGCTGATCTATACGAAATCAATTAACTCAATCTAGACCCATTAAAAAAATTCAAATCTAGACAATAAAGGATCCACAAATAAACTCTTGTTTTTTTTACAAACAAAAAGGCTTTAGTACCCAGGCTGCATGTCCAAAAAAAGAAAAATTGTAACGAACAAAGTATTTTTAACCTAAATAAAAAAAACTAGTAAAGTCGCCGGACAGAGAAAAATAAAGCAAAACATGGAGCTGTAGCAACTGGCAAAATGATGAGGGAAGTGCTGAAAATACGAATGAGTTTAAAGAGAAGTGCAAAAAATACAGAAAATGAAGAAACGTGAAAACAAGAAAACATTAACTAAAAGAATAGAAACCTTGGAAAACAAATTATAAAAAAGTAACAATATAACAGTAAAGGAACTAAAAGTAGAAGACGGAAAAGTTAAAGAAAACCTAACTCAATTTATAATAATAATAATAATAAATGGCTTTATTTGCATAATAAACAAAGAAAATAGTAAACAAAGACAAAAGAATAATAAATAAGTAAATTAAATTAGTAAATCCTAAAATAATATAATGCCAAAAGTGAATATTATGCAAATCCTAAGGTCGGATTCAGCTTTGAGTAAATCCTCAATGCTGCTCATATAAATTTTATAAATTTGACAAGAGAAGGACTGTTGAAAAAGCGAGGTGCGATGTTTCGGTGGTGACAGGCGTCCCCTGAACCATGTATTAATATAATATATATTATAATTGAAAAATTCAATATAGAACCCAAAATAGCCAGAGCATGCAAAATAAACAAAGGAAAATAAACTGAAATGATACATACTGAAATAGAAACATGGGAAAATGACGAAAGCGAAGGGAGATAAACTAAAAGGCACACGTGGTTTATAGACGACTGCATGAGAGAGAAATACAAAGAAACATCAGAAGTATCTCAAGAGAGGAAAGAATGAAAGGAAAGCTAGTCAAAATACAAAAAAACTTAAAATGATCAGCGAAGAGTTTAAGTGTCACCACCAGGAGGATGAATATCTGCCATGTCCGTATCTGTATCAGATACACTTGATACCTTATAATAAAGAGGCTCGTCATCACTGTCTGACAAATTCCGACTAGACATTCTCGGAAATAAATCAAACAGTGGCATGGCACAACAGAAGTCACAGTACCGTTTTTCCTGTCGAAAGAATTCTAGTATATTAACACCACCCACCAAAACAATTTCGGTGTACCTCATCCTAAAAAAAATTATATGTGCTGGCTGATAGTAGGGGCGAACCCTCTACAATGCACACAATATCTCTTTCTATTTTTGTCCACTAAACATTTTCCTTGACCACTACAATATATTAAGTGGTTCCATATATTCGCTTGGTTGAAGTGATACAAGTTTTTTTTCATACAAAGGATGAATTTTAATCAATGATATATTCTCCGTTTTTTGTTGATGACCTCTTCTTTCCAACAATTTCATTATATCGCTCTTATAGAAGGTCTGGGGCTTAGAAGCGAAAAACCCAGATGAAAAGAGCGAACTCTTTTTTTCAACAGGTATTTGAATTGCCCAATTAGGCAACCAGAACCGCAGATATTTGGAAAACATTTGCAGTATTAACAAAAACCAAACGAATATATAGAACCACCCAATATCTCCAACTCCAGGAAAGTTTCATGAGCCTTGCAAAACTTTCGGTAAATAGGGCTAACACTATAAATCTCCTCAATCGAACACCACAACTGAAAGGTAGCCGACGATAGTATTGCCCATAAAATTTTACTGGTCTGTCATCATAATAATCTCAGTTCAGGTGTTTTCACCACTGATCGATCGTACATCCCAATGGCTTCGGGATGTGACCCTGCACCACAAGTTTCTTAACTTAAAACTTAAACTTAAAATCAAAAAATTAAGGCGGATAACACGCTTTACAAAACTAATTTCGATTTTCTATTGCCTTTCAATTTATTTCATTCCAGCGTTCCCTCTCTCTCCCAATTGAGAAGAATAACATGTATTTTAATGGTCAAGGTACCTTGAAGAAGGCTATTTGAACGTCAAGTTCATTTGAACGTCAATATAATATCATTTGAAGTTCAAAGTCATTTGAGTGTCAGGGTCACCTTAATGTCAAGGTTACTTGAACGTCAAGCTCATTTAAAAGTCAATGTCATTCGAGTTCAAGGCTTGAACTAGATATATTATGTTCTAAATATTACACTTCCTTTATGTAAAAATGCATATATCTTTGTCTGTAATTTTAGATTTTGCTCCCTATATCTTTTGAAGATGTTTTTAAGTTTTTGAGATTTAATACTTTTTCTTCCAGATAAACGAAACAATACAAACCTTGTAAACCAAAAGAATTTAAACCTTGTAAACCAGTAGGAAATACATTCGTTGGCCTTTATGACCCTCAAGGTCAGAGGAGATTCTAGAATCGGCTAGTTCCCCCTATTGAGGCGGTGTCAGAAAAACTAGATACACAAGTAGAAGATAATACGAGCACAGAACAATGATAGGAATAAGAAGCAAATAGTAAGAAACAAAAGCATAACAGAAAAGTTCAAAATTAGGTACAACAATAAATAATAAAAATACCAAAAAAGAGAGAATATTAAGAATAGCTACTGAGAGTGAAAGGAATATACAAGGTTAAGGAGACCTGGATAAAGAATTCGAATGGATGAAAACAGAGATACTGGCAATAACGGAAATAAAAAGAAGAGGGTAAGGTATACAAACAGCCAATAATCAGCACAAAATAATTTTCAGAGATAAAGATAAGCGGCCAGCAGAAGGAGTAGGATGGATAATGCACAAAAACATAGAACATCAAATACAAGTAAGGCAAGAAATATCACCAAGAATATTAACCGTAATGTTAAAAGAATTGATCGTGAGTGGTTCAAGTGAGTGAGTAAGCACAAATCTTTAATAATTAGAAAAAACACGAAAATATTTTCGTAAAATCTACAACAAATGAGTCTTATTAAGACTACAAGAACAAATTTTGAAACAACTACTTCTCTACCTAATACTTCGACAGACATTGAATGATACAAAAGTAATTTGCGTGTTACAAAATAGCAAGTCTATCAAAGCAACACTAGTTTGAACGTATTTCTTTCTGTAAAATGAAATCTTTACTGAATATGAAGGTAAATAATTAGTAAGCAAATTTCATTTTTGGCATACAGTCAGCTATAATTGTAATCTGTAGAATATGTAAATTACAGAGCAATGAGTGTGGTGCTAGTATTATAATTTGCTTTTTAATAATTAATAACCTCATATATCCATGCATATTTTATATCGTATAGTCCTCGTTTTGCTGATTTGTGTGGCGGTGACTAGAATTATTTTCGGAATTGAATTGATTTTATTTCTTTTTGATCTGAATAATTTAAAATTTACTATATTATTTTATTTAGTTCATCCATCTCACCTTTTATTTTCTTGCGTAATCCTTACCGTAGTCTACTTTCCTTTGTATGTGTAAAATAAGTCGTTGCTAAAGACCGTGCAACGTGAAAATTTGTTCTTTCGTTTTTTAGAAATCATAGAAGCAGTAAAAAAGCTTTCTGGGAACAACTATACGAAACAACCGAAGCAGCTACTCGAGAAGTATACGTAGTTGGTGACTTTAACTGCAGAATAGGAAAGGATATAAAAGACAATGACACATACAGGCTTAGGAGAAATTACCAGTACGGTCGATTATTTCAAAAGATACAAGAGTTAGAAAAAAATTTCTTAAACAAAAGGTGTAAGGCTTTTAAAAATCTACTGATCTATAATAAATTGGAATATACAGGGTGGCCTACAAAATTGTGATGAATTAAGATTACATTTTTAAATGGAACACCCCGTATATTACTATTTATTTTGATAGTCTTTTCAATTTTGAACATTTTTTATTAACCATACCTAAATTCGTTAGTTTCCTAGATATCGACGTTTTAAATAGTAACGAATAACAATGCGAAATTCGAACGTAATCGCAGTTACATGACCAAAACAAATTAGGTATGGCTTTGGAAAATAATCTAAAAGCTCTGTCAAAATTAAACAAACAAGTAAATTTCATGGCGTTTTTACTTACTGAAACAGAGAGAATTTATATTTTAATTTTGAGAAGGTATGGCGATAAACAGAGATCATATCAGGAGGTATGTGGTGTTTATAACAATTTGCAGGCAATTTTTTTTCGAACTATATAGTGTTATAGAATGATTGGGGGTGTAAAAACCGACCAAGATACCGACCAAGATCTGGAAGACCTAGGAGTGCTACCACCGAAATTGGATATTCAGCTTTCAATACAAGAAAATCCCAGATCTACCAATCACCTTGCTTCGGTTGAAATTGATCAAAAATATATAAGAACCATTCTTCATACAGAGAAAATGAGTCCATGCAAAGTTAATATTGTACAAGAACTTTGTGAAGTTGATTAGGATCGAAGACTACAATTTTGTGAAATGATTACGAGAAAAAGTGAAAAGAACCTGAATATTCCAAACCATATTGTTTATTTTTTTTATTTTGGGTGTTCCCAGAAAAAGTTAATGTCTGGGCTGGATTGTGGAACCCATTTTTATCGAAGGAAATTTGACCGGTGAACGATATCACCAACTCCTTCGACAAGAAATAGTTCTAACTATAAACAATTTAACTTCCGATATTAACTTAACCTGGTATCAGCAAGATGGAGTTCATCTGCATTTTTTTGGGAAGTTAGCGAATTTTTGAATGTCATAGATGGATAGCCTATTCTTCCTATCCATCTATGACATCAAAAAATTCTATTGAATGTTCTTCATGGTCTCGCGATCTTTCTAACTCAGAAGTAAAATTTTAAATGAAAGTGACAAATTAACAAAGGAAATATTTTAAATACTCAACCACATTTTTGTGGCAATTTATATCATTGTCAGTTAGTAAATGGGAGACATTTTCAACATTTATTAAAAAATAAAGCCATTTTTCTATTGTTTTATGTTAACTGATTAAATTGTTTGGAATTTATTTTTAATTTTGTAACTGATCAAAATATCATCATATCTAGGAAACTAATGAATTTAGGTGTAATGTATGGTTAATAAAATGTTCAATCACCTTGTTTGTTAAATTTTCAGATTATTTTCCAAGGCCATACCTAATTTGTGTTGGTCGGGTAACTACGATTATATATTTAATTAATTGCTCACTTAACCCGTGATGAAACATATTTGAATAAAAAATTAAAAACACTTGGTTTGTTTCACAGAATATTTATTATTTTTTCTCCGACTAGTTTCGACAAAATGTCATTATCAAGGAGTAATTAATAATGTACAAAAGGTTACACTAATATATATATATGGATTACATATTCAGGTAATAAGGGCCGTCATAATCAGGGACTTCCAAATTTCTTCAATATTGTTAGTTATTTGTTTGCCGCTATTTATGGCCTTATTTATCTCTAATCCCTCTCTGTAATTAAGATGCCGACCTTTATTACCTGAGTAAAATATTTTTATATTGTCATTTTGGCAAAAATGGTTATTTTCTATGCAATGTTGCGAAAATCCAGTTGTTAGCTTTTTATTGTATATTGATTTTTTTATGTTCTTGAAATCTTGCTTCAAAAGTTCGTCCTGTCTGTCCTATGTATATATGGTCACAATCACCACACTTTAATTCGTAGACACCGCACTTTAATTGATCTATTCTTGAATTGCTGTTGCATAATATTTGTTTGATGTTCAGTGGGTTAGTCATAATAACATTAAAATTGTACCCTTTAAGACTATTTAAAATTTTATTTGATAAATCACCAGCAAATTCTAATTTATGCCAAATATTTTTTTCCATTTTATTGTGTGCGTTATAAAAATATTTATCTAATTGTTTCAATTTATTATTTTTAACTAGTTTGTCTATTAAGGGAACACTGTAACCATTATTTGTCGCAATTGTTTTAATAATATTTAATTCTTCATTGAAGTTAATCGTATTTAGAGGTATATGGATAAGTCTATGTATTAAGGAGTGGAAGGTGCTCATTTTGATTTTAAAATGGGTGTTGGAAGAATTTGGAATAATTATATCTGTAAATGTAGGTTTTCTAAAAATTTTAAACTCTAATTTATTGTTTGATTTTTTATTGTAAGGTCTAGGAAGTTGAGACAATCATTGTTTTCTAACTCTGATGTGAATTGGATATTTTTATTAATTGAATTTAAAAACACCAATTAATTCTACTGTCTACATGTACTCCAAGGAATGTTACACTTTGGTTAATATTTACAGATGTTCCGTTTAGGTCAGGCATGTGCAATGTACGGCCCGCGGGCCTGATCCGGCCCCTGACTTCATTTTATCCGGCCCGCAGCACAATTGTCAAATCTCAGTAAACCTGGCCCTTGAAAGTAAAAAGTATATATGTATTCTGAATAATTTTCATATAATCTAAGGATCATAAAGTTTTATACGTATCATAAAGTTTTGTACTGTATTTAGTCAACTCAGCATTCAGTGTATGCAATAAACAAGGAAAATCCCGTCTTATTTACTACAGCTAGTGCAAAATGTTGATTAGTGAAGGAAGAATTAGCAGAGCAAAAACACGTAGTTATTTGTAGTGAGGCACAACAGTTTCTAAATTCATACTTAATTTACAATTTAACATAATCTTTAATATTTCATCAGAGAAGAGAAGAAAAGTTGATATTGAAAATCGCGTTTTTCAAGATAAGTGGACTAACGATTACTTTATTATGAAAAAAAAACAAGCCTGTTTGGTTAATTTGCCTGGATATACTTATATCAGTGGTAAAAGAATTTAATTTAAAACGCCACTTTACATCAAAACATTTAGATTAGAGTAATCTCAATGAGCAACAAAGAAAGGATAAAATAATAAATTTGAAAAAATGTTTATCTGCGCAACAGACTTTTTTCCACAAACAAAGTGATTTATGCAATAGTATTGTACAGGCAAGTTTTACAATTAGTGAAAAATTGCAAAGCATTCTAAACCTTAGATTAGATTAGATTAGATGTTGTATGGGTGGCACCAGCGCCTATTCCACCGCGACCTTTCCAGGTCTATTGTGGATCCCTGTTTATCTCAGATGACCAGCTCTAGCTTTGCCTCTTTGATTAGTCCTATTAGCCCTGCCAGAGGGGCTTGGGTATAAGTCTCCGCGCTTGGGTTTGTAGTGCCTAGCTTTTGATATCTAATCCTTGCTAGACCCTCGCAGTGGCATAGGATGTGGAACGAGTCCTCTTATTCCTCTAGGCAGAATCTGCATGACGCTTCTTCCACCAGGCCTATTTTGCTCATATGTTTGTTGAGCTTGGACCCTGTTATCAGGCCTACTATTGTTTTGACCATTTTCCTGTCTTGGTTCAGGAGTTCGGTCGTAAATTTTGGCGATTGTTTCTTAAGGAACTGTTTCGCCTGTCTCTGTCCTGGTGAGTTCGTCCACCAGGTATGGGCCTTTGTCTCCACCCATTTTTTTATGGATCGTTTGACTGCGGTTTTGTATATTCCGCAAGAGGGTTCCGGGCCAATTACTGCTTTTGACGAGCCTTGTTTGGCCAATTCGTCTGCTATGTCATTCCCCGGATGTCCTCCGTGTCCTGGGACCCATGTGATTATTACTTTTTTGTGACAAGTTGGTTAAGAGCGCGTATACACATTCTAAACCTTATTCTGTAGGTGATTTTATTAAAGAGTGTCTTAGTGCTGTCGTTAAAGAACTGTCCTGAAAAGAGCGACGATATAGAAAAAATAAGTCTTTCTCGCTAGACTATATGGCCAACGATATCAAATCAAACCTTAAGTTACGTGCATCGCAGAAGTTTGAGGCATTTTCAATTGCTCTCAATGAGAGCACAGATACTACCCAAATTTAATTACATGGAAGAATTGCCGGCTCTTCGACCTATGAAGGATACCACACGAGGAGAAAACATTTTCGAAGAAGTAAAAGCAATTTTTGGTCAATTTGACTTAAATGGGAGAATCTAAGTGGAATTTCTCCTGATGGTGCTCCAGCTATGGTTGGTTCTAATTTAGGAGTTGTCACTAGAATTAAATTGGAACTTTGTAGTAGGAATATTGACACTGAAGATTTGAGTGTATTTCACTGCATTTTACATCAACAAAATTTGTGTGCAAATTCGATCAAATTTACACATGTAAAGAAAACAGTAATTTCTTGCATAAATTTCATTAAATCAAGAGCACTTCACAACCGTCAGTTCCAAACATTTTCGGAAGAACTGCAGTCTGAATTTGAAGATCTGACATTTTATTGTGAAGTGCGCTTGTTAAGTAAAGCAAACATTTTAAAACGATTTTATGATTTAAAAGATGAGGTATTTGTTGTTATGGATATGAAAAATAACCTGCACAAGAGTTAAAGAACACAAATTGGGTCTACGATTTTGCATTTCTCGTTTATATAACAAGTCATATGAATGAATTAAGTACAAAGTTGCAAACCCAAGAACAACTTGTTTATGAACTGTATGGTCACGTCAAGTCATTCCAAAATAAATTAAGGCTTTGGGAAAATCAGTTTCGAACAGGAAATACCTACCATTTTTCCACTCTTGCAAATCATAAAAATCATGCTAACTTCGAAACGTTTGTAAGAGATGAATTTAACACCAGATTCACCAGATTTAAAGATTTTCGCTGCAAAGAAGCAAGTCTGAACATTTTTTCCTCCCCTTTTGATGTGGAAATAGAAGAAGCTCCATTTTCATTGCAAATGGAACTCATTAAATTGCAAGAAAAATCCGATCTTAAGGCGATATTTAGAGACACGCCATTAACCGATTTTTATAAAAAAATATTTACCAACCGATAAATTTCCAAATCTCGCATCTTTGGCTCAGAAAAAAAGTCATTATTTGGAAGTACATTCAAATGTGATCAGCTATTTTCGAGAATGAAGTTTGTTAAATCAAAAACGCGCACAGGATTAACAGACTCACATTTGGAGAACTCTCTGCGTGTTGCGACATCCGATATTTTACCAAATATTGATTATTTGGTGAAAAATATAAGGCACAGTCTTCCCATTAACTTGTTCATTTTAACCTATTTTCTGAAAGCCGGTTCTAATAATAATATAATAATAATATCTTTATTTACGGAGGCCATTAAACAATTACATAAAAATATACAATAAAATTACAGCTTAGTATACATATTAAGATATAAAATTAAAATTAAATTAAAATTACAGCTATAAATAAAATACGGATTAAAATATAAAATTAAAAATAATTAATAAATGACTTCATACATGTACATATGTGTTTTTTGCATTTTTTTAAAATGTTAAAACCTAATAAATATAATATCATTTCCTTAAATCAAACTACGAATCTCTCCTTTCCTTATAAATTCAAATAAAAGATCCGGCCCGCGATTTTAGGTTGAATTTGTTTTCCAGCCCGCGGTCTTGATGAAGTTGCACATGCCTCGTTTAAATCAACATTGGTGTCATCTGCATAATTGGTAATGGTGTGTTTACTGTTGGCAATCGTGACCATAATGTCATTAATAAACAATAGGAAAAATGTGGGGACTGTCAAACTTTCCTGGGATAATTCAGTAGTTATTAAAGATGATTGCCCGATCGCATTGTTGGTATAACCACCCGCTGGAATCGGTCACTCAAATAGGATTCAAACCACTGCAAGACATTTCCACGAATGACGTGTTTTTTAAAATTTTGAGAGCAAGGTGCGATGGTTAATGCAATCATATGAATTTGATAGATCTATAAAAATGCCGAGTGTTAAGTCCTTGTTTTCCAAGTTATTTATTACTCTTCCTATACAATTATTTATTGTAGTGTATGTGAATTTTCTCTTACGATATCCATGCTGAGTTTTATTTATTATTTTAAATTTATTAAAAAATATTGATTCTTTTAATCATGGCATTTTCAAACATTACAGACACAATTTGTCTATAATTTTCAACTTCAGATGCTTCACCTTTTTTAAATATGGGTTTTATTATTGCGCCTTTAAGTTTATTTGGAAAATGCCATGTACCAAAGAATTTGTTACTTATGTGAGTTGAAGTCAATTTCATGTTTATATTTTAAAAATCCATCAGTAGGAGTCACTTTTGTAAGTTTTGATTTTATTGGAAATCATTTTATGGGTAAACATTTATCCATGTCGGCGTTAAAAATCCTACTAAATATATTCCACTTAAGTTAAAATTTGAATCATCTGCGAGATAAATACTGTTCCAATTTTCATTTTGCATTTCTGCTCTGAATTTATTTAAATTGTCTTTACTGGATACTCCTTTTCGAGTTTCAATACATATAGTTTTAGTGTTCAAAGTAGTTTCAAGTTTTAAATAATCCGATAAGTGCATGTTTATTATACTACCCATACAGATATCTAAATGTTTTACAAATATGTTATCAATGCATGTTTGAGAAACATACGTGAATCTTGTTCAAAATCCATAACTGCAAGTATATTAAGAATATTATGTTTTTGGGGTGTGTTAACAAGAAAATTAATATTAAAATCCCCGGTAATAAATGTAAGCTTATTTTCATTTTTTATTAATGTTAAAAACTAATCAAATAATACAAAGAAGTCCTCAATACAAAAGTTCGTGTAACGATAAAGTTATTTACATTATTTACAACATTAATGGCAGTACATTCAAAAATATATAGTTTGCTCATATTAGTTACATTGTGTAGTTCTTGGTATTCCAATTCATTTTTGGTGTCTAGTCGCTATATTCCAACGCCTCCGTGCTGATTATATTTCCTACAGTATGATTTTTAGAACTTTCCACACACTTTTTTATCATTATAAAATCTAAATCAAAATGATGGTAGTGACCGTTTCTATGTGGTAGTTCGTTTTAAAAAAGGTTAAATGAAAATAATTTTTAAGTTTTTATTCCACTATTTATTGTATAATATACACAAACAAAGTCTACAATATATTATCAATTTTGACACAACTATAGTTTGAATCATTCAATCATTCAACACTTGATAATGACCTGCAAAGGTCGAAACTATAGTTGTGTCAAAATTGATAATATATTGTAAACTTTGTTTGTGTATATTATACAATAAATAGTGGTATAAAAACTTAAAAATTATTTTCATTTAACCTTTTTTAAAATCTAAATCTGTAAAATTTTCTTGAACATTCTAAACTTTTAAGATTTTATTTTTCGGATTTCCAGAATTTATGGTAAAAATTGAAAACTTTTCAGATGTCTGAAATTGTCCAGTAATTTCTCTTACAATCTCCAATTTCTGTTACAAATTTAATTTTTTGTTTTGAGGAGTTCCAAAATTTTTTTATTAATTATTTTTAATTCAAAAATGCTTTTCAATATTTTTTTAATTTGTTTCGAGGTAATTGTAAATTTTTCATCAATTCATTTTCCATATTTCAAAAATTTTTGAGTTCTACAATTTTCTTTACTATTCCTCCAGAAATTTCCCTTCCAAATTTCTAGAATTTTCTTCGAGGGGCCAAAATATTTTAATATAATTTTATTTAGATTACTAGAATTACCAAAAATGTTTCTACCAAATTTCCAAATTTGTTTTCGAAGGTTTTCCAGCAATTTATTTTCAAAATTTTAAGAATTTTCTAGTTACCAAATTTCTAGATTTTTCTATGCGTTCAGAATTTTCAATTAATTTTTTATAGACTTCCGAAACTAAAAGATTATTTTTAGACTAAGATTTATATATTCATAGACTCTAAAGTTTGTAAATATTTCCAGCAACATTTCTTCCAGTCTCAAAAAGCTCTCCTTTCTGAATTTCTTAAAGAAAATTTATAGTAGTATCTTTTTAGATTCCTAGAACCTTTCATTTTATTTCACCATTCCTAAATTTACGTAAGGCTTATAAAACAAATAGCCATTTCATATTGAAATTCTGAAGTTACACTTACTAGGATGTATGTTATACTTTAAAACTCTATTTTTTATGACGAGTGTAAATATTTATTTGTAAATAAGCATTGTAAACTGTTTCGGCACTTTATTTCTCTGGTTTCTAAAATTCCAGGATTTTACAACTACTTTTATTCCATTCTTCAGGAATTGTCTTGCAAATTTAAACATTTCTTCGATCATTCCTAAATTTTCCAGAAATTTCTCTTTAGAATCATTTCATAAAGATTTTTAATATTTTCCTTTTCCAGATTTTTCCAGAAATTCCTAGTATAATTTTTGAACTTTTTTTTACTAATAATGCAAAATTTGATCAAGTGTTTTAAATTATTTTAACATTTTTTTTACAGATCCAAAAACTTGTTAGAAATCTAGGAATATGTCTTTTAATTTCCTAGGATTTTCTTCAAGTATTTCAGATTGTCCAGCAATTTTTCTTCAGATTCCTAGAAATTTTCAAATGTTTTACTTCTACGCTTTCAGAATTTGCTTTATATTATAAACTTTACTTTTTAGAACTTTCCGGTAACTTCTTTAATTTTTATCATTATAAAATCCGAATTTCTAGATTTTTTTTGAAAGTTCCAGAATTTTCTTTTTAAAATTCAAAAACTTATTTTTCAGATTTCGATATTTATTTCTGCAATTTCAGATGTCTCGAATTTTCCAGTAAATTCTTTACACTCTCCAATTTCCGTTTCAAATCATGATTAGTTTTTTCAAAAGGTCTAGGGTTGAATATTTATAAATCCTAAAACTTTTTTTGCTGAAAAATTTTATTTTGTCAATTTCTATCCTACCCTTCAATCAGTAAATCATCATCAAAAATTATTTGAAAAATTTGTTTGAATAAATCTATTAAATTTTGTAATAATGTTATATTTATTTAGATTTTACCACTTTTAATTAAATCCCTCGCTTATGTGTTACTGATTGGAGGGTGGGTTATGAGCTACCCATCCACCATACATTAAAATATATTATATCTGTAGAAGTTAAATGAAATTGATATAACAAATAATTGGAAAGAATTCAAAATTGAGCCTTTATGCAGTAACATCATTCGAAAAAAAAAAATAGGGAAAGTACTATGATGGCCACATCACCATTTTTATACTTGAGGTTGTGAATTTATTTGACTTAGCTAATGGATGTTAGTACAACTTTTCTTGAGATTGAATAATCAAGATATGTATCTTTGGCCAGAGTTTAAGATTCAGTAAATTGTTTGCTTTTTCTGAGGAGACAGATATTTTAAACAAGGAGTATTCTTCGAGGTGTTTAGAATTCATTTTTTCACATTTAGCAGTGTCAAAGTTGTTGGCCTTCAGATTCTTAATTAAGCTATCTTCACTAAGTTAGGCAAGCTCAATTCGTTTTTCAATTGTCATCGCCGACTGAGATTTTTCCGAGGATTTTTGGATTTTTGTTTGTTACGATTGAAATCAGACACTAACACTTAACGGCCACTGTTATCAAAATTTTCAAAGAGTGATAAAAGTTTCTAAAATAAATCTTCTATTAAAATGTGGAAAAATAAATGTAGATTTACGAGCAAACAAAAAAGTTCTAAGCAAACAAATTTTAGGAACTCCCTGTATAGCATGGTTTCCGCGGTCCGATCGAAGTGACAAATTGTTTAAAGAATTTAATTGATGTTAGTTTAGGCTATACAAAATTGCAGCACTCTACCATGAACGGTATTGAAAATATTTAGAAAAATGTGTTAAAATTTCTTAACTTTGATGGCCTGTATCTTGGTCATTTGAAGATTTTATAATAATTTTATTACGTATCATCATCATTTTCTTTCTAGTATATGTGGTTAATTTTAGTCCCCGAGTCACAGAAACACCCTGTATGTACAGGATTATTCACGCTATACGGCACGGAATATTGTGGCCAAAATACGTGACTTTCAAAAAGTTTCGCTTTGGGACTATATGGGGGTCTATTAGGGCTACTTTTTAAAATTAATTTCATAACATACAGGGTGTCCCAAAAACTCTAAAAATATCAAAGTTGTGTTTTTTTAATGGAACACCCTGTATATTATTGTATTTTTAGATACTTCGATCAAAATAAGTGTGTGTTTTAATAAATTCCTAAATGGATGTCATATGACCTTAAACAACTGCTAAATAGGAAGAAATTGGCACATGTTCGTTATAACAGACTGCTCAATATGACGACTACTTGTTGTTTAAATCGCTGCGTAATCAATGCAAAATATTATCTAGCAATCTATATAATAATTACATAGCGGTTTTCGAATCTAAGTTGAAAAATAATCCGAATTTTTTTTGGAAATATGTCAAAAATCTGAAAATTGAAGATGGTGTACCCGCTCTAATAGAATATGGAACGAAGACATGTTCACATGGTGCCGACATTTTGAATCTATTTGCAGATTATTTTAGTACAGTTTACACTGATGAGTCAATGACTTCTGTTAGTGAATTATGAAGTAACTATTCGCTTGTAAATGATTTGAAACTGGTGACTTCTAAAGAAGAAATTTTCAAAAAAATTCTTAACCTTAAGCCTAGTATAAGTCCAGGATTAGATGGTCTTACCAGCTGCTTATTGTTGAACTGCATTTATTCTAATAGGTGGGGCAAAAGTCCCGCTACCATTTTGATTGCGCGCCATCTTGGTTCTGTGACGTTTAGCTCAGTTTTACTTTAACCATTGTGTTGTGTAGACGTTCAAATTTTATTATGGATAAATATACGCCACAAGAACGAGCAGAAATAGTGACAATATTTATTGAAAATAATCGTTCCATTATTGCCACTCAGCGGAAATTGCGTCAAAAATATCCTAATCGTTCAGTGCCTCACAAAACCACAATTTATCGTTTACATGCGAATTTTCGACAGCAGACAGGCCTCGTTCTGGAAGACAACGGACGTCTCACAACGCTGAAAATGTGGCTCTGATGCGCAATAGTGTTGCAGAGTCTCCAGAAACATCAATTCGAAGACGTGGTTCCCAGTTACACATTTCTGCACGCAGTTTAAGGCGAATTTTGAAAACTGATTTGAAAATGTTCCCGTACAAAATTCAATTAGCTTAAAAATTGCTACCGAGAGAGCATGATCAACGAGTTGAGTAGAGTAATGCAATCCTAAGGCTGTCTTGTGAAATTGAAGATTTTTCATCTAAATTGAAAATGAGCGATGAAGCCCATTTTCTTCTCAGTGGTCACGTCAATAAACAGAACAGTCGGTTTTGGGGAACACACAATCCTCAATTAATTCATGACACATCATTGTATCCACTAAAAACAACTGTATGGTGTGGTATTCATGCTGGAAACATCATTGGTCTCTATTTTTTGATAATGACCAAGCTGTTGGAGTAACTGTTAATGCTGATCGGTACCAAGATATGATTCGAAATGTTCTTGTACCTGAAATGGAAAAGCAAGGACTAGAAGACATGTGGTTTCAACAAGATGGGGCCACAGCACACACAGCTCATTCAACAATTCAATTATTGAATGGCGTTTTTCCACGAAAACTAATTTTGCGAGGTGGCGATTTAGCATGGCCAGCCAGATCTCCGAATTTAACAGCAGCAGGCTTTTTATTATGGTATTTTTTTAAATCAAAAGTTTATGTGAATAAGCCCCAAACGATTCAATATCTTAAAGACAATATCCGTCACGAAATTGAAGAAATTCAGCCTGATATGTTGAAGGATGCCATGAAAAATGCCCTAAAAGGAGCCGAAAGTTGCATAGCGAATCGCGGTCACCATTTAGCCGATATAATTTTCCAATCATAACGAAAAAAAAAACGTAAAGACCAAATAAACTTTTTATGAAAACCAAACATACTTACCTTTTCTTTGAGCAAAGTTATAGGCAATCAAAATTGTAGCTGGACTTTTGCCCCACCCTGTATATGCAGTCCTTTATATGATATATTAAGTAGTAAAAAAAAAGACCTTTATTGGCATATAATCCATTACACATATCATCTTTCGTACGTACTAATTACATATCTACCCCAACCCAGCGCCCCCCCCTTCTACCTCCTCTTCTCATTTCTCTCTCCCTCCCCAACTTCTCCAAAGTTCTTACCCCCGCCCCATCCTCTCTCATCCACTCCATCACCCTTCTACTCCCTTTCGCCCCCATCCATTCCTCCTTCACCCCTACGCATTCCTCCGCCAAATGCCTCCACGTATCCTTCCCATGCTCACACAATACACACCTTCCATACTCTTCCCCCATCCATATCTTCCTTCCTCTCTCTTCCGATCCACACCTCGCCCTTGCCACAATCACCCTATCTTCCCTACTCCATCCCCTCTCTATCAAATATTTCGGTACCCTTCCATACACCTGCCACCTCCCATACATATCATTGTACTCGCTTCTCTCTATCCACCCTTGCCTTTCCTGCCCTTCCACCTCCTTCCCTTTCTCCCTCACCCACTCGTCCACCTTCACCCCGTTCCCTATCCATTCCATTACTTTCGCCTCTGACTAACCTATCCTCTCATACATTTTCCTCCTCCCCCCCTCCATCTACCCTCAACCCCACCCACGCTTGACAACCATATATCCTTCACCAATCTCTCTTCCCCCAATTCCCACAACCTTCTCTCATACCTCACCACCCTCACCATTGCCTCGCATTCTAACCTCTCTCTATTCGTGTCCTGAAGCACTATGTAACTGGGCGCGGACCTTTCCACCCCCAACATGCGCTTCAGGAACCACATCTGCTCCCTCCCTATACATTCATACCCTCTCGTCCCCCATACTTCCACTCCATACATCATTACCGATCTCACACACGCATCCCATATCTTACACGCCACCCTCACATTATTCCTCATCCACTTCCCCCATGCCATTCCCCAAGCCTTCCTCGCCTTACTCTGCACCCACCTCACCTGCTCCTCATATCCTCCCGTCCCTTTAAACCAAAACCCTAAATACTTAAAACTTTTAACCCTCTCAATAATCCCCCCCTTCCATTCCAACTCTTTCACCTTTCCCTCCCTCCCTTTATTCCTGAACCTCACCCATTTCGTTTTCTCCACATTCACACTCATTCCTCTTCTATCCATGAACCTCTCCGCCCTTTTCAACATCGCTCTCATACTCTTTCACTACTCCCCCCTTCTGCCCTTTCCTCATCACCTCTTCCATCTCACTCATATAAACATTAAATAACAGTGGGCTTAGCGGGCACCCCTGCCTCAATCCCTCCCACGTCCTACTATTAAGTAGTATAAGTGTAGTATAGAAACTAAGTTACATACAACCAATCTACAAACGTCATCTGGTTTCAAATTATAGAGGCTTTTATCTACAGTCTATTATACCCAAGATATTAGATAGTATAGTCGCCAAACAGATTCATTGATTCAAAATAAATTTTATCAGATAAACAACATGTATTTGTACATAAACGTTCAACAGTCTTAAATTTTTTGTGTTATACACAATATTTATCTAATGTCATAGAAAAGAATAATCAAGTTGATTCCATATATTTAGACTTTTCTAAGGCTTTCGAACGAGTTAATCATACCATTTTAATCAATAAACTGCGAACAATTGGTTTCAATGAGTTAACAGTACGTTGGATTTCGGCATTTCTACAGAATAGGTCCCAGTTAGTAAAGATAAATCAAATAATTTCTGACTCTATACACGTTAGTTCAAGTGTTCCGCAAGAAACACATTGTGGTCCTATATTATTTCTATTATTTGTTAATGACCTTGAAAATGTTATTGGTAACACTGAATTGTTGTTGTAGGCCGATGATGTAAAGATTTTTAGAACTGTTCAACCATTAGAAGACTGCGCCTTACTACAGAGTGACGTAAATAATATAAGTGATTGGTGCCATGCCAATAAATTATTTTTGAATATAGATAAATGCAATATGGTGTTATTCACTCGTAAGCGTGCATGTCTTGGTTTCCAGTATAAAATTGGAGATAATATACTTCCGAAAGTAATCGAAATTAAAGACTTGGACTTGCAGAGTATATAGCGGAAGTTTTTGAGGTCGATAGAATACAAATTAGGTAGAAACCATAAACAAGGTATAATGGAAGAACTAAAATTGAAATATTTAGCAGATCGCCGTCAAATTAATGATTTATGTACTTTGCATAAACTGATTAATGGAGATATAGAATGTGCAAAACTTCTACTTCATATTGATTTTCTTTCTTCCAATAATGATCGTCGACTAAGGACAGTGCCAATATTCCGTTTACAGGCGTTCTCTTCAAATTTACGCAACAACAACCCTTCCACTAGGATGATGAGATCGGCAAATACTTTCAATAGCCAACCTTGGTTCGATTTATTCGATTCAAAATTTGAAAATTATAAATTATCATTAATAAAGTATTATTAAAAATTGGTATATTATAGTATTATATTATCATTCTATGCACGATAATTATTTAATTATTGTACAATTAGTAATTGTTAATAACTGTATTTCATTTTTTTTGTTGATATTATTTTAAGAATGACGTATGTGTTATAATCCGTAATGTATTATAGTTTCTTTTCTCTATTTTTTGTAAAAAAAAGGTTTCCCGTATACAAATAAATAATTTAAAAAATAAATAAAATTCCATAATGTTTAGATCCAATACGTTATTAACAATCCATTGATGCAGTTTGAATAAATCTTGCTGAAGAAGTGAACAATCTTCAATAATAGCGATTTTCCTAAATATTTTTAAGTCATCTACATAGAGTAAACAGTCCAAAACAAATTGACTAATTACATCGTTGAAAAATAGTAAAAATAACAGCGGACCGAGATTGGATCCCTTGGGAAGACCGCTTGGACTTCATGGATTGGTAGTCGATATAAGCTACTCTATTAGATAAATAATTTCCAATTAATTCAATTAAGTTGTCTCCAAAGCTAAAAGTCTGTAATTTTTTAACAAGCAGTATGTGCTATCTCATGAAAGGCTTTTGAAAAATCGGTAAAAATCACATCCACTTGATACCGTTTATCTAGGGTACATGATTTAAAGTCTCTGAAATTGCATAAGTTTGTAGCTGTTAATTTATACTTAACAAATCTGTGTTGGCGTGGAGTTAAATAAAGGTAGCACTGATTATGTATTGCCTTGTATAAAATTATTTCAAACACTTTTGCAAAATTTGAAATTATCGATATGGGTCTGTAATTCACAACATTATGGATTCCCTTTCCTTTGTGAATAGGATTTTCGACATTTTCCAGGCATATCGCGAATTCTTTAGAATTTAATTATGTAATACAAGATTTGCATTAATGCTAAATTATTAATAAATTCATAACAATCTGCAACTTAAATTTTATTATATATCCTGTTCGCACTCTCAATCCCCGAAACGGGAATCCGATTTTCCCACAATTATACATCACCGCCCAATTAGGCGCGCACAGGATAGATAACCCTATCAATAAATTATTAATTAAATTTGAATATTAAACGTTAATTACGGTTGACAAAATTAAAATAATTTTGATTTAGTGCACCAATTACCCGAGACCAGTACCGGTTAGGAGTGTCTCGCGTGTTTGTTTCTCTTGAGAGCTTTATGTGAGCGCAAATAATTTATATGAGATTAGAGGACGTGGAATTCCTCCGCTTCAAATATTTAGGGAACGATAACCGAGATTTTTATTTTACAGTTCCGCGCCGCCGTTTAATAACACGGCTCGAAAATTCTCGATTGAATAATATCGCGTTAAGAATATTATTTTCAAGGTACTCCGTAAAAATATCGGTAGTAATTTTATGTATTTATGCCAGGTGTCGTAATGGACGGGTTGCCATAATTGCTTTGTATATCAAGGGAGTATATTTAACTTTTTTATCGTAATAATAGTTGCGACCGTTAGTACCTGGTAATTCATGATATTAACACCAAATTAAAATATTTACTTGTTTACTATTTAAGGGTACTATATAAAACATTTTTAAAATTATTCTTCATTATAGTAGTCAGAAAAGTATCGATAAAACCATGATATACGTATGACGAGTATTTCGGGAATGGATAAGAATGAAGAAATTAATCATGGCACATGGGTTTATTGTTTCTAGAAATATCCTACACTTTTGCAGGCGCTTGAATAATAAAATAGCTGTCAAAGTAGTTGAAAGTTATATCTAAAAGTTTGTAAATAATAAAGTTTAAAGGTTTTACAATTTTTCTTTTTGTTTCTTTCAAACTAAGCACTTGATAATTCTTTACCTATTACAGCAAGTTCTCTTTAATTTTTAGCGATTTTGCATCATTTCTAGCTTAAGTTGCTTTAACCGTTCTTTGAATTTCTGTTTATTCAATCGTTCTTATATTTTTAGATTCATTATATTAATGTATTCTAAATCCTTTTTCGAGATGCCTAATATTTCTTAGAATTTCCTGATTTCTTTAAATATTCTATAATTTTTCATAAAGTTTTCTTTCCACCATTTGTTCTTCATATTTCGAGAAAATTTTAAACATTTCTCAAATAATTTTAAAATTCCATCAAATTTGTTTCCATATATTTAGAATTTTTAAGAATTTGAATTGTTGTCGGGAGTTCTAAAATATTTACTTACTTCTTTTCCATTTTTAGAGAATGTTTACCATTGAAAAAATAAAATTTCTAGCAATTTTTTTTTAATTTGTAAGATTTTTTAAAGATTTCGCTTTTTCGTTTTCTTCAGATTTATAGAATTTTCCAATAGATTATTTTCCATACTTCTAAATTGTCCATGAATTGCTGTTTCAAATTAAATAAGGTGAACAAATTTTGTTCGAAAGTTCTCTGATATTTAACATATTATATTTGTAAAAAAAATCCACCATTACTTGCTTGAATTTCTCCTTCATGTTTAGAGTGTTTTTATTATTTCCTGCTCGAGTCCTTCTAACCGTTTTTTAAATTTCTCTTTTTTTATTCGATGGTCATTATTTCAAAGAACTCTAAACGCCTTTTCTGAAGATTTCTATAATTTTCTAGAATTTCGTAGCCATTTTTTGTCCAAAAATCTAGTACCATCCAGATTTTCCTCTTTCAGAATAACTAGGATTTTTTTCTTTTGGATTTAGAGGATTTTCCACCATTTTTTCTTTAATTTCCAAGAATTTTCAACAATTTCTTATTTAATCTTATTTTAAAATTCTATCCATTTTACTTTAGGATGTCTATAATTTTTAGGAATTTCTCTTTCAAATCTCTCTTGAATTTTCGTGGGGAGTTCTTAAATTTGTTAATGACTTCTTTTCTATTATTTAAATAATTTTTCAACATTTCCTAAAAAGAAATTTTGCAGCAATTTCTTTTCTAAAATTTGATATTTTATTTAAGGGTTCTAGATTTTTCGTGAAATTTTTCTTTCAGTTGTCTAGGTATTTCTAACAATTTCACTTTCATATTTCTAAAATTTTTCATAAACTGCTCTTTCAAATTACGTTATCTTTCCTTAGAGGTTATATAATTTATCAGAAATTCTATTTTTAGATACGTTTTAAATTCTTCTAACCTTCTTTTGAACGCTGTACGTTTAGAGATTCCTTGCTTTAGCCTATTAAAAACATTCCATCAGTTTCTCTTCCAGATTCCTATAATTTTTATAAATTGCTTTTATGTTAAGGAAGGATGTTAGATGAAATTGCGGGTTGGGGAGGTGAATAAAGTTTCCATAAGCAACTCGGTTATTCAGACACATTAAATTTATTAATTTTTCATATATACTACTACACCACCGCGGCCCTTATCCAAAAATATTTTTTCCAAATTCCTAGAATTTTATTCAAGAGTTCTATAGTTTTCCATCAAAATGTTTTTCACATTTTTAGAATTTTCCACAATTTTTCTTCATTTTTTTTTGAGAATTTGTTTCCATTCCTTGTTTAATCTTATTGAAAGATTCGATCAGTTTCTCTTCTAGATAGTTAGAATCTCTTTTTACATTATCTTCCAAATTACGTGAAATTTCATCAGGGGTCCTACAATTTTTAGTAACTTATATTTTGTCACCCTTTCTTGCTTGATTTATTAGAAAATTTCCAGTAATATCTCTTCTAAATTTTGATTTTTTGTTCGATGGTCCTGTACATTTACAGATTCATTCTCTTCAAAATTCTCTAATCACTTTTTCTCCAGATATGTAGAATTTTGCAGTATTTCTTGTCCCATTTTGTCAAGTATAGTTGATGCTTGAAGCCATTACTTTGTGATACATTTAAAAAAAAAAGAGGACAAAATGAATTTCATTTAACCTCCTGTTTTTCAAAATTCAAGTGTTATGCAGACAGATTTTGCTTTAAGGGTTCTAGACTTTCTCATTTTTTCTTCCGAATCTAAATATTTTCCACAATTTGTTCTTCAATTTTTCGAGAATTTTCCACTGTTTCTTGATTAATCTTATTATAAAATTTTATCAATTTCACTTCCAGGCATCTAGAATGATTAGGATTTTCTTCTTCAACTTACTTGAATTTTTGTTAGGGTTTTACATTTTTTGAGTATGTTCTTTCCCATTTTTCGAGAATTTTTCAACACTTTTGAAACACGATTGTTTTGGCAATTCTTTTCTCTATCGTTAGACCTTTTATGTATATATATTTGTCTCATACGTGAAGCTTAGTATGGTAGACCAGATGGATGAAATTTCATTCAATTCTGAATCCTGCCTTCGGATTCTTCATTTCGTGTACTAAGAAATTTATTTTGTTTACTCCTGTTATTAAGTAATTTTAGAAAGAAGAATAAAGTTTATTATTTTTTTTTGTCCACATCTTGATTTGTGAGCAGCGTCGACTACGGTGGTCATTGGCTAGCTCGGAGTAGCGATTGCCAAATTTCTTTGTGTATATTTATTAATTTAAAAAAGTGTAATACATTTCGGTGTTAACTACCATCTCGTAGTATGTTCTTACTATCTCCTCTTAAGTTGCATGCGCTTCTGTAAGGTTCGAGATTTTCACAGTCTTCCAGTATATGTCGACTTTTCTTACATTGGGGGCATATTGAAGCTTGCGTCCCAAAACGAGATGTGTCAGTCTTATAGTTCCTATTGATAGACGTGTTAATATAATCTGGTCTCTTCTGTTTGGGTTGTGATAGGCATGGCCTGATGTCAGAGTGCCAGGATTGCGATGTTTGCCATTCTTCTAACCATTTATTCCATACATGCTTGTTTACTTCTATAAGTGCTTCCTTGATGTTAAGTTCGGTAGGTAGGTTTAACTCGTTTAATAGAGTATGTAGTAAATATGTTGTTGGAATAGTTTTGGTTTGGGTGTGTTGATATCGTGCTAGTATATTAGGGTTCTCAATTTTGTTCTTTAGTGGGTGGTTATCTTTTTTAATGGTTCTAATTGCATATCTTAGATCCTAGGGCTGTAAGCATTAGGCTGTTTAATTTTTGCAAGTGAGATTTTGCAGCTTTTCCATATACGACTGCTCCGTAGTCTATACGAGAGAAAATTAAGCTGTTAATTTTTTGCAGAGTGTTCGTTTTTCTCCACTCCAATTATAGTGACTAATTACTTTTATTTGATTGAGCAGTGACGAAAGTAGAACTTCTAGGTTAGCTATATGTGGGACGTACATTAATTTGCTGTCTAAAGTGAGACCTAGGAATTTCACGTTTTCTGTATATTCTATATTTATGTTGTTTAATTTTAAATGAGGTATGTTGTGGGCACTTCTTAGGCGACAGAAATGTACACATTGTGTTTTACTTTCCGAGAGCGTTAGACCACATAATTCTGCTGTTCTTGCAATTTTGTCGTTGGCATTTTGCATATTGTAATGCATGTCTTCATCTTTTCTCTCTGTGGTTATCAGTGTCAGGTCATCCGCGTATAGTGATGGGGTGACATTTAAGGGCAAGTTGTCTGCGATATTATTTATTGCTATTATAAATAGCGAGACGCTTAATACAGATCCTTGTGGTGTTCCATTTTTTTGAGGGTATGAGTTTGATAGTTTGGTTCCTACTCTTACTCTAAGTGTTCTATTCGACAGAAAGTCTTTTATTACGAGAGGTAGGTGTCCCTTTAGTCCCCATTTCTCTAATTTAATGAAAATTCCGTTACTCCAGATGGTATCGAATGCTTTCTCCATATCGAAGAAAACTGCTAGGGCGTGGTTCCTTTGGCAAAATGCTTCATTTAGATCATGTACTATTGCAACTAGTTGGTCGGTTGTAGAGTAGCCTTTACGAAAATCAGCTTGGTAAGAGCTTATGAGGTTATTCTCTTCTAGAATGTTTGTCAATCTGGTGTTTATGAGTGATTCGTATATTTTTCCAAGACATGATTTAGCGAGATCGGGCGGTAATTTTCTAGTTTACTGGGGTCTTTTCCTGGTTTTGGTATAGGGATTATATGCGCTTCTTTCCAGTTTGAGGGGTAAGTACTATTGGTATATAGGTCATTAAGGAATGTAAGAATTTTTTCTTTTACAGGTGGGAGTAGATTGCGGATCATGGTGTACGTGATGTTGTCAGGACCGGGACTGGTTTCTTTTGTGCGGGAAAGCACATGGGAGAGTTCTTCCATTATAAATGGTTGCTTGTATTCCTCGCTATTGTTTCCTTTAAATTGTAGAGGCAAGTTTTCTGATTGTTTTATAATTTCTTTAAAATTATTTGTGTATTTTGGGCCATTTGATACCTCGGAGTACATGGTTGCAAATAGCTCGGTTGTTTCTGTGGGATTGCTGTATGTTTGGCCATATTTGATTATTATGGGTAGTCGTGGTGGAGGCTTGTTTCCTACGATATTTTGGACGTGATTCCAGACCTGGCGGATTGGAGTTGATTCATTTACTGATGACACATATTGTTCCCATGACCTTTGTTGGGCTTATTTTTTTAATCGTCTTCCTTTAGCGCGTAATCTTTTGAAGGCAATTATATCATTTATTGAACGGGTTCTTCGGTATTTGTTAGGCAATTGCTCCTTCTGCTTATTCAAATTGGCAATTTCTTCATTCCACCAGGATTATTTCTTTTGTACTGTGGTTTACTTTTAGGAATACTTTTGAAAGCTGCTAAGAGAATCTGCTGTGTTGCATGGGTCGGAGAAGTTTTATGTTCCGTTTGAAATTCCAGGTTTGCAAGGCATTTATTAAATTGGTCCCAGTTGGCTTTTCGCGTAAGAAATTTTTCTCTGCATTCGTAATCGTACCTTGCTATGTTAAGGTTGATAACAATTGGGAAGTGGTCACTATGATGTAGTTCATCAATTATATTCCACTGAGTTAGTGCTACTAATGAGGGTGATGCGAATGTGAGGTCTATTGCACTTAGTTTACCGCTTCCTGAGTTGAAGTATGTAGGACGTCCATCGTTTAACAGTATTAAGCTAGATCCACTAATGATATCCTCAAGATCCCTGCCTTTTAAGTCGTTAGTTATGGAGCCCCATAAAGTATTGCAGCAGTTGAAGTCGCCGGCAAGAATTGTAGGGTTGGGGATTTGATTAATAACTGTTTCCACATCGTCTTTATTCCATCGTTGGTCGGGTAAGTATATGTTTGCTAGGTTAAATTTAGTTAGGAGCGAGATTTCTACAATAATAATTTGAAGGCTAGATTGAGTTGCCACTTCTTTGCATGGGATGTTATCTCTTACTAGAGTAAGGACACCGCCATGTGCTCGGCCGTTTGGTTGAATTGTTGCTTGTTTCGAGAAGGATTTATATCCTTTGAAGTAGAAATTTTTATCGGTGTGGATATGGCTTTCTTGAATTAATATTCAAGTAGGTTGATATGTGTTTATTAGTGATCATAGTTCGTCGTATTTCGAGTTTATTCCTCTGGCATTCCATTGAAGAATGTTTTCATATGTGTTTATTTTATTCATTGTGTTATATTTATGTTTGTGTTTGTTTTAGTTTTTCTTACTTCTTTTTTGTATTTTGTCGCACGTAGGTTGTTACTGCCGGATTTTTCCTTAAGTTAATACGAGGTACTCCCACTTTCCAACCTTTAGCGTTTTTCTTTTTCGGTTGTTCTTCTTCTTCAGTGGGGTCACTTTCATTGTAGGAATCGTCCTGGATATCCTGTTCTTTCCAGCTTAAAGGTGGGTGGTTTATTTTTAGTGGTTGTGGTTTTATTGGTTGGGTTTTCTGGGAAGGTGGGATAGGTGATTAGGGTTTATGTTGGTTTTTGCTTTGTCAGCAAACGTTTTATTCTTCTGCACAAAATATTTGCTGGTTACAATTTGCCTCGCTTCCTTAAAGCTGATTTCTCGTTGAGCCTTTACTTTGCAAATTTCCTTCTCTTTTTGGAATACCTCACATTCATTGTATGATTATATGATGCATGTTCCTTATTGCAGTTCACACATCTAGGTGGGTTGAGACATGGATCTTCCTCAGTATTTTGTGCTTCTTTGCCACACTTGCACATATCCTTTGCTGTGGATTTCATCGCAGTATGTCCAAAGCCGTGGCATCTGAAGCATTTCAGTGGTCTTTGGATGAAGGGTCTTACTTTAAGGTTTAGGTATGCCGCTTTAATGGAGTCGGGGCGTCTGCTTTTGTTAAACGTAAGTTTGATTGATGAAGTGTTTATAATTTGATCACATTGTTTCCTTGCCAAGCGCTTTACTTCAATAACACCTTGATTTTTCAGTTCTTCTTTTAATTCGTCTTCGGAGCAGATATCCAAGTCAGTACTGCTTATAACACCAGTTGATTTGTTCATTCTATAATTAGATGTTATTTTTGTTTCATTACCTTTTATATTTACCAGGTTTTTAAGTGTGTCGAGTTGGTCTTGTGATTTAACTTTAATATTCAGGGAAGTTGAGCTAATTTTTTAATTCTTCTCCAATACATTCAAAAATCTTCCGTTGTATTAAAAACGGTGATATGGTTCCGAGGTCAGAATCTATAATTGATAAAATATGATGATGTTCGTTGAATTGTGGCTCATTTTTATATGCGTGGTCTTGTACGCGTCTTCTTTTTTGCCTTCTCTTAGGTGATTTTGCTTTTTCTGGAAACGTTGTGTCGGTTCCTGTTTTATATTCATTTTCACATGTCAATTCTTTATAGTTTTTGTTGTTTGTTTTTGTTGTACATTTATTTTGTTGTAAATTTTCCTCTGTTCTCAACCTATTGGGAGATATAAGAGTTTTCATGTTGCTCATTTTAAAAGGATATAAATCCTTCGTGTGAGCACCTTGAGCATTTTCAAATGCCACTTGATTGGGTTGCGAATAGTTGTCCACAGCCCCCCAAGGGTTCTATAATTTTACAATAATATTTTATTCCCACAATTTTAGTATTTTTATCATTTTTCTTCAATTCTTGAAAATATTTCACCATTTCTTGTTCAATCTCCCTGAAAAATTCCGTCAGTTTTTATAATCTTCTATGACTTGATAATAACAATAGGTCTGCAGAAATACCTACTGTAATTTTAGTTTTTGGATTTGTCGATAACGGTCAGATTCTCTACCAAACATCTGTAATTTTGCCTGCTACGCGTGGAGTAGAGATGAATAATGTCACTGATAATGAAGCACCTGTTGGTGAGAATATACTTAAGCTACAAAGAAGCCTAGTTAGTTTCGACTGATCCAATTCTTGTGATAAGGACGAGTGTGATCCACCGAGTATAGTAATTTCTGGCATAAAACGTAAACAGAATCAGCGCGTTATCATTGGAACAAATTCTATGGCTAACGAATCGAATTCCTCATATGGATTTCAATCAAGTTCTGTCAAGAAAAAATGGCTTCATATTTATAGAGTGCAGCCAGATATTGAGCCAAAGATTATTGCGAATCATGCTAAAAGGATTTTAAATTTAAATCATCATCATTTAAAATTGGAATTGATGAGCCTCATTTCGATACTTTATTTGATTCATCTAAATGGCCCCAAGGTGTAGCATTTAAAGAATTCATTCCTTCTCGTAAACACCATTTTCATACAACAATATTACAAACAAATCAAATGTGATCAATAATACCAAACGTAGCCTATCTGTAATGTACCAGAATGTTAGAGGCCTGAGAACTAAATTATTTGATTGTTATAATTCTGTATTGTCTAATGACTATGATGTCATATGTGTTTCCGAAACATGGCTAAATTCTGATATCACAAACAATGAAGTTATTGATGATCGATATAATTTGTACCGTTGTGATCGTAATCAGTCAACGTCTATCAACTCCAGAGGTGGGGGCGTTTTTATCGCAGTGAAAAGAATTTTCACGTCTTCCTTGATTATCGTGGACTCTGATGATCGAGAAGAAATCTCGATTTCTGTCAATGATAGTAGTATAATTGGCTGTATCTACATCCCTCCTGGATCCCCTTCGGAGATTTATGCTGGACATGTTAGCGCATTGTCTGACATAATTGATCAACACCAAGAGTCCGATATACTGGTCGTGGGTGATTACAAAAAACCGCATGTGAAGTGGATTATGGAAACTGATTGTGTCGGCTTTTTACCTATAAATATGGATAGTGAAAGTGCGCGTCTCTTGTGTGATGGATTTATTAGTAGCGGCATACACCAATTTAATAACTATATTAACTGTTGTGGAAATGTATTGGATCTCGTGTTCTCTAATGTTTCAACTTTAACTTGCACCAATTGCGATCCAATTGTTAACTGTGATGTTTATCACCCGCCATTGTATATAGATTTTAATGTACATTCTATTTCATCAATATCAGAAGATTCATTTTATATAGATTTTGCCAACTGTGATATTCCCAATATTTGTAATTATATTAATAATATTAACTGGATTGACACACTTAGGTGTAACTCTTTGGAATCAGATATAGATGTTTTCTACAGAATTTTAAACGAAGCTATTTACTAAGCGTAAGAAGTCACAATCTCATTTCCTGCCTGGTTTTCGTTAGACCTAATTAGGTTAATTAAACAAAAGCGTGCTGCCCATAAATAATTTAAGACAACGGGCTGTAGAAATGACTACATCACTTTCTCAAATTTAAGAAGTGTCTGTAAAGAACCGATTGTTAGTGATCATTTGAATTATATTAAGGAAGTTGACATGAATATACCCAATAATATTAATACATTTTGGAAATACTGTAAATCCAAAGCTGGTAGTGGTGGTGGCCTTCCTTGTAGCATGTCTAATGGGTCCATTGTTGTTAATTCAAAATTGAACATTGCTAATCTATTTTCAGATTATTTTCAAGATTCATACTCTAATCATTCTAATATAGGTCCCGAAATTAAGGTGACCGATAGCATAAATTTTAGTTTTTTGCAATTCACAGAAAAATACATTATTTAATGCTTATTGGAAATTAATGTCAATGGTGCACCAGTTCTGGATGGAATACCTCCATCTTTGGTAAAAGCATGTGCATCTGCTCTTTCCCTACCTATTACCTTACTTTTTAACCGGTCTCTTAAGGATGGTTTATTTCCTTCTCTTTGGAAACCTTGTTTTATTATCCAAGTCCATTCTTTAAATCTGGCATTAAGAAACTCGTGAATAATTACCGAACGGTTACCATCCAATCATGTATTCCCAAAATATTGGATAAATTGGTTGCCAAATACATGATGCTTAGTTTTAAATCTTTAATTTTCGAGCAACAACATGGATTTATCCATGCAAGGTCAACGGAATCTAACTTGTTTTTGTATACTAACTTTATTTATGATACTTTTGACGAAGGGGCAATGGTGGATTTATACAGACTTTAGTAAGGCGTTTGATAGAGTCAGCTACTGCAGACTTCTGTATAAACTGCAAATGTATGGAGTGAATGGTTGCATGTTAGAATGGATTTGATCCTTTATAAGTGGTCGACATCACATTGTGAAGATTTATAATACGGTTTCCAGTACTGCAGTACATGCGACCTCGGGTGTGCCCCAAGGGTCACATCTGGGTCCATTACTATTTATCCTTTTTATCAATGATATCAATTTTTACTTTACGCTGATGATATGAAACTATATCGTAAAATCGCTATTTTTGAGGATTGTTGCACCTTGCAGGAAGACAGACCATATAGAACATATATGTTTCTCAAGAAAACTTGGCAATTTTATTCCCTATACATATTCTTTGGACAACCAAAGGTTGGACAAAGTTGATACCATCAAGGATTTGGGTGTGATTTTTGACACCAAACTTAATTTTAGGGAACATGTTGGCTTGGTTACAGCAAAATCACTAAAAATGATTGGCTTTATACGAAGGATACCCTTAAAATTTAAATGATTTCGTACATACATAACGCTATATAGTGCTTTAATAAGGTCAATTACTAATTATTGCTGTATAATTTGGTCTCCCCACTACCAATACCATATTGATAGAATTGAAGATATACAGCGTAGGATGGTCAAAATGATTTGTTTTCGAACAAACGTTTTTTATGATCCTATCAACTATGTTTTACTTCTGTCTTATCTTGGTTTACTCCCGCTTTACAAACATAGAATTTATTTTTATTTGTGTTTTGCCTACCGTGCACTAAATGGATTAATTTACGACGAGGTGCCAAAAACTTCTTCATAGTGAATTTCATAAGATGATCATACATATTAATTCTTATTGAGAGTTAATTGAAGTTGTTGGCATCTCATTAAACACATTTAAAAGAATGTGCCAAAAAACTGTTGAGGACAAGACAACTTAATTGTAGTTAATATATTTATTATTTTTATACCTATTAATTTGTTTACTTATTGTAATTGATATTATCTTTACATCATCTTGCTTTAAAAATAATTCTCCAGCAGCCTTTCTTCTTAATTATATAACGTTTTTCATAATAAGCTCTACTAAATGATTTTTTTTTTTCGGTTTTACAGATTTTTTACCATTTCTTGCTTAAGTTTTTCTAACCGTTTTTCAAATTTCTGTTAATTTTTTTGTTTGTTAGTCATGATATTTACAGATTAATTTTTTCAAAATACTATTTTGATGGCTTTTGATAAAAATCTAGTATTTTTTGCTCATATTTAAAATTTACTTTAAAGTTTATATTATTTGCAGCATTTTCCTTCTGTATTTTTAAAATTTATTCTTCAATATTTCAAAATTTTTCCATCGTTTCTTGAGAGTGAGAGAGAGAGAAAGAGAGAGATAATAACGTTATTTGGACTGTTTGGGCTATCGATCTTCGATGTTTCTGCCCTGTCTTAACTTAAATTTATGTAAAAAGCCAAGAAAAAATTGCTATCTAGCTTAACTGTCCGGGTAATACATGCTAATGAATTTATGAAGAGTGATTGATGATTATTAGTGTTAAGGGGGGTTATGAGGAGTGTAGAATTTATTGAGGAGGATTGCATTGAAGAGATTGTTGGTTAAAGCTATTTATACGTTAGACCCATTCTTGATTATTTTAAAATGTATCTAGAATGTTGTGTAGGAATTACTCTTGAATTTTCGTCGGGGGTTCTACAATGTTTCAGTAATTTCTTTTCCATTTTTCGAAAATTTTTCACTTCTGTAAGTGTAAGATTTTTTAAAAACTTCTACAATTTTCCAGCAATTTTTTTTTTGATTTTTTTGAAATTACTCTTTCAAATTAAATGAATTTTATTTTTAGAAATTTTACACCATTATTTGCTAAAATTCTTCAAACTTTTCTTTGAAGTTCAGTTTTTTTCAGTTCAATCGCCCTGGACATTTACAAATGTCTTGCTTTTTCTTAAATTTCTCAAATTACTTAAATTTTTGTCAGGGATTCTACAATTCTTCAGAAACTTCTTTTCTAGTTTTCGAGGATTTTTTACCATTTCTTGCATTATTTAAAGATTTTTTTTGTATTTTTTTCTACGTTGTTAGAATTTAAAAAAAAATCTTTAGAATTTTAGAATAGTTTACAATTGTACCGTCACCTATTTTTTACGAATTTTTTACAATTTCTTGCTTTATTATAAATAATTTTCAGTAATTTTTCTTTTACATTGTAATATTGTTCTTCAAGGATTTTAGAATTTTCCAGAAATTTTCCATTAGAATTCTAGAATAATCTACAATTTTCAGAAACTTCTCTTCTAATGTTTGAGAATTATTTACCATTCCTTACTTAATTATAAAAAAATTCAGCAATTTTTCTTCTACGTTACAATGTAGAAGTAGTATTCTTCAAGGATTTGGAATTATTTTAAAATTTAATTTAGAATTCTAGAATAGCCCAATAATTTTTCTTTCGAATTTCTAAAATTTTTAGGCAATTACACTGCTAGATTTCTAGATATTGCGTGATTCCTCGAGAGTTAGAATTTAGAATAGTCCACAATCTTTCAGTTTCTGTAATTTTCGAGAATGTTTTTCCATTAACCATTTTCTACGCAATATTTTCAGCATTTTTTTCTTCTACATTGTAATATTGTTCTTCAAGGATATTAGAATTGTCCAAAAATTTTCTAATTAAGGTTTTTTGCAAATTTTAAGAATTTTCAGGCAGTTTAGATTCTAAATTGTGGCTCTTAACAGTTTAGATTGTCTGTGAGTACTTGTAGATGAACTCTTTTTGATAAAATCCTTTTACATTTTCTAGGGAGCACCAGCTTCTTAACCTCTTCGAAGATCAAATTGAAAATTTCGTTAAATGGTTGAAAACCTGGTGATTTGGTATTCTTCTGTTAGAAAATGTTTTCTTTTACGGTTTCTAAAACATCATGTGTCATTTGTTTTGTTTACAGTTACATGAAAAACTGACGCCTGCCAAGAAATTAAGGCGTGAACATTTCCATGTGATTATTTTTTAAGAATTTCGTCGTGGATTATTTCAACAAGAGTCAATCGATCAACTTATATTTTTTTGGCGATGAAGTACCATCAAAATCTACTACATATTGATGGTATATGGAATTCAATCATAGCCGTGTTCGCTTGGTGATAAATTTCGTGAAGGTCGTCCAAAATCGGTTATTAATGCTGTACATGATATTGCAATATTGTCATATGGTTTATCGTGGGGTTGTGGATTCTTGAGCATTAGTAGACGCAGCATACATTCAATATTGCATAACTATTTGTTGTCATTTCTTTTTCTTTGGATCCCACATAATTTAATAATACCTCAAACCTGGTGTATGACGTCCTGCTCCGGAAAGAGCTTCCAGGAGACGCAACACTGATTGCGTTCGCTGACCATCTTGTGTTGATCGCAAGCAGCATGTCTATGGACAGCCTCAAGGAGGGTGATCGAGTGGCTTAACGAGACCGAGCTGGAAGTGGCACCGGAGAAACAGCGGCGGCATGATTGTTCATCAAAAGTTCAGGGCGCCAATCAAGGGAGAAAATCCAGGTCAGGAATCAAGAGGTAGCGGTAGGGAAGACTATCAAGTACCTAGGAGTGATGCTCGAAGCAAACCAGGCGGCCATGGCAGCAGAAACGGCGACGAGAACAGAGGCGCGCCATCGCTGCCTGACAAATGCCCAATATCAGAGGGCCAGGATAGTGGCGACGCCGACTGCTGGCAACAGTGGCGAGGACCCAACTTTTGTACGCAGCCTTGGCGTGGGCAAAATGCAGTTGCCTGGCCAGGGACGTGATGTGGCTGCGCAGAGCGCAGCGGACAGATGCAATCCTCATCACGCGATCATAACGGATGATGTCGACCGACGCGGAAGGGGGGAGGACCAACGAAGAGTTGAAATGTAGAGCAGGAGAGGTGGGACGATGGAGAGAAAGGAGCCTGGACAAGGAGTCTGATGCCTCAGGTGAGGCCTTGGGTGGAAAGGAAGCACGGACAAACAAGTCACTTCCTAACAAAAATGTTAGCACGGGTGCATCTCAAGCTACCTTCACAAGATCAAGAAGGCAGAGAACAGCAACTGTTTCCATTGCAAGACGACGGTAAACAATGCGGACTACATCCTGGTGCAATAATTCAGATGGGCAGAAGATAGAAGGAGAATGGGAGAGGTTCTGGGAGAAACATCAAGAGAAGGCACTTTGGTGGACCACATGTTAGCGAGCGAAGAAAAGTGGGAAGCCGTGAAGAAGTTTGCTGAGATGGTGGACGCAGACGCAGAAAAGATGAGAAGAAGAGCAAGAATGAGGGAGGATAAAGTGGAAGTTGAGAAGGAAGAGGAAGCAGGGTAAACAGCCCGGCTGACTAAGACAAGGGGATGCTATTGAAGAATATCGAAAGATGCTGTCGGCAGTGTTTCGAAGGGGAGAAGGGGAGGGATTTTAGTGGGTAGAGGGTAGAGAAAAAACTACCGGGAGTCCCACACTAGCTATTATAAAGGAGTATAACAGGTGTTCATAAAGAATTTCCGTCCTCTGCAAAAAAGGTTACATAGGGTCCTAGTGCGATGTTAACTTCACGTGAAGTGCGACCTATCAGATTTATTGTTCTGCCCTTACCCAATCACTTTCCAAGCAATCCCACGTCCCCTATGAACCTGGTAACTTTCTTGGAGGTGAATCTGCTCACTTCTGCGTGAGATAATCGGTCTCTGTCCAAGTGTGAAAAACGCTTAGGGGCAATCGCGTCACAAGTCGGTCGTTTCATTCCTCTTTTTTCATTTTCCACAAATGGTACCGGAGGGTACAGTACCTTTTCATAAGTCTTCTTAAGTGAGTGTAAGCTTCCATTCTAAAATCAGATAGATGTGTGTTCTTTTGTAGTCCTTTTTTATATGAACCTGGGCACATCTTTCCAAGGCTATTTCAGCTTATAAGGCTGATGGGCCTTGTCCGAGAGAAAATTATTCCCTGTATGTAAGCCCGTATATACCTATGCCGAAGCCTAAACCACTTGTTTGAAGGAACTCTCTAAAAAAATAAGGAACACTAACCTTACAAAACGCATGAATCTCCACCAGGACTTTTTGAGAACTGATGAAGTCGAATTGATAGGTCATCTACCGCACAGACCTGATTTAATTTTTTAATCCCAGCAAAGTAAACTAGGTTGATACCCGAAGAAGCGTCGTTCAAAATGCATTTTTTGAAAGAAAAGTGATTCGCATACAAAAATGTATTGACCTTTATGGGAAATATTAAAAAAAAATAAACCCATTTAGGAGTATCCATTATTTGTTCTCTATTCCCGAAATATAAAAGGCAGCACTCGTATAGTCGAGCCATCAAGAGCTGACTGTAACTCATTGCTTCATATTGGATGAATCAAGTTTAACGTAAACGTATGTCCATAACCGAATTTGATACCTCGCTGATGCAGGAAATGTAAAAATTCTCGAATGTCATAAATACATATAAGAGAAATACGGTAATGTTTGTATATGCCAAAACGACGTAAATCATGCACAAGCGCGATCTAGGATGTACGTTTTACGTTCCTTTTCTTTAATGTGCAGACACACGTTTCGTCTTTCATTTCATTCTGCCCGGTCATTCTAGGATGATAATAGAACGAGATGGATATGAATTGCTATAAAATTCTTAGTAAAAAACTGCATGAGTCAGAGTCAGCTTTCGACGGCTCGATTCTATAAAGAATTTTAATTAGTATTTGAATAATCCACCTTTAACTAATTAACTGAAATAACATTGACAAAACATTATTATTGTCGCTGTTGACAGTTTCCTTTAATTTGTTGGCGGTTATCCATACAAACAGAGATCTAGTGCAACGCTAAAACAATAGATGTCACCTTTACGGTAATATCTTGACTGATTTGACCCAGAGAGCTAAATACTCCTAAATAAAACTCGGTTTCCCTATCTCCAACTGCACTACGCTGATCCACATTGATCAAAACCAGTGTGTAGATGCTGTTGACAGGGAACAATAATTAATGTTAACATTCGATGTTTCTTTTTTGGTCTTCTTGAAGAGTATAATAAAATAAATATGCGAAGAAAGGATATAGCAGTGTTATTTTTATTAATCTAAATATTTAAAAAGTATGAAATTTATTCAATTCAACGACACCTATTAACTAAATTAAGATGTAATAAAATGTATATAAATACCAGTACCTTAAAGTTTCAAGACATTTTTGTACTGACAATCGCTCCACTAAGTCTAATGCAATTTTGTCAAAAAATAGATTTTTTAGAACTATCAGAGCGTAACTAATTTTTATTGTGTGACCTTATTTGAATAAGATTTCATTTCTAATTTCGATTTTGCACGCAAATCCATAAATCCACATGGCGTTCCGTGCGCTCGCCTTCTTCGTAGAAAGTTGTCACCATTGCATTTTCGAAATTCGGCCCTAATAAAGCGTTGAAATTTGAAAGAATCAACATGCACGCATGACTAACTTTCTACACAGTCGGCAATCCTAGTAATTTATGTGAAATATTACGGCACGCCTTTGCCACGTTCTAAATGTACAATCTTCTTTAAATAACGAAATTGTTGCAATTATTCATGCGTTTATAGGCGCATGCACTCGTTACTTATTTCGTTCAAACCAAACTGTATTTATATTGCATGTAATAGCAATAATGCATGGCATGCGCATAACTAATGCACAAAAGGCGTATACAAATATCGCGGATAGCGTGAACGAATTAACCACCGCGGTGCTAACAGCGCATTGTCTCGGTATTTATTACTAAAGTGAATTTGTTATTGATGCTCTACAGTGATAATATCTGTACCTGTTCGATTATTGATACCCAGCCATTTCTTATTGGGATATTTTGTCCAAATACGGACTGGTGTGTTCAGAATGTAATGCGGACTGCTACATTTGTTTTGTTGACTTTAAATATTGAGCAGCGCATGCGTATTGGTATATAATGAGAGTCACATATTTTAGGATAATAGAATAATAAAGATTATATAAGTAAGATAGATATTCACTTATATAACATATTGGACATGTTTTACTGTCAAATAAACAAAAACAAAAATAAACAAAAATTAAATTTTAAAAAAATGCAGAAGGAAGAGGAAACACGGCAGGAAGAAAACAGAGAAGTAAATGAAAGAATAGAATAACGAAAATAAAATTAAAAAAACAAAGATGGAAAAAAGAAGACATCACGTCGTAGTAAAGGGTCTAAGGATGAATAACAAAGAAATGAAATTATAGGTTAAAATACAGGCTGCACATTAGGGCATAGGAACAGATATGGTTATAGAAGAGATCTAGTCGTGAAATAGAAGAAAAATTAATGAAAGTCAAAAGCATTCTTAAGGAATGATTTATGATGATTTAAGAAAAACAACTACAAATTTAAAAACAAAGTAAAAAGTATAGCAAAAGAAGAATTACAAAAAGGTAGGAGAGTCAAAACAGGATATCGGAAGCTGATAATTAATGACAACCAATACAAGTAGAACAAAAAAAGTAAATGGAATGTTTCTGACAAAGGAAAAAGATAATACGAAAACAAAAATGCAATAAAGCAACGCACTGGAAAGAAGATAATAAATCAAAAGGTTATGAATACGGACATGGATATGAAACAGAAAACTTAGGGGAAGGGAGAACAAAGCTAATCAAGAAGGATAGAATGTAATAAAGCAGAAATAAAAATAGGTACCTGGAAGAGTAAAAATAGAATTATTGGGAATAACTGAAACAAAAAGAATAGAAGAAGAAATACAGATAATAACTGGGGGTTACTGGTTAATAAGGTTGGAAGTTTAACAAAGGGAATGAGCAATAGAAGTAGTGGGGATTATATTAGCTCCAGAAGCAAAAACGAAGGCTTAACAAGGGAAAGATGAATAAATACAAGGGATGTATGGAATGTAGTACCCGTTTGCACCGTGCGGAGGGCTGCTGACGAATAGAGTAGCATCTACAACAAATGAGTTATTAAGACTACAAAAAACAAATCACTTGTTGAAACAACTACTTCTCTGGCAAATACCTCGACAGACATTGAATGATACAAAAGTAATTTGCGTGTTACAAAATAGCAAGGCTATCAAAGCAACACTAGTTTGAACGTATTTATTCCTGCAAAATGAACTAAAAATGATTGAATGTACGTAGAATAAAATTATGTACATGTGGTTTCATGGCCAAATCAGGTGTACAGTGCGTGCCCTGTGGAACACTTTATCACAGCAGTTGTGTACGAAAAACTAAAGTGGACACAACCCCAACACGTCTGCAGAGCTGACCGAAGAATATATCAATTTTGAAATGAAGGCTTATATCCATCTGAAAGACTTGGTGAAGGAGCTTAAAACCAATAATTCCCTTTTGCTGGAAAGAATTCTTTGGTTGGAGAAATTCGTTAGTAAACAATGGTAAAGTTAGCAACGGTGCAAAACTAATCTCCGAACAATCACATAAACCTGTTCAAATGCCAAAATCACCTAGGCAACAAGCATCGTTTGCCAATCAGGTGAGTACTAGGCTAACTCAAATAACACTAAGGAATCAGTATTACCAGAGGCACAAACTACTGGTCTGTCAAATAATAAACCTGAAGTTCTTACACTTAGGAAATACAAGACTGCAACTGCCGTAGAAAAATCACCAAACATATCGAGAAAATCCCAAGCACTAAATATAAATAATAACAAGAAAGGGAATGTTATTAAAACGAATCCTGTTAGTGCAAATAACATTGAAAATGAATTAATAATAAAAAGAGACAAGCCTCATCATAAACCACAAAACAAAACTATTGCGGGGACCGCCGATAACAATAACATTAAAATTCGAGAGGAACAGAAAAAAGCTTGAATACTCAGAGATACACAATCCTTACCGGCGATAATAATGTAAAATTCCAGAGTAAGGACCCTCAAGCAATTTATTTATGTGATGTATTGTCCTCCTATGGTTTGTATAGTACTGTTACCTTTAATACAAGGAAGGGAAATTGTTTAGATAATGTGTTTCGAACATAACAGAAACTGTCACGCCTCTGGATTCTTAATTATTGGACCACATTGGGTTACACATAACACTAACAACTCGTATAGTCTGCAGAGGTACTAAAACCCATATTCTAAGGCCAATCACAGAGACGGGTAAACATGAACTGTATAACTTGCTTTCTGTTCGTGATTTCAGTTTTATTGAGGATTCTACTATAGATATTTAAAGTAAATTCGACAAATTCATTAACATTCTTCCCTGTAGCATGCTCACCTGTTTCCCTGAAAGAATAGTAAAATTAAAAAATAACAACATCATGTGGTTCAATAACTCATTGAAACAAATGCGAAATACTCTTGCATTATTAAGAGAAGAATACAATAGAATATACGATATCAAACCTACTTACTTAACATATAAACATAATTACAAAGTTGGTCTAAAAACAGCCAGAGTAAATGCTAATGAGAATTATATAAATAAGTCCAATAATTGCCCAAAGGCTTTATGGTCATTAATAAAACGAAAAAAAATGAATACCACTGATAACATTAACTGTGATATTTCGGAAAATGATTTTAATGTGTTTTTTAGTACCATTGCTGATAACTTACTAAGTAAATTACCAACATGTAACAAAGTTGAAGTTAGTCCGGCTGAGTTGAGAAGTATAGTCAAATCTTTAAAAAAACTCACAATCTCATGATATTTATGGTTTGTCGACAAATATAATAAAATACATTATTGATGTGATACTTTTGCCTCTCACAAAGCTTAACAATAGATGTATACAATCTACAACAATGAGTCTTACTAAGACTACAAAACAAATTAATTTTGAAAAAACTACTTCTCTGACTAAAACCTCGACAGACATTGAATAAAACAAAATTAATTTGTGTGTTACTAATAGTACAACTATCAAAGCAACACTAATTTGAATGAAATTATTTCTGTTGAATAAACTAATAAATGAATAAAGTGTATTTTAGATGTAACTCTAACATGAAAAATTATGAAAAATGAATTTTAAACTGATTTCATTAAATTAAATTAGCAAAAGCAATTAATAAAATCTATCATTCAAGTTTATAATCATCTGCAGACACGTGTTTCGAACTTACTCATGTATGTACGGCAACTGACACAATAATGAAATATAATCGACGAGTGATTTGTTTTTTGTAGTCTTAATAAGACTCATTTGTTGTAGATTTTACGAAATATTTTCGTGTTTTTCTAATTATTATGTGATTAGATGTTTCAGCACAAGAAATAAGGAAGCTTGCGATAATTCGTGAAGAACGATCGGCGCGCTACAATTGATGAGATCAGTGAGCAATGACGAACAGTTAATTATGAAATTGTTAATTGTTACTGATGAATATTTAGAAAAATTTCGAAAAAAAAAACAAAAAACGCCTCGAGTAAACATCCACTTCCATTGTATGAATGTTTACCAGTTTTAAAGATAAAATCTAAAGTTTAAAGTTTCGTATTGAAATAAAACAACACTGTTAGGAGAACATTTATTGTTAAACAGTATTTCAGTGTGTTATGGAGTTTCGTCAAGATTATTCGTTTTTGAGATACAGCGCCCACCGGCAGACACACAAATTACAGATTACAAGAGGACAGACCAAATGCTGTCTCCAATGCGGTGAGGTCGGCCACTCGTGAGGACTACAAAAGGCAGAAGACACACTGCATGGAAAAGAGGAACCACCAAGAAGCAGCAAAGAAAGAAACCAGAAGATGAAAATTCCTAAACCTCAACAACTACGAGGCAGCGTTTTCTAAACCTACAAAAGCTATGAACGTCGTCGGACATATTCTGAACTAAAGAGATTTTTTCTTTCCGATAAGAATCATTTTGCCTTTTGCACTTCCCACTAAATCTTTTGTCAAATTCAAGAATCGAATTACTACTACTTGGTTCTAGCAAAATATTAAAGCCTTTTTTTAAACCAAAATGTTTTGCAAATTAATAAAAAACATGGTAAACAATTGACACCTAAACGACCTTAAGAGTTTTAAACAAAACATTCTAAACCTCAAAAAGCTGTGAACGTCTTCGAATAGATTCTAAATTGAAAAGTAAGAAATATTTTGCCCTTATCAGTTTGTCAGCTGTTGAATAACTATGTATGTCACATTAACATAAAATAACTCCACGTAAATTGGACAAAAATAGCCACTACCAATGGCAAAGATAATCAATGGTAATAATCACCCGCTGATCATCATCGGCTATAGGAAATAATAGTTTGTGTGGAAGAACACTGCCTTCAAGTCTTGCGATCTAAATTTCAAAGTTATTGTTGATGTATGTTATTTTGTATATATTTTTTGTAAAGTCAATAAATTTAACTAAACTAAACTATATCACAACTATTCATTATTTTGATAATTTGTAAAAAATGAAGCCAAAAATTTGTTGATAAAAATTTTGCAAATTAAAGAAGTTTTGAAAAGTGTGGAAATACTAGATAAAAAGTTTTAAAAAAAATCTTGAATATAAGTTAATAGACAATAAAACAATTACAAAGAAAATAATGGTAACACTTTCTTTCACAAAATATTTTTTATTCGCTAAATGTATACATTTCGATAGCTTACAAAAACAGTTACTAAAAAATTTTAGGAAAAATTTTCTTGCAATTTGAAAGAGAAGTTTATGGAAAATTGTTGAAAACCTTTGAAGGTGAAGTAAGATATGCTGAAGAATTCTCCAAAATCGGAAAAGGTATTGCTGGAAACTTTTGATAAGATAAAATAAGAAATGCTGGAAACTTCTCCAGAAAAAGGAAAAGAATTTTGCTGAGGCACAATTCATCTTTTAGCTAAGAATGTCTGAGAAAGAAGCCGACCAAATCCATTGTCAACTTTTTGTTTTGTACTTAGATGAAGGTAACTTTAAAGGATTAGTCGAATTTCGCTACCTTGGTGATTTTGTTCAGGACCTGCGTGACCAGGACATCGACGTCGCTATCCTGTCCTACAAGAACATGGCGGACTTACGTTTCTGGGTTTAGGATGCGACCAGTCGAACATAGGTCCGTATGTCCGGCAGCTCCTTTATCGAGGAAACGCAGCGGACATCAACAACCGGATTCTCCTCGGTCAAAATGGCGAGCTTGTATGTATTCATTGCCATACAGGTTTATTTCGAGGACCTGCTTAATGACTTGACGGAGAATTATCGCATGCGATTTCAATCCGTGGGCGACAGAATGGAGCAGCAGAAAAACAATTTTAGAGGCGAGGCCCTCCTAGACTTTGCAGCATCCTTGAAAGTGGCTCTCCTCAACAAAAGAACAACGCCGACGTTCAGACGAAATGGAAATGCCTACATCGTAGACGTTTTCTTTTCCAGCGAGAACCTTTCTCCTAGAGTGAAGTTTGTGATCTTTATACCCGCAGTGACCACTAGGCTATAGTGTTTAAAATTGCTAATAGAGTTCCAGCAAGATGGAACTTCAAATCGTTTAAAAGCAATACGAAGGGGACGCGAGGACGTTCAGCTCATGGGATCCGCTGAGCAAATATCTTCGCTGGTTGCAGACGCTTGCTACTCATCCATGACGACGAACACTTGGAGGAACCAGTGTGCATAGGTCTACTGATGAAACGAGGAAATTCCAGTACTCCGCGGGCACAGTGCGCCCGAGATCACGAGAACCACCATACCCTGAGGCTTCGATACGATGGGGCATGAGGAGCTCTCAGGCGAGAAATCAAGGTGAGCAAGCGGCGTACCTGGAGAGAGCTAAGCGAGCCGTAAAGTAGGCTTAACAGGACAGTTATGTCACGGCTGCTTCACCATCCAGCCCAGAGTTCTTGGAAAAGATCGTGACAACGCTGCTTCCAGACAAGCCGCAATTTACCTACACCGAGGATCTGGCACCTGATCACCGCTGAGATGCAACAGCGGTCACCGTGGCGGAGCTGCTTAACGTTTGCTTCGCAATTGGAGACTCGAAAGCTCCAGGCACTGACGGCTCCCCAAACGTTACTCTGAAATCGTTAAGATTCCAACCAGACGTCTTTCTTCAGTCATACAATACCTGCCTAGCAGAAGTAATCTTTCCCAGCCAGTGGAAGAAGCAGAAAATGGTTCTTGCCCCGAAAGGGCGGAAGCCACTGGATGAACCGTCATCAAATTTGCATGGTGTATACGACGGATAGAGAGGCAGTCCTTATGACCAGCATGAAAGCTAGGGAGATCATCACACTGAGAGTTAGAGGATGCGAGATCCACTCATGATCATCCTTTCCATCCTTTCGATACCTCCGATTTGCGAGCGCGAAGACGGCGCAATCTGCAACGCGTTGGCACGGATCATTCTAAACATTAGAGATCAGAGACAAGGGCGACGAAAAATCCTCTCCAGCATCGTCATATCGGTGCTGTTATACGCAGTCCCGATCTAGTCATCAGCCACGATAGTTCTTCCCAGAGATGACTTTGATTTACCGACGGAGTCCGTTGCGGGTCATTGCCGACATGATGTCTGCCTACATAATGGCAGAGGAGCGAGCGGTAATCAATCGGCGTAGAGTGAATGCACAATTCCGAAGTATGCCATTTTTAGGCCGTGTTCGTCTAATACAAGCTTTAGCTGAGACAGTGTAAAATATGATTTATTCAACTTGCCACTTAGTGTGTCAATATGGCTTTTCCATGACAAGTTTTTATCAACTTGTATGCCTAGAAATGTGGTATTTTCGCTAATTGGGATGGAGTTATTACCAATATTGATGGAATAGTCACAAGGCTGAGTGCGTGTATTGTAGAATTCAATACATATTGTTTTTGAAAAGTTCATTATTAGATTATTTGCAGTACACCATCTAATGAATTCATTAATCATCACATTTAACTGATTGTTGCATGTGCCAGCATCTGGCCCACTCACTATAATAGACGTGTCGTCTGCATACATACATACATGTGCGTTTGATATATATTTAGGGAGATCATTTATAAACAGAATAAATAAGAGTGGTCCCGCTAAACTTCCCTGGGGAACCCCTAATGTTACATCATGGGCCTCTGATAATATGTCATCCAGTTTGATAATTATTTTCCTATTCTCCAGATAAGATCTGAACCAGTCATTTATAGGGCAACTGATTCCTAGATGGTTTAATTTTTCCAAAATAAAGTGGAAATCTAAACTATCAAAGGCTTTAGATAGATCAAAAAATGCGCCAATTACTTTGTTGTTTTTATTCATCATGTCGTAGATATGTTGAATAAAGTTTGTAGTAGCCGTTTCTGTTGACCGATTTCTTCGAAAGTCATGCTGCGCATGGGTAAATATATTGAATTTATCAATAAATGATACGATTCGATTACAAACAATTTTCTCGATAATTTTTGAGATTGTACCTAGCAAGGATATTGGCCTGTAATTTTCTATGTTTTGTGGATTTCCTTTCTTTAATAAAGGTATCACAGTTGACAGTTTTAAGAAGTTTGGAAACTGTCCTATTTGTATTGACTGATTTAATATGTTAGCAAGAGCAGGTGCTAGTTCTATGCTATATTTTTTTATTAAAGAAATAGGCACATCATCATAGCCAGTTGACCTATTGTTTTTAAATTCATGAATTGTACGGATAACCTCGGCTACTGTCAAGGGTTTAAAATTCATAGACTGATTAACTGAGTTATTGGCGCCTGTAGTGCAGGAATTTGAAAGTACTTCATTAAAGTGATTCTTTTTTTCTATAGTGGCGTTTGTGGAAAAATGTTTTCCGAACTCGTTTGATATTTGCTTAATATCTGTGATTTCATTATCATTTGCCCTGATTTTATTAATTCTATTTGTTTCTCTCTTTTTATTTTTATTGTATTTGTTTATTATATTCCATGTTGTTTTTACTGTTTGAAGATTCTGATAACATATTAGCGTAGTATTGCTTTTTTGAATAAGTAATCAGCCTGCGATGGTCAGCCTTAAGATTTTATAGTTTCGGTCAATTATTTCCGAATTAGCTATTTTACGTAACCAGTTTAAGTCTTTCAGTTTACTTGATTGGTTTTTTGATTTCATTTGTGTACCATGGTAATATTTTTTTTGTTTTTAGATCATTTTTAAGATTTGTATTTTTAATGGGAACACATTTTTCAAAACAGTTTGAAAAGCAGTCCCAGAATTGTTTATACATATCATCAATATTGGTAAAGTAAGATTTATAAAAGTTTTATATAGTTCTGGAATATAGAATTTTAAATGAGTGTATGTCTACATCCCGAAATACTCTATGGTTTTCGATGATAGTTCGTTTAACATTAGGTTTACGAATAATGCTTTTACACATTAGAATTTGGGCCGAATGATCTGATACATTTGGTTCTATTATTTTAAATGTGATGTCGTCTGTTAATGTAGTTACGATATAATCGATTTCACTAATGCATTCATTAGCACCGTAATTAGAGATTCTAGTTGGTTCATTTTTTACATTGTATAAGACGACGTTAAAACAGTTAAAAATGTTCCAAAGCGTATTTGATTCATAGGTGTTTTTTAAGTTATTTACATTAAGATCTCCGCATAGAACAATTGATGAGTATTTTTGGAACAATGAGTTTAGTAATTTAGTAAGCTCATTTATAAAAATTTCGAAATCGCCATTTCGCAAGCAATATTCTTATCGTTATCAATAGTTATTACCGAATTTTCAAAATGTAAGTCCATTGAAGGTTTTTGTACAGATTTACAGACTAATGACATATTTTTCTTAACAAATATTGCCGTTCCACCATGTATATGCTCGATTCGGCAGTACGATGATATTAGACTGTATCCGTAAATATTACAATTATTGATTTGCTCCTCAGACATCCAGTTTTCACTAACACAAAATACCTCTGGTGAGTGTGTATATAAAAATAATTCAATTTGGTCTATTTTGTTAGTTAAGGACTGGACGTTTAAGTGAGCTATCTTACATGTAGAAGAGTTTAATGGTTTTGCGGAAATTAGGTTTCTTTGATTGTAATTTTCTGGCTCGGTTCTTGAAGCGGATGAGTTGAGGCCGTTTTCTGAAAATTTACTCTTCTTGGAAATCGGAACCTTCGGACTGCGGCTCCTTGAGGCCAAATGATTGGGTCATATACATTATTGACATCACAGATGGGAAATGATACTTTAGAAGACGCACTTTTATTATTTTTTCGTAACTCTTCGCAGAAAAAATTAAAACTGGGCGCAGTGTGGTAAAGATGTTCTGTTAGATTTTCCGCTGTTGTATTGGCGTTCAGGCGGTATACGTGTAGGTAGCCATTTTTTGTAACTAGGCTTGAAATATATATTGTTTGGGATTTTGCCTCCAGACGTTGTTTGCGGTTTTTTAATGGGTTCAATGATTGATTTCGATTATTGGTTGATAAGATTCTCGTCTTTATCGCTGTCTTTTTTGGATCTATTATTTTTGTTCTTTACTTTTAAACGAGTGTCCTTCCATAAAATATTATTAGAGGTTGTAGTGCAGAGTTCTTCCTTATTTGTTTCTGTTTGACTTTTCTTATATATATATATATATATATATATATATATATATATATATATATATGTATGTACATTGTCAATGTTCGGCTTTAATCTTCGAATTTGCAAGTTTTGATGGTTCTGAAAAGAACCAATTTGCAACGTTTCGACCAAGTCGCATTGGTCTTCTTCGGGCGGTGTTCGATGGGGAACTGCGATCGTGCTAAGTGGAACTGCGATATTTATACCTGCGGCGTAGGCGGTTGACGTTTGGCGGCGCGTGTGCGGCTTCTTGTAATAGGGCCGGTCGGATTAACCGGGATTGCGTTGGTGGTACATGTGGGGATTGAAATCTGTGGAGCGGGTGAAGAGATATGCATTTTGCATAAAATGGATTTCCAAGTGGGGGGTAGACGTTGGGCGTCGTCGCGTTTGTTGAGGTTATCGGTGTGTTTTTCTATTTCAATAATCCTCTACGTGAAATGGTCTAATGCTGCGATGGAAGTCGTGTGGTCGAAATTTATCTTGTGTCCGGTGGATTTGGAATGTTCGGCTAGAGATGAGGATGGTAGTTCTTTTTCAACGGCTCTGATATGTTCGTCTCGCCGTACATTCATACGTCTGTTGGTTTGTCCGATATAAACTTTATTACAATCGGCACAGGGAATTTTGTATACTCCTTGATTTTCAAGGGGAATGATGTCTTTTGGGGAATTAAGGAATTGTCCAATTTTACGCGAAGTGGTAAAAATTGTTTTGATATTATGTATTTTTAGTATTTTAGAGATTTTGTCTGTCGTACCACGTATGTACGGGAAATGTTATATTTTGTAATTCTTTGGACTCATCGGTGCCTTTGGGGCTCGGTTTTTGTTTTAGTAAGAGAGTTACAGTACCTGGGGAGAAACCGTTTTGGACAAGAGCTGTCTCGAGGGTAGCTAGTTCATTGTTTAGATTGGACTTGTCTGTTAGTCGGAGAGAGCGAGTTAGGAGAGTTTTTGCCACTGAACGGAGTTGGGCAGGATGATGGTGAGAGGCGGCATTTAGATATCTGTTTGTATGAGTTTCTTTTCTATATACGGTGTGGCCGAGAGTTCCGTCGGAATTTTTATAGATAAGTATGTCGAGGAAAGGCAATTTGTTGTTTTGTTCTAGTTCCATTGTGAATTTAATTTTAGGATGAATATTGTTTAAGTGCTCGAGAAAATTATTGAGCTTGTCTTTACCATGGGGCCAAATGACAAAGGTGTCATCAACATACCGTAACCATAAGGATGGAGTATAAAGGGCAGAAGCTAGTGCAATGTTTTCGAAATCCTCCATAAACAGATTGGCGATCACAGGTGAGAGTGGGGATCCCATTGGTGTTCCTTCAATTTTTTTATAGCGGTCTCCGTTAAACATGAAATAGGTATTTGTGAAGCAGTGTTTGATGAGTTCTATTGTTGAGGTAGGTTGTTTATATTTGGATTTTAAAAGTTCAATTGTTTCGTTGATGGGAACTTGGGTGAAGAGAGATTTAACGTCAAAACTGACCAGTATGTCCGTCTTAGAAAGTTTTATCTGTTTGATGAGGTCCAGGAAGTGTGAAGAGTTTTTGACATAGGATTTGGCTTGTTCGGCTGTCGGTTGTAATTGTCGGGCTAAGAATTTAGCTAATTTTTGTGTGGGTGAGTCAAAAGAACTGACGATGGTCTGTCGGGTTTGTGTATTTTTGGTAGGCCGTATAACTTGGGACATTTGGTCTGCCGGTAAGATGGTGATGTTTTTGTTTTGTTTTAAGTTTTTCAGCGCCGCAAATTCATTATGTGATAAGTTGGGTTTCGGTGGTCGTGAAGATCTAAGTATATGGGCCACTTCTTGTCGAATAATTTCGGAAGTGGCACTGTCGGTTTTGTGGAGACTGGATTCGATATTGCATATAATATCTTTTACAGGGATCGTGCGGGGAGCAACAGCAAAATTATTGCCTTTTGATAGGACATCGATTGAGGCTTTGTCTAGAGGTTGATCGGAAAAATTGAAAACAGTTTTGCGGTGCTGAGTTCTAGAGGTGTCGGTGGTGGAGACAGGTGGTGCTAGTTTTTTGAATTTCTGTTCTAGTTTGTCGGTCGACAGTGCTTTGGTGGTTTCGGTCCGGAATTTAAATAGTTTGTCACAAAGTGACCAAAGTGTGCAGTGAATTTTGTTTGATAGTAGAAGACGAAGTGTAAGAAGTTGCTTGTCGGATTGGGTTATAAGATATCGGGTTCTGTGAATTGCTTCTCGTAGTAGGGCTCGGCTTGCTCTGTTTAGGTTGGAACGTGTTTGCTTCGAGTGGGTGTGATACCGTAATTTGGTAAAAGTGGGCAGGATGTTGTTGTCGCGGCATTTTTTCTGAAAATATAAATCACACATTAGTTTAGCACGTTTACAGTTTAGGTGTTCGAATTTCTTAATCTGATGCAGGGTGTCCTCGCCGTAGAGGTTGATGATGTTGGTGCGGATAGTTTCGCGAAGATTATTTTTGTACATTGTCAATGTTCGGCTTTAATCTTCGAATTTGCAAGTTTAATAAGTGATGAATGAGGTGTTATTATGTTAATCTGTCAAAAGGCTATCGACCAGAGGTCTTTCTGCCTTATTTTGTCTAGTCATATGGCGTCAGTCTTTAGTAAGTAGATGCATGAAGTGATGAAATGAAATCGAAAATGGTAGGGATAATATATGAAAGTTGAAAGGATTTTTGGAGAATTTTTCTGATAGGAATCGAAGACGTTCTTGAATGGGGATAACTAAGGTTGTATCATAGAGGAGTTGATTGGAAGGATTATGTAAAGGATTTAGAGGATGCCGAAGTTTTGTTAGGGTACGGAGGGATGCTCGCTCGCTAACTTGAATATTAGGGCACAACCATAGTCCAGTAATGGGTGGCAAATCATTTTGTATATTTTAACTGCTGTTTTACTAGTGTTGCCATCATTTCTATAAGTTAAACATCTAAAATATTTTGCCCTAGTTGTTATTTTGTTTTTAATTATAGCTGTGTGTTTTTTGAAGTTGATTTTGGGGTCTATGGTTATGCCTAGGTATTTAACGGAATTTGAGGGGGGGGATAATAGTGTGGAAAATTGAGATGTTGTAGGGAGAATTATTGGTGCGGTGGTATGGAATTAGGAGCTGTGATTTATGGGGATTGATTTTAATACGCCATTTTGCAAACCAGTGTTGAAGGAAGTCAATTAGCTCTTGAAGGATTTGGAGGGCTTTTGGTGACTTTTCTTATTTTTTTGGATTTTCGATTGATTTGTAGATGGCTCTATTATGCTAGATTTGTCTTCTGATTTTAACATTTTGATTTTTTCATTCAGATCAGTTATACGCGATTCCAGATGGAAATTGAGTTTTTCTATAGTACTCACGTGTGTTTTAAGATGTTATAGTCCATTTTTGCAAATTCTTCATTCCAATCATTTCGGCCCAATGGGATTTGGGAGGTTATATTATTGGAACAGCAGTGAATATTTGCTAGATTGTCCACGTATGTGCCACTAATTTTAAGTACATAGCTAGGATGATACTTAAACTTACAATCTACACAAGTTATGTACTTTTTAACACCCACTGATCAATGCTTACACACTGTATCTTCTAACTCTTGTTGTTGCTTAGGAGCCATACTTGATCGAATTATTTAATTATTCACGGAATAACAAAACAGAAAATAATGTGGAATTTCACATATACTTGTTAAAACAAGTAGAAAATACAAAATGAAACCATTTCAAGAATTCAGTTTCACTTTAATTACACATATATGTAGCCAATATGAACATTACGTATCAAAGGAGGAATATAACAATTACTAAGTATTACTATAATAATAGCCAATATATTATTATTTAACTATTCACGGCAGAACAGAAGCGAAATTAAAACAAAAGAAAAATTTATATTGAAATTCAGAAATAAATATTAATTAAATTAGTAATTAAAATAGACATTTCAAAATATAACCATTGAAGAACTTCAGTTACACTTTAATTCTACATACAGGGTCTATTATGACAGTAATGCGCATGACTTTGTAATACTGCGCGATGGAGCGTTCGCTTGATACACAATCAAATTTTGTGTGCTGCTTGGAAGAAATGCAATCGAAATATTTCAGATGCTTTAAGAGGCCTGCATTTCAAGGTCACAGTCCGGGAGATGGTACAAGGCGTTCAAGAAGGGCCAGGAGAAAATTGCCTACGAAACCCGTTCTGGGCGCCCAACAGCGAAGAGAATTGACGAAAACGTGAATCTTGTGGGCGAAGTTTTGCATTCCGATGGTCGATTGAGCATCCAACAAATCGCTGACATCCTAAACAAGTCCACATTTGCGCCAAGCTTGTGCCGAAAGTGTTAACGGAAGATCAGAAAGCATTTCGCGCTGTCAAGAATTGTTGGATTTGATTCAAAATTATTTTTCTTAACTACTTCGTAACTGTAGACGAATTCTGGGATGTTCGAGTAAGTCCGAGAATTGAAGAGGCAGAGTAGCGAGTGGTACTCAAAATCATCCCCCGCCCCAAAAAAGTGCGAAAGAGCAAGTATCGCATCAAAACGATGCTCATTATCTCTTCCGATAACCGAGGAAACGTCCATTTTGAGTTTGTACCAAAGACACGGTCAGGCTCCACTATGATAATACCCCCACCCACAGCCTTCATCATTACCAATTTCCTGGCCCAGAGTAATACCTCGGTGGTCCCCTAGCCCCCTTATAGTCCCGACTTGGCTCAGTGCGATTTTTTTATTTACCCGATTTCAAGATGGTGCTGAAAGGAAACCATTGGGAGTCCGTGGAAAACATCCAAAAGCATTTCTAAGAGATATCTCTATCGAGGAGTTTCAGGGTCCCTTCCAGGCATAGTAGACACGCTTCTGTAGGTTTATTGCTATTGGGGGAGGGTATTTTATAGAATTTTAAGCATTTGTACTGGTACGATTAATAAATATAAATGCGCATTACTCTTATAATAGACCCTGTATGTGTAGCCAATATGAACATTTCTTAGCAGAGAGAGAAATAACTCAATTTACAAGTACTATTTCAAAAATACCTTGCCATATATAGTATAAATAGCCCATAGAGACGGAGTGCTGAAGAATTTTTGTTTATAATTTGAGATTTTTCGAATTTAGAAAAAAAAGGTATTAATATTGGACAGGACCTTTTATTTGATTTTGAAAAATTGCAGTTGCAATTTTTTTTAATTGTTAGATTTTCTACTGTTATAAAAGCGTACATTTTATAATTTTTCTAATATTACTATTGAGTTGGATTTTTCGGCTTAATTAGTTAATTTTTAATTTTATTGACTTAATGATTTTGCTGTGAGTAATAATTTGTTTTTAACATCTTTCTAAGACTCAAATAATTAAGAATAAGATAATTAGTGTTATAAACATGCGACAAAACTTTCTACAGCAATATTGAAATGTAAGACGCTTTAATAACACGCATGCAACAGATCCTGTCGGAATGAATGGCTGTTAAACCGGCGCAACCAACGTAGCTAATAAATTTCGTAAATTATCATTTACCAGCGTAAAATTTCAATTCAATGAGCGTGTTGAATAATAATGACTCCTAAAACATACAAACACCACAAACTGCTTATTAAGCTGCAGGTATACGAAAAACGTGAGCGCAGTAAATCAAAATTGAAATAACACCGAGGATTTAATAATTCGCTAAAAACACGCATTTAATGCCCACCTATAATTATCACTTCCTCTATTTAATGTACTGGATGTAAGTATCTCTAATTACTATTCCGTGTACGTGGTTTTACATTTTCTAATTTTATTTTCGAAGCTCTACACGGTCGTGGCTAGGTAATTTCTGTCATCCTCGCTTGTCATTGAGTGTTTTCACACGATATTCCTTTGCATGAAAGGTATGTGTTTCTGAGTAAAGAAATTATATTTTATTTTATTTTTACAATTTTTATGCTAATAAATTTCAATTATGTCTTATTATGAAAATTATAGCAACGAGAAAAAATAAATGTTATCAAAATAAATTTATTAAATGAAATAATGACGAATATATCAATTAATCAATAAATTCTGGATATTTCAAGAACCCCAAAAAATGTAGTAAATTGGAAAAAAATTGCTGAAAAGGACCAGGATATTTGAAAGAGAATTTCCTGAAGAGCTCCAACAGAATCCTAGCAATTTGTAAGAAAAATTGCTGGAAAATTCCCAAAAAATCTTACAATCTGAAAGAGAAATTACTGGAAATGCCTCAATTTTTGAAGAGAATCATAGAAGAAAATTGTCGCAATTTGGAAAGAAATTGTTTCTAAAACCCTCAAGAATTTGGAAGAGAAATTTCTGGAAAGCTGTGACAAAACAAGAAATTTCGAAAAAATTATCTAGAACTTGCTGGAAAATCCAAAAGACCTTAAAGAAGATACTCTAAATTTAAAATCCTACAAAATCTTAGAAATCATTTAAAAAAATCTAATAATCTGAAATAGAAATTACTAAATTTTATGAAGAAAATCCTCGCAATTTAATTGATAAAATCCTAGGAAATTTGGGAACACTTCGAAGAAAAATTATTTGTGGTTTGAAAGAAAAATATTTAACAAAATTAGAAATTTTGAGAAAAAGAACCCCAAAAAATATTATAATTTTGAAAAAAATCGCTTAAAAGCACCAAGATATTTTAAAGAGAATTTTCTGGAAAGCTCCAACAAAATCCTCACAATCTGTCAGAAAAATTGCTGGAAATACCTAAATTGTTGAAGAGAAACAGAAGAAAATCGTCGTAGTTTGGAAAAAAAATGTTTCTAGAACCCTTAGAAATTTAGAAGGGAATTTCTGGAAAGCTCTGACAAAATAAAAAATTTCGAAAAAATTATCCTGAACTCGCTGAAAAATTCAATCCTCGCAATATAAAATCGTAGAATTCCTTTACACAAATCTAAAATAGAAATTAGTAAAATACCAGATTTTTTGAAGAAAAACCTCGCAATTTAAGAGAAGAGGAATTTTCAGAAAGCCCTGATAAAATAAAAAATATCCAGGAAAAATATCTGGAAATTTTTAGAACTTACGAAGAAGATCCATGCAATTTAAAAGGAAAATTCTAGGATCCTCAAGAAAATCTAAAAATCTGGAAAACAAATTGTTGAAGAAGAGTTTTTCGGAAAGCTCTGAAATAAAAATTTTCAATTTTTTCCGAAGAACTCTGTCGAAAGATGAAATATTTAGAAAAATACATCTAGAAGTTACTCAAAAATTTGAAGAAAATCATAGAAAAGAATTATCATCAAAAACTTGGAAGAAACATTTCTGGAAAGCTCTGACAAAACAAGAAATTTCGAAAAAAATATATAGAACTTGCTGGAACTTGTCAAAAAATGTTGTAAAGATCCTCATAATTTAAAATGCTAAAAAATCCTAGAAGTCCTTTAAAAAATCTAAAAATCTGAAATAGAAATGAGTAAATTACCAAATGTTTTGAAAAAAATCGTTTCAATTTAAAAAATAAAATACTAGGAAATTTAAGAATACTCAAAAAATAGAAATCTGTAAGGAAAATTGCTAAAAATACCAAAATTTTGGAAGAGGAGTTTTCAGAAAGCACTTTTGTCAGTGCTAAGAAGATACGAAATAGATAAGAAATATCTAGAAAAAATATCTAGTAATTTTTAGAACCTTCGAAGAAGATCATCGAAATTTAAAGAAAAAATTCTAGGAAAAAATCTAAAATCTGGAAAACTGTTGAAGAATACCAGAATATTTAGAAATTTTGAGAAAAATTATCTAGATGTTAAAAACTTTTAGAAAAGTCTTTGCAATTTGGAAAAAAATATGGAAATTTCAAGAACCCCAAAAAATATATTAAAACACCAGGATATTTTTAAGAGAACTTTTTGAAAACCTAGAATTCCATTAAAAAAATCTAAAAATCTGAAATAGAAATTAGTGAAATACCGGATTTTTTTGAAGTAAAACCTCGCAATTTAAAAAATTAAATGCTAGGAAATTTAAAACTACTCAAAAAAAATATTAGAAATCTGTAAGGAAAATTACAATAAATATCAAATTTTTTGAAGAGTTTTCAGAAAGCTCTGATAAAGTAAGAAATATCCAGGAAAAATATCTGGAAATTTTTAGAACCTTTAAAGAAAATCCTTGCAATTTAAAGACAAAATTCTAGGACCCTCAAAAAAATCTAAAAAAATAAAAAATATCCAGGAAAAGTATCTGGAAATTTTTAGAACCTTCAAAGAAGATCCTCGCAATTTAAAGGGAACATTCTAGATCCTTTTAGATACTATTCGGAAAGCTCTGACAAAATAAAAAATATCTAGAAGTTGCTGTGAAATTCTAGAACCGTTATTTGGAAGAAAACATATTGTAATATTCTAAAATTTCCGAAGAAAATTTATTCCAAAAAACTCTGACGAAAGATGAAAAATTTTGAAAGTTACTCAAAAATTTGTAGACCCTCGAAGAAAAATTATTTGTGATTTGAAACAATTCCCTCAAAAATTTGGGAGAGACATTTTTGGAAAGCTCGGACAAAACAAGAAATTTCAAAAACATTATATAGAACTTGCTGGAACTTGTCAAAAAACCTTGAAGAAGATCCTCCTAATTTAAAATGCTAGAAAATCCTAGAAGTACTTTAAAAAAATCTAAAAATCTGAAATAGAAATTAGTAAATTACCAAATGTTTTGAAAAAAATCATCATCAATTTAAAAGATAAAATGCTAGGAAATTGAGGAATATAAAAAAATACAAATCTGTAAGGAAAATTGCTAAAATTACCAAAATTTTTGAAAAGGAGTTTTCAGAAACCTCTGACAAAATAAGAAATATCTGGATATTCTTAGAATCTTCGAAGAAAATCCTCGTAATTTAAAAGAAGAATTCTAGGACCCTCAAAAAAATCTAAAAATCTGGAAAACAAATTGTTTAAGAATACCAGAATATTTGAAGAGAAGTTTTCGGAAAGCTCTAACAAAATTAAAAATATCTAGAAGTTGCTGTGAAATTTTAGAACCGTTGAAGAAAATCCCCACTATTTGGAAGAAAAAATATTGTAAAATTCTAAAATTTCCGAAGAAAATTTATTCCAAAAAACTCTGACGAAAGATGAAATATTTGGAAAGACATATCTAGAAGTTACTCAAAAATTTTTAGATCCTCGAAGAAAAATAATTTGTGATTTGAAAGAAAAATATTTAACAAAATAAGAAATGTAGAGAAATATTTTCTAGAAGTTGCTAAAACTTTTAGAAAGGTCCTTGCAAAATAAATTCTGGAAATTTTAAAAACTTCATAAAATATATCATAGTAATTTAGAAAAAAAGTCGCTAAAACGTACCAGGATATTTTAAAGAGAATTTTCTGAAAAGCTCCAAGAAAATCCTCGGAATTTGTTAAAAAAATTGCTGGATAATTCTAGAACTCTCAAAAAATCTTACAATATGGAGGAGAAATTCCTGAAAGTGCCTGAATTTTTTAAGAGAATCATAGAAGAAAATTGTCACCATTTGGAAAAAAATGGCTTCCAGTACATTCATAAATTTGGACGAGAAATTTCTGGAAAGCTTTAACAAAACAAGAAATTTCGAAAAAATTATCTAGAACTTGCTGAAAAAATCAAAAGATCTTGAAGAAGTTTCTCTTAATTTAAAATGCTAGAAAATCCTAGAATTTCGTTGAAAAAATCTAAAAACCTGAAATAGAAATGAGTAAAATACCAATTTTTTTTAAAGAAAATCCTGCAATTTAAAAGATAAAAAAAATATTTCTAGAATCCTAAAAAATTTGACGAAAGATGAAATATTTAGAAAGATATATCTAGAAGTTACTCAAAAACATGTAGATCCCTCGAAGAAAAATTATTCGTGATTTTAAAGAAAAATATTTAACAAAATTGGAAATTTTGAGAAAAATTATTTAGAATTTGTTAAAACTTTTAGAAAAGTCACTGCAATTTGAAAAAAATTCTGGGATTTAAAAAAAAAATATAGTAATTTGGAAAAAATGCTGAAAAACACCAGAAAATTTTAAAGATAATTTTCCGAAAAGCTAAAACAAAATCCTTGCAATTTGTAAGAAAAATTGCTGGAAAATTCCCAAAAAAATCTTATGATCTGGAACTGAAAATTTCTGAATTTTTCAAGAGAAACATAGAAGAAAATTGTCGCAATTTGTAAAAAAAAATGTTTCTAGAACCCTAAAAATTTGGAAGAACAATTTCTGAAAAGCTGTGACAAAACAAGAAATTTCGAAAAATTATCTAGAACTTGCTGGAAAATTAAAAAGTCCTTGAAGAATATCCTCGCAATTCAAAATTCTAGAATTGATTTTAAAAAAATTAAAAATCTAAACTAGAAATTAAAAAAAGCTTCGCGATTTAAAAGATAAAATGCTAGGAAATTTAAGAACACTCAAGAAGCTTAGAAATCTGTAAGAACGATTGCTAAAAATACCAAAATTTTTAAAGAGGAGTTTTCAGAAAGCTCTGACAAAATAAGAAATATCCACGAAAAATATCTGGAAATATTTAGAACCTTGGAAGATGATCCTCTAAATTTAAAGGGAACATGCTGTAAAATTCTAGGACCGACAAAAACAAATCTAAAATCTGGAAAATATTTAACAAAATAAGAAATTTCAAGAAAAATGATCTAGAAATTGCTAAAACTTTTAGAAAAGTCAGCAATTTAAAAAAGAATTCTGGAAATTTCAAGAATCCCAAAAAATATTGCAATTTGAAAAAAAATGCTGAAAAGCATCAGGATATTTTAGAAGAGAATTTTCTGAAGAAAGAAGAAAAATTGCTGGAAAATTCTAGAACTCTCAAAAAAAATTATAATCTGGAAGAGAAATTGTTGAAAATGCCAGAATTTTTGAAGAGAATAATAGAAGAAAATCGTCGCAATTTGGAAAGCCGTGGTTTCTAGAACTTTGGAAGAGAAATTTCGAAAAAAATATCTAGGATATTATATATAACTTTGGAAAATTAAAAATTCCTTAGAGAAGATCGTCGTAATTTAAAATCCTACAATTCCTTTAAAAAATCTAAAAATCTGAAATAGAAATTAGTAAATTACCAGACTTTTTGAAAAAAATCTTAGAAGAAAATATTCGCAAGTTAAAAGATATAATGCTGGGAAATTTAAGAACACTAAAAAAGTTTAGAAATCTGTAAGGAAAATTGCTAAAATTACCAAAATTTTTGAACAAGAGTTTTCAGAGCTCAAAATAAGAAATATCCAGGAAAAATATCTGAAAATTTTTAGAACTTTCGAAGAAGATCCTCGTAATTTAAAATGAATCATGCTGTAAAATTCTAGGACCTACAAAAAAATCTAAAAATCTCGAAAAGAAAACCAGAATATTTGAAGAGAAGTTTTTCGGAAAGCTCTGACAAAATAAAAAATATATAGAAGTTGCTGTGAAATTCTAGAATCCCGCTATTTGGAAGAAAAATATAGTAAAGTTCTAAAATTTCCGAAGAAAAATTGCTGAAAACTAACAAAATGTTTAAAAAGTTTCCAAAAAAAGAAGAAAAATTGTTGGACAATTTTAGAACACTAAAAAATGTTTCTAATACCCTAAAAAATAAAATTCTAAAACGAGAAACTGCTGAAAAATACGAGAAGTTTCCGGAGAGCTTCGACAAAATAAAAAATTTCGAGAAAAATATTCATTAATTCGCTTTAAAGTGCTAAAAGCCTTAGAGAAAATTCTCGCAATTTGAAGAAAATTTTAGGATCCTCAAAAAATCTAGAAAAGGATATTAGATAATTTCTGACAAAATAAAAAATACCTAAAAGTTGCTGTGAAATTCTTGGACAATTTTGGACAATTTTAGAACCCTCGAATAAAATTCTAAAACGAAAATTTACTGAAAATACGATTATTTTTGCAGAGAGGTTTCCGAAGAGCTTCGACTAAATAAAAAATTTCGAGAAAAATAATCTTTAAATTGCTGTAAAGTTCTAAAAACCTTAAAGAAAGTCTCGCAATTTCAAAAAAAATTTAAAATCCTCAAAAAAATCTAAATAACTGGAAAAGAAATTAGAATTTTTGAATTGAAGTTTTCGGGAAGCTCTGCTAATTTCTTTTATATTGAACAAGACAGATAGCCCAAACACTGATGTACTAACAAACCTAAACTGAAATGAAAATCATCAACAATAATATGTTATCCAATTCACAGAATGAACCCCTTTATTTTGATTATCAAACGTCCAAAGGAAATAAAAAATTTTGTTAAATATTTTTTCTTTTAAATCACAAATATTTTTTTTTCAAAGGATCTATAAATTTTTGAGTAACTTCTAGATATATCTTTCTAAATATTTAATCTTTTGTCGGAGTTTTTCGGAAAATTAAAAAAAAATTACAGTATTAGCTAATACTAGATATTTTTTATTTTGTCAAAGCTATCCGAAAAGCTTCTTTTCAAATATTCTGGTATTCTTCAACAATTTGTTTTCAAGATTTTTAGATATTTTTGAGGGTCCTAAAATTTTCCCATTAAATTTCGAGGATCTTCTTCGATGGTTCTAAAAATTTCCAGATATATTTCCTGTATATTTCTTATTTTATCCATGCTTTCTGAAAACTCCTCTTCCAAAATGTTCGTATTTTTAGTAATTTACTAATTTTTATTTCAGACTTTTAGATTTTTTTAAAGCACTTCTATGATTTTCTAGCATTTTAAATTAGGAGGATCTTCTTCAAGGTTCCAGCAAGTTATATATAATTTTTTCGAAATTCTGGAAAGCTCTGACAAAACAAGAAATTGACTTCCAGAAGGAAGTCATTTTTTTCCAAATTGTGAAATTGTTCTTCTATGATTTTGTCTAAAAATTCAATCATTTTCAGCAATTTCTCTTCCAGATTGTAAGATTTTTTGAGAGTTCTAGATTTTGTTGGAGCTTTTCAGAAAATTCTCTTTAAATATCCTTGTGCTTTTCAGCGATTTTTTTCCAAATTACTATATATTTTGGGGTTCTTGATATTGCCATTTTTTTCCCAAATTGCAAGTATTTTTCTAAAAGTTTTAGCAACTTCTAGATATTTTTTTTTAATTTCTAATTTTGTTAAATATTTTTCTTTCAAATCACGAATAATTTTTCTTCGAGGAACTACAAACTTTTGAGTAACTTCTAGATGTATCATTCTAAATATTTCATCTTTCGTCAGAGTTTTTCGGAAAAAAATTTCTTCGGAAATTATTGAATTTTACAATTTTCAAAGGTTCTAGAATTTCATAGCAACTACTAGATATTTTTTATTTTGTCAGAGCTTTCCGAAAAGCTTTCCTTCAAATATTCTTGTATTCTTCAAAAATGTGTTTTCCAGATTTTTAAATTTTTTTGAGGATCCTTTTAAATTGCGAGGATCTTCTTTGAAGATTCTAAAAACTTCCAAATTTTTTCCTGGATATTTATTATTTTATCAGAGCTGTCTGAAAACACCTCTTCAAAAAATTTGGCATTTTTAGCAATTTTCCTTACAGATTTCTAATTTTTTTGAGTGTTCTTAAATTTCCTAGCAAATTATCTTTTAAATTGCGACGATTCTCTTCATCTGGTATTTTACTAATTTCTGTTTCAGATTTTTAGATTGTTTAAAAGGACTCTAGGATTTTAATATGTGAGGATCTTCTTCAAGGGCTTTTGAATTTTCCAGCAAGTTATAGATATTTTTTTTCGAAATTTCTTGTTTTGTCAGAGCTTTCCAGAAATTTCTCCAAATTTTCGAGGGTTCTAGAGACAATGTTTTTCCAAATTGCGGGGATTTTATTCTATGATTCTCTTCAATAATTTAGGTATTTTCAGCAATTTCTCTTCCAGATTGTAAGATTTTTGAGAATTTTCCAGAAATTTTTCTTACAAATTTCGAGAATTTTGTTGAAGCTTTTCAGAAATATCCTGTCATTTTTCAGCAATTTTTTGCCAAATAACTATATTATTTGAGGTTTTTGAAATACCCAGATTTTTTTTTCCAAATTGCAAGGATTTTTCTAAAAGTTTTAGCAAATTCTAGATAATTTTTCTAAAATTTTCTAATTTTGTTAAATATTACACAGATCTTATAAAAAAACCCACACAACTAAAAATAACTTGGAATAGAGAAACATCACAAGCATTGAACTAAATTGAAAAGTACACGCCTGCGTTTGAAATTGAAGACGCAAAACTAGAAGATACCAGAAAAGAAATAAAAGAACTTTAAAACTTCTTTCTTTTATTTCTTCTAGTTTTGGCGTCTTCGATTTAAATTTGTGTATCTTAAAATTTAAATCAATGCTCGTGGTGTTCCTCTAGTCCAAGTTACTTTTAGTTGTGTGTTGATTTTTATCAGATTTGTGGCAGCAATCTTTAAGATGTAATGTAAATGTCAAAATAGAGTAAAGAAGAGTTCTAGAAATATGCGAAATTCGATCATATTTAACATGATTAGAAGAACAAGGCCAGGCGTTTAATCAAAACAAAAATCTGTTACTATTATAGATAAATCAAATCCATTATTTGATACTGATTAAGAAAAACCATTATGTTTAATCATAACAATGGAAATAAGAGGTAGATTATGTGAGTAATCTGAGACGCAAAATAAATGAAATCCATGATTAAATTGAGTCAAATTACAACATGAAAATTTAAATTTAATCCATAATAATTTTGAGAACTCTTCCTATAGGTACAAACATTGGATAGACTCTTTCAAAGTTTAGAAAGAACGTAGTGTACCGGAGTCAAAAACCAAAAGCTGTTCATTTCAATCGTTTAATCCCTTATGTTGGATGAGAAGGTAATGAGCTTACCATTGAGAACTAGTTTATTTTCAATCGTATAAGGACAAACGTTGAAATTGGAAATATCTAATCTGAACCATTAATCGGAAGATTATGAACCGAGAATCTCGGACATTAAGTAGTGTTAATGCTCTTATAATTTGTAATGAGGCAAATGTAACAATTTCCAAGAGCACTAATTTAATTCTCCTGTTGAATATATAATCTCTTCTAAATACTAGCTGAAGTACGTGGTATTTTTAGATTATCCATCCTTTCGTGAATGGATGGGAAAACATAAATAACAGGCCGTGATTGAGAATTTGCTCATGCGCGCTTATTAAATAAATTTTAATCAATCCTTATTATATATGTGGAAATGCTTATAAGCAGCCTTGGTAGGGTACTTATTAAATTTATCATAAACTCGTTTCGGACGCGAACAAGAGACGTACATTAAATTAAATTATGATCGACTCCCCCTGTTGCTGCTTATTAACCCATTCTGGTTTCACCAGAAGGAATATTTTTCTCGTTCAAACCGCGGTCGTTTTGTTACGCGTAAGGACGTCCATACCGCTTAATTAATTTCGGTTTAATGTCATAAGCATAAATTTCCATTTGTGGCGTTTATTTGGCCGAGTGTCACAATCGCAAGGCCGCCGTTTTAGGAAGTTTGCCTTTCGCGTCCGAAGCCAAAATTATGGGTCAAAATGATCTGGCCTTGCCAGCGGATAGTGGCCGAACGTTTAGTCCTTTGCTGTTATCCTTAGGCTCGCCGCATTCCTTCGCATTGATTATTTACTTTCGGCAACATTCATCCTTTAAGGCAATTTACACCAGGAATTTACAATAATTATATGTTCTCTTTGTTATTTCTGTAATTTTGTTTTCGCAAGCAATTACTTATGACAGATAAAATTGATGGCTGTTTTTGTGAACGTCTTGCATAATTGGAGAGGTAATAAAGTTTTTTTTTTCCAGCACACTAAAAAACGATTTTATTGGTCTTCTATTAACGCTGCGGTCTTTTCTAGTATTCGTAATTAATTTCGTGATCATTATCCTAAGGAGATATGTAATTTTCCCTTTGGGGCACTCATATATCGTTTGCATTTGCTTATAAAAAAATAATATATCTATATATTTTTTAAATTAATTACGTAATTATAAGCTAAAGTCAAATTGGTGTAAATAAATTATAAATATTTACATACTAATTGGGATATTATTATTTTTTCTGTCATAAAAATTAATACAAATTTAATCGACTTTAACAAGTGATAATAAATTTATAGAGTTCATGATTGTAGCAAATTATTCTACTATGCTTGCTGATTACAAGCACTTTTTCAGTTTCCAAAACAAACAATATTATATAATTATTTGTAGGTTTATACTTTAAATCAAAACTCAGGAATCTAAAATGAGTTCTCATCTAATCATAATGATGGTTGCGACCGTTACTACGTGGTAATTCATAATGAACACTAAATAAAACAATTACTATGTTTTTAAATTAAGTGGTTAAAAACATAGTAAGTGTTTTATTCAGTGTTCAGTGCGCATATAACTTATGTTTTACTGTGGTGATATTTATCAATATTCTGGAAGGGTGTTATTCAACCAGTGGCAGTTTCAGGGGGGGTAATTGGGTAATTATTCGCTCGCTTATTTTTTTTAATTCTTAAAAATTACTAATTTTTCAAACAAACAAATTAAGTGTTGGTGAATCTAGTCAGCGATCTGTGACGGTGCATTTTTCCAAAACAGACAGGCCATCTACACAAATTAAAATTATTTGCGCAAGCACCGTTAGAGAAGTGATGACTTTCTTCCTTTGCACGGGGGGTTCCCTTTTCTAATTATACTCGACATATATTGATACTTTCGCCTCTTTGGTATCGTTAATCGTTACATTGTTTTACATTAAGAGAGCGCGAATCACATCTCTTCGTTCAATTTATAATATTTCTTGTCTTACTTGGTTTAAATGTAAAAGATTGAAACCGAAACTGTTTGCACGTCACATATAAATCGTAAATTTTTAGTGGCTACTGACTAATTACCAATTGTTTATAATTCAATCAATTATACATAAGGTAATTTTTGATTTTAGGAATAATATATACATACTTTTAAATTAATTTATCTACTCCTATTGGGTTAAATATTTATTATTAATCTAGATTAGAACAAATAATGGTATATACCGTGTGTCCCGTTTGAAGACGCATCATAGGGAATTCCCATGTAAACTTTTTAATTGCAGATTGTATCTCTATTATTGAACGAAAATTATCAAAATAAAATTAAAATGATTCCTTCATCTACTAAAGTTATTTTAGAGGTTTTATTTTTGTTTCAACTTTGGTTTTAATCGAAATACAGCTTAAAAAGTGTGAACAAATATTCGGTAGTAGTCCTCAAAATGGTAGTTGCTATAAAAAGTCAGTGTTTGTCATCTAAATTGATTAAGCCACAGACAAGTAATTATTGTAATATTTGAATTAAATTATAATTCAATTCAAAATGAGTGCTTACACCATAAAAAAAAGTTCAGATCATCAAATTGAGTTTTGGCGGACATTCTTCGCGTGATATTTGCGAATTTAGTATAAATTTTAAAACCCGTCCAGTGCCGTGTCAATCAACAATTATTAGAATTAATCAGAAATTTGAGGGGAATGGTTGTGTAAACTGAACATATTGCTAGGATTAGATTATTTAAATTTAACATTTTCAAGCAAGTGGAACAGCAGTGGTGGTGGTACACAAAAAAGTAACAGAGCACAAGTATTTAAAAATAAGCATTTGTAAAATAATTGATAAAACTCCTTTTTAAAAGTAATGATTTATTTGTTATAATTTCTTCAAATAATCCTTTATGTTTATTCTTTACATAAACATTATTTTGAATAGTCTAATAATTGTAATTTAACTGAATACAGTTTTAAAATTTTGTACACAATAAATGAGAAATACTTAAAAGAGTCTTATTTTGTTTAGAACAATTGTACCTCCTGAGTAAACTCGTTTCAACAAGAATATTGAAGTTCTGCCTTTGAACTTGCCATCTGTAATTTTAGATGTTATATTCTGACTTTTCAAAGCACTGAACTTTTCCTTTTGTAGTGTAAGCACTCATTTTTAATTTATTATTTTTTGTGGGTTATACAATTTAGATGGCTTTTTACAGCAACTACTATTTTGAGAATTTTATTATCCGATATTTGTTCAAACTTTTTAAGCTATATTTCGACTAATACTAAAGATTAAACAAAAATAAAACCTCCAAAATAACTTTAGTAGATGAAGGAATTATTATAATTTTATTCTGATCATTTTCGTTCAATAATAGAGATACAAACTGCAATTAAAAATTTTACATTGGAATTCCCTATGATGCGTCTTCAAACGGGACGCACAGTATAATTAAATAGTGTGAGTTATGAATCATAACTCACGCTATGAATTATAACTCACTGGTATCGATCAGGTTGTCATGTTTTTTTCTTTGAATCTATATTTTCAAGTTAGCTGAAAATTGACAAATGTCAAAAAATATTATATTAAGTTAAATATTTTACTAAAAGTTGTTATTGTCTTAGATAAAGTATAGTATTCAACTCGTGACAATGACAATAACTCACTTGGATGATTATAGCACTCGCTTAGCGGCTCGTGCTGCAAATTTCATCCGCGTGAGTTATTGCCTAAATTACCACTTGTTGAATAATATAATAAATAAAAATCGATAATCAACGTTGGATTCATTTGTTCAGAAAATTAAAAAACTGACGATTCTTCAACAAATAAAGATCAATCTATGTCAACAGTCAATTTAAACCATCCATCTACAACTGCATCGACGTTTACCGAATACAGAGGAGAATCTTCAGGATCTTCATTAGGTTGTTCCCAACAAGAGAAAAAGGAGCAAACAACATGTACATCTAGCAACGTTGAAATTTACATTGATAAAGTTAAATCTAGTAATGTTAATGTTGATGAAATTTAGAAACTTCGAATTTTAAATTGTTAATGGAAACAAAATAATACTTTTGTGTCACCATATTCTGTACATAAAAAAAGGGGGAAAGGATGTTAAATATTACTTGTCTGAAAAACATTTTAGACAATTTAATTGGTTAATGTTTTCTAATCATTTAAACGGAATCTGTTGCAAATGTTGCTTTTTTTACAAAATTTGGTGGGTGCGCCAACAAGTAGTATTGCAAAAATTAGTATCTCAGCCAGTATCTCAATATTCAAAATTATCAGGTAAATATGTTGTTTCTATAAGTCATAAAAATACTAAGTATAAGCATAAAAATTCAATTGTTTATGCAGAACATTTTATAAAATCATTCAATACCCCACCACGAGATATAAGAAATAATTTAAATATGGAAAGACTTCGACAAATTGAAGAAAATAGAAATAGATTAAAACTAATAATCAAAAGTATATTTTTTGGGGGGGAACCTTACGAGATCATCGTGACGCTGGTTCTCTCTTAAATACAAAATCTATTACAAACAAGGACAATTTTCATGATAATGATAATTATAATGGTGTTGCTCATGACCCTATACTTGAATTGGAACAGATGTTCCGTTATGATGGAAGAATTGAAGGATGCTGTATTGCAGTCATCCTTATCCAACGTTTTTAGAGCACCATGATTAAACCATGCTTTAAATTTGTCCATATCAAAATGTATGCAAATACAGGTTGCTCGCAATGCAATTGGACCATTAAAGAAGTCATTTAATTTTTACCATGTGATAAACTCGATTTTTAAACATTATGGAGTTGTTGTTGTTGTTGTCACAATAAATTCGATTTGTACTCCCAGTTTTCTCAGTTATGCTCCGATAATTTTAGAAATACGACGAAATACGAAAACTTTGAATAAATGGATAAATCTTACGCTAATAACTTGTACCTTTATCCAATAAAAAGAAAAATACCGCCACATCGTTTAAACAATTTATAATTTTGCAGTCAAAATTTTAAACGAATTACAGATTGAAATGACGTTCCTCGAATTACCAAATACCAGAGAAATATACCAATCGTGGATCAACTTATTATAGAGGTTTATTTTTATTTATCTTTTCCCCTTTTATCCATTGCGGGTGTCGGACTTATTCTCTACAATATGTCTCAGTTATTTTCTTTTACACTTTTTGCCACTGTTGCCTATCTTACGCCATTTGTCTTATTTCTTTACATTTTATTCCTCTGCTTTTCGCTGCTTGATGTAGTTGCACGTTCCAACCCTTCATTGGTCTTCATGATTCATTTTTAATCTAGTACCTTCTAATCTGTATATATGACCCAACCATCCTAATTGTCCCTCTTTTATTGGTTTAATATTGAGCTGTTGAGATGTTTTCCTACTTCTATATTTCGTACTTTGTCTCTTCTGGTAATTCCCTCTATCTTTCTTTGGTTTCACATTTCCATTGCATTGGATTTGCTGTTTTTACTCTCTGTGGTTACTCACGATTCACTACTATATAGCATTGAATGTCTTACAATTATTTTATATTCTTCTGCTTTTATTGTTCTTGTAACCTCTTTTTCTCTAAGGATGTTTTCTCGATTGTGTTGTAAATCACTCCTGCTTTGCACAATTTTCATCTTGTTCTGAATCTATCTTCCCTTTATCCTCTATTTTTGATCCCAGGTATTTGAACTGCTTAACCTGCTCTATCTGTTTTCCGTTTTCCTCTATTTTGTGATTGCTCCCTTTGGATGATATAATCATTGTTTTGGTTTTGTTTATATTTATCTTTTCTAGCTCCTCTTTGTATATTTACAGGTTTTTCTTCGGAATCTGCTATTAGTGTTATGTGGTTGGCAAACATTAATATTTGCATTTTGAATAGTTCCATTATAATTTTATACCCTATCTTTGTGTTCTCGGCTCTTTGTTTGCTATTTCTTATTATTATTATTATTGATGATGTCATCTATATCTGGAGATTTTCCTAGTTTTATATTCTTGATTGCTGTTTCCAGTTCTTCGATTGTTATTTCGTTGTTTCCTCCATTTGTTTCACCTTCTTCATCTCCACTATGGTCTGTTTCGGTTATTTCGTTAAAGTATTCTTTCCATCTTTCTAATATCTTCGTTATTTCTGTTATATATATTTCCGTTTTTGTCTTTTATACTTGGTTGACTTAGTGTCCTTAGTATTCCTCATTTGTTTAATTGTGCTGTAAAACAACTTTTGGTTTTCTGTGAACATTTCTCTCAGTTTCTTACCGAACCGCCCCCAGGATTGCTTTTTTGCTATCTTGATTTTGTGTTCCGCTATTTTATTTGCTATTTTATATCTTCTAAAATCTTGTTCTTTCCTTGTCTTTATGTAAGTTTACCAATTCTCTTTTTTTTGTTTTTAAAAATTATTTTACCTCTTCTGACCACCACCTGTTTTTCTTCCTCTGTTTGTTTGATATAGTAATTGTTCCAAAGCTTTCTTGAGCTGCTTCAGTTACGATTTCTTTAAATTTCTATTTCTTTCTGTTTGTCCTTTTCTCTATTTTTGATTAGTATTTATTCCTAGTTTCTTTCTTTTCAAATTTTGGCTTTTTGTGTTTTTGTTTATTATTGTTCTGCTCCTGTTTTAATTTCTATTTTTACTAAGTAGTGGTCGCTCCCTATTTCAGTTTGTCTTGTTACTTTAACATCTTTCACCTTTTCCATTCTTCTGCGTCTATTAAGGAGTAGTCTATTATTTCTACCAACTTCTCTAGTGTATTTGTGTATAGTTTTGTGTTTGAATTTTGTGTTTGCCACAATAAGCTTGTTTGCTATAAATAATTCTAAAATTCTTTTTCCATTTTCGTTTCTGTTATCATCTCCATACTTTCCCCTGTATCTTTTTTTTGCCTTAATAAAAATGTATTAAAATCCTTATATTGTAGAAAATTAACTAATAATTAGAAAAAACACGAAAACATTTCGTAAATCTGTCATACCCTAATCACTTACAAACTATTTAACATATATTTAATCATTTTTAGTTTATTTAAGATTTAGTTTAATTAATCTACAGGGTGAGTTTTTTTCTATGTTCTCTATTGGGATCTCGGAAACTATAAGAGATAGAGAAACGGTTAAAAGCGGAAAGAAGTGTAGATTTATGAGACGAATAAAATTCCACTTTCAAAGTTTTCAAAAAAGTTAAGGGTAACTAGATATTTTAAAAAAAGTAAAAAGTGTATATATATATATATATATATATATATATATATATATATATATATATATATATATATATCGGTTATTATAACAGATAGAAACGATTAATGGAAAGGAGTACGAATAAGAAAGCAACTAAAAAAACAAGACATCGCAGCGAGAAAATTGCACAAGAAAAATGTTAAATAGATCTTAATCTAAGTTCTAAAACATTTCGTAAATTTACAACAATGAGTCTTATTAAGACTACAAAACAAATCACTTATTGAAACAACTTCTTTTCTGGCTAATACCTAGACAGACATTGAATGGTGTGAGTTGTTTTCGATGTTCTCTATGGAGATCTCGGAAACTATAAGAGATAGATAAACTGTTAAATAGGTAGAAGTAGAAGTAGAAGTGTAGATTTACGAGACGAATAAAATTCCACTTTTAAAGTTTTTAAAAAAGTCAAGGGTAACTAGATATTTTGAAAAAAGTAAAAAGTGTCAATTTTTTCAAATCAATATATCTCGGTTATTATAACAGATAGAAAAAAACTGTAAAGGACAAAGTTTTAGATAATTATTATAAACAACTGCAATTGTTTTACTTTCATCTTTTTCATGGCTACCCATTTTTTTATTTATAATAAAATTTAAAAGACTATAACTCACTTATTTTTAGAAATAACTCTGTCGTATGTAGGTGATAAATAAAACACTTGGGTTTTGAGAATTTACACAATTTAATGTCGATGCTCTGCGACAATTGTTTCGCCACACAGTGGCTTCATCAGGCAGATGATAAATGTCATATGTCATATTGGATTAAAGAGAAAAAATTACCTTTTCAATGAGGCCATAGCCAACTATGATTTCCATTTAAAAAAATGTAAGTTTGCGTCATATCTCAGAAAATAATAGCGATAAAAATGTTCTGCTTATTTTTTATTAATCCACATAAAATTATCTACTCCTTTCCATTAATCGTTATCTTTCGGCATCCTATTCTTACTCTCTTTCCTTTTGATTTTTCTTTTCTTGCTATTTCTCTATATTTTGTACAAATTTTTCTTCATTATTTATGTATATCTTGGACCCACTTAGATTTCCTTATTTACTTTTTTATTGACTTTTGCATGTGCGTGGTTCGCTGATTCAGGTTCCTATGAACTGAACAGAGGATTATTATCGAATTAATATATATTTACCTTTCCCGAATAATATTATTATAGATCTGCAATACAGATTTAATAAAGACACGATGAATTTGTTCAATTTTAACACAAGAATACCTAGTGTTTTATTGACAACAAACACTCAAAGATTTGGATATCACTTTAAAATCGATTTTTTAATAAATTTAATAAGAAAAATATGTTTCAGATTTTACAGAATATCTTATTTTATGTTTTTATATGTCCTATATTGTTTTCGTGTGTGATATTATTTAGTTTTTATTTAAAAATAATAGAATTATATTTTATTATTATATAAATTATATTTTTTGATGTTGATTACTTTATATTTATGGAAAAATATTTAAGTTTTTTTTTTTAAATTACCCCGCCTAAGCCAGTTGGCTGGAAACGCCCTTGTATTCAACCAGGATCATAAATGTCTTTATCTAGTAATATTATTTTCATTTGGATTACTTTTTATTCAGAAAAGATCGAATGCCTTCTTCACAGAAGCAATTTTTATTCCTATAATGCAAACCTGATTCTTGTGACTTCTTCTTGATTATAAATTTTAAATAAAAGAAACTTTAGAATTCTTGAATTTTGGATGCGTTTACTTCGTGGTACATTTTTTTAAATAAAGAAAACACTTAACTTTTTTTATACCACTTATATTTTTTATTTCTCCTGACTAGTTTCAATTACCAGGTTTGATTACACAATTTGATAATGATTATCTTGTAATTGAAATTAGTCACGAGAAATTAAAAAAATTAAGTGGTACAAAAAAAGTTGTGTTTTCTTTATTTAAGAAACTTAAGAAATCTAATACTTTTATCTTAAATGATGATCAGCTATGTTTCTATGAGACATTAATTTTTGCTTTAGGATGGTCGTTGCAATTCTTCAACTACTTTTCCTCAAGTGGGTTGATTAAAATATTGTAGAATTCAATTAATATGCTGCGATTCCACCACCCTTTACCGAAAATTACCTGAAGCAGTTTTTTTTTGGCCTACTAATATATAAATTCCCAATACGAAGTCAATGAGAAGATTTGAATCCGATGTGATGGCAATCAGCATATTCCAGACAATAAGAGATTTTATACACTTCAACAATAACAACTCGTTTAAACTACGTGATCAGCCAAGACACGATAGGCTTCAAAAAATTAGACATATTGATGATTCTGAGAATTTTTTTTGGTTCATTGGAGCAAAATCTCATTATAGACGATCGAATGTACACATATATAAAGCCGTAAATGGTACTTAAAGATTTTCTACCATCTTTTAGACTTGATGTTAGTAAATTTCTGCTTACTCTACAAAGTAACTCATTCTAAGAAACAGCCACCGATTTCATATAGAAGTAGCCTATAACTTATGCAACATAAGAACAACTACTATTAAACGTGCTCTTTCTAGTAATGCCTTAGTGGAAGAAATTGAGAATAAGAGAAGGAGAAAATCAATCAACATCGACCAGGCAAATTTTGTCAAAGAAAAACTCAAAACTTAGAGAAATTCTATCGCATTAATACATACACGTCCTAGCTGTCCCAGCTCACATGCTCGGAACTTTCAATATGACTTTCTTCTTTAGCATATCCTAAATATCGACTGTATCTAACGGGACTTCAAACATTTTATTAATCAATTTTTCGGTGATTTGTTAAATTCTGTTTTAGACAACATGAGCACGCACAGTATGAACCTCCATTCAAGTTATTTTGTAAATTACATTACATAATTTTTCTAAATAAACAACATTTTTATTCGCTCAAACTAAATCTTCTTCCGAAAAAATACCTAGAAAAATATACTGCAATGGCGAGTTAAAGTTGATTTATATTAGATAACGTACACTAATTGCCTATATTTTAATATTTTTTCCATTGAGATAATGCATTATTTACATATCTAACCATTTTTAATTTTTTTTTCATTAACTTTCACACGAAGAAAATGATTAAAAAAACAGTTTTGAATTGAAAAAGCGTCATAATTTTATATTCATTTAAGTAGATTATTATTTTAATAAAGTGCATTTAAAATGGCATACTATTTACTTATCCCAATTTGCATTAGCGTATTACTAGCTTATTTATTTATTGCCTAAATATTTTAAAATGAATATACCCTTCTACTCAGACCCATAATTTCGGAAGATAGTATCCTAACCAGCTAGACTTTATCGACTTGGGCAATATTTTCGTCATTACTGGCTTATTTACGCTCATTAAGCACGAGACCATTTATATATGTCAATGCAATTTATTATATTAGAACAAAAGGTAATAATCACCTCTTTATTAGAGAAACAAGTCTAAAATCGAACACTAATTACGACCTACCTGTTTACCACCTGAACGAAGTAAAAACACCTATAATAATCACAATTACATAATTTACCTAAGTGTTCGCCATTCACTATAAACAGAAATAATTAAAATCATTCGACGCCGCACGTTGCTCTCATGTACGAGCGCCGATTTCCAGAAGAGAAAACTAAAGATCCCTAACAGTATGAGAAAAAAAGAGGAACAATCGGCAACATTTGCCAATTATTAAATAATATCTCATTGTGCTAATTGGCGAATTGATGCGACCGTTTCGATTATTCAATGGGAGGGATTCCCATGGCCTGTCGCAATACCCTTCGAAGTGAATCACTCGCAAATTGTGTAATGCTGATTACGAGATGATCGGATTTATTGACAGAACGGTTGTTAATTGGTGATTCAACGCGGCGAGGGTTTATGTAATGGCCACTAGGCCTATTTTCGTTAAGTAAATGAAATCTTACTTAAAATAATTGGAACAAATGTAAATGTATGGTTAAATAAAACATACTTAAATATTCACGATGTATCACGATGTGAACACTTCAACCATTAGTCAATTAGTAAGTGTATGTTTTTTTATCACATTTGAGTATTATATTATATTAATAATAATTGCTTATTAATTAAAACTATAAAAATATAGGCGTTAATTTTTTTAAATATTTACTTTTTTCTGGCAACGTACTACTGGCATATCGCAACAAATTATGTTGTAAAAAATAGCGTATTATTAACTTACCCCAATTAACTGCAATGTAAAAAGTTATATTAAAATTTTTAATTTGATCAACCTCAATTTTACTGAACCACATCTCTGAAAATAAACTCCTCCAATTAATAAACTTGGAATAAAACACTTTATTCAGAAATAATTTTTATTTGAGCTAGATGAACATTTCAGTCACAAAGTGAACACTATCAATAGCAAACTAAACATAAATATGACTTTGTGACTCAAATGGTCATCCTTCAATGATTGTCCCTATCCCTATTAAAGGAAAATCACATAACAAATGGTTTTGAATCCTAATCATTAAAACACCAATAATATAACTTGGCACCATGATGTTTCCTCAAAGTAACATCACACGAAATTTGGTTGTAAATATTCTGTTTGTCATGCCACAATGAAGAATGGTAATTTAATGTATCAAGAGATTACTTTAAAGTCACGCATAAATTCCACACGAAAACATCACCATAAAAGAATGCTTAAATAGTGATAGAGTGCTTGATGGATTTTCACTTATAAGAAGGTTGGAGAATTCCCCAATGGATCTTCGGAAATTAACCTTTCGAAGATTTCTTCCGCTAAAATGTCCTCTAAATAAAAGTAAGGTATAGAAGAAATTTTTAGATTATCAGCCTGTCTGCATTTCAAATTTTTCCATTAAAACCTAACCACCTAACCAAAGAGTCTGTTGATTACAATTGAGAAATATTCATAATCTTTGAGTCTTTTATCAATAATATGACTGGAATAATATCTGCCTCAATCAACATTTACAATTTCATCTGAAATTCGACTGAATGTTTTAATCGGTTTCATAATGTATGTATTGACTCCTTTCAGTCTAAAGGTTGCCAACTGATACAATGTCCCAACTCTTCTAATAGTCTACTTACCCTTCCTCTTATTCCTTCCATTTCTGTCTGAACACCGTGGAAGAGCCGTTAGATGCTGCCGTTGAGAAACTTGTTCGTGCTGATTAAAACGGAAATTTTTTTACTACCGAATAAAAAATTCTATCATTAGTAGCTAAAAATAAATTTATTTACTATAAAAACTGGAGAGTTTAACTCTGATTCTGCGCTTCAGCGAAATCTTCAGCTTTGTCACTTTTTAATTTACAAAAAATTTAATTTCTGGGAAACTTGTTGTCAAAAGGTCAAAGGAAGATTAGCATTTAGATATATAAACTGAATCTGAGCTTTTGCGAAATCTTAAGCATCTGCTCATCAATATATTACTTTATCTGATTTTTGGATTTTCAATCTTGGACTTTCACAATTAGTATTCAAAATTTCGACTACTTACACATCAATCAAAATCAAAGAAATATAACTAATATGATAGGAAATAATAAAGCTTTAGCTTTACAATGTTTCTGTAATATCATTTTATTTCATCAATAAATCAGAAAACAGTCAGCAACTGGATATTTAAAAACTGAATCTGGGCTTTGGCGAAATCTTAAGCTTCTGCTCTTCAATATTACTTTATATGATATTCCAAATATCATAATAATCAGATGATTGATTCCCCATTTGGGACTTGAAAAATCAGCAGCTGAAGGGTTAGACTCTGAATCCTGGCAATTCTGACCGGTAAAATTATTTACTGTCTTTTTTGAAATTCTGACAACAAAAAAATGATTTCAAGGTGACTTAAAGCCTCAAATAGACTGGAGTATTGGACATTCGACAAATGCTGTCTGACAAACCGAAGCTTAGAGAAGATCATCAATTGGATATATAAACTGAATCTGATTTTTAGATTTTTCAGGAAATGGTCGCAAAAAAGTTAGATAATAATCAGATGACTGAATATTTCAATTTAATCGATTTCCGATCTTGGACTTCTGCAGTACTCATAAGTTTGACTACTCAAAAATCCACAAAAATCTTAAAATAGAACCAATATGATAAGGAATATTAAAGTTTCATCAGCTTTATCGAGTCGTAGCCACCTTACCTTCGGACATTTCTACCTCAGAACCTCCCACTTACAAAGGAAATAATCATAATAGTGGTCATTAAACTTCTAGCAATTATTGCAAAAATTGCAACAATTGCTGGAAACGATGCCCATTCATAACAACCTCTTACAAGGGATTTTCCTAAATTGATTGCCGGCAGGTGTGCCTAAAATATACTAAAAACACATCTTTAGCAAACCTGGCTTAAATCTTGGAAATTTCGGCACGCCCATGTTCCGCACACATCGGCAATGAATCCTCCAACAAATACATACGTTAATCAAATTTTAGAACTGATGGAAAATATAAATTCGTTGGCAACCACTTTAGCGAAATAATCTAAGAACAAATTTCAAAATACTAATCGATCAACATCAGAGAGCCGCATACAACTAGGAGATGTTCCGCCCAAGTTAACATTTTGGCGGTGGATCGACTCTTTGTCAACACTCATCACCAATAAAATTTTTTATTAACTACCGTTAACAATCATTCTGGGCATAATATTTACGTGGAATTTCGTGCTTGCTTGCACATCTAAACCACTTGTTCTTAGACACTGACTTCCTTCGGCATTTCGATGTTGTGATTCATATTGTCCGTGATTATTTAGTAAGAAACACAATCGAAAAATAGAGAAAACTGGAACAAAATTAATTATCCAGATTGAATTCTGCTTATTCAAGATTATTTCAACAATTTCCTGATCTAAAAGTTATGTTTAGCCTAGCTAAACCCGTCAAGCATGGCATGAAACCTCTGGACCACCTGTTTTTCTAAACCACAGGGTTTACGACCCCACAAATTTCAAATTGCTGAAGACAAGTTCAACAAATTCCGGAAAACACAAAATTAATTACTTATCCAGACAAAGTTCTGCTTATTCAAGAAAGGCCTCTTTTGACCTAGCTAAACCCGTCGAGCATGACATGAAACTTCTCTACCATCTGTTTTCTTTGCCAACACTCATCACTAATAAAAATATTCATTAACTACCGTTAACAATAATTCTGGGCATAATATTTACGTGAAATTTCGTGCTTGCTTGCACATCTAAACCACTTGTTCCTAGGCACTGACTTCCTTAGGCATTTCGATGTTGTGGTTCATAGTTTTCGTGATTATTTAGTAAGAAACACAATCGAAATGTCGGGAAAACTCGAACTAAATTAATTATCCAGACAAAATTCTGCTTACTCAAGATTATTGCAACAATGTGCTGATCTAAAAGTCTCTTTTGACCTAGCTAAACCCGTCAAGCATGACATGAAACCTCTGGACCACCTGTTTTTTCTAAACCACAGGGTTTACCACACCACAAATTTCTAATTGCTAAAGGCAATTTCAACAAATTTGTGAAAAATAAATTAATTATCAAGACAAAATTCTGCTTATTCAAGAAAGGCCTCTTTTGACCTAGCTGAACCCGTGGAGCATGACATGAAACTTCTGTACCATCTGTTTTTTCTAAACCACTCCACCCTATTTTAAATTGACGAGTTCAACAAATTGCTACAGCTCGGTTTCATAAGACCTTCTTTTGATCCATGGGAAACACCACTAGCTAAACCAAATGGCTTTCGGTGTCCATGTAGCTTTTACCGCGAACTCAACAAAGTTACAATTACAGATCAATACATGTAGCCTATAATGAATTCATGTACAGTTGATGTGACGTTATTTTCAAAAATTGATCTAGTCAAGAAATACCATCAAACCACTTACTTTTAGGTTGTGTAATGTGAAGTATTCTATAATGATGAACTCAATAAAATTTCTTGCTTCACTTGTTTTTTTTTTATTTTCTTTTTTTTTCTCAAGTGATTCTTTTGTAGCTAAGCGAAAAGCGGCGGATTTTTCTGGTTCTAATTTGGAAGCAGCTGTTCCAATGTCATCTAACACTTTTTCTATGAGAAGGTGTAGGAGCTTGAGTGTGTGCTTTAATCCTTTTTGTAATAGTTCTATTCCCTTCCTAGTGAATTTCATTTGATCGATTGTGCACTAGTAAAAATGAAGCGAAGGAGGGAATTTTATGGAATTCATCATTATACCATCAAGTACCTATTCATTCTAAAAATATTCTAAAGAAGGCTATCATGATACCCTCCTGTCTTTTTAAATAACTAGGATGAAGAATAAAACTGTATTTTGTTAATATCACACACGCAAAGTACAGTTTTATTTATCGTCTGATAAAGTTCCTGCACTTTCTCAAGCACCAACATATTGAAAAAGTACGCTTAAATTTTTCAAAGGTTTATGGATTCGGTATTACGCGAACTACTATTTTTTTTAAATTTATGTAGATGATTATTTAGATAACAAAATTGTTAGATTTTCAAATTGGTTTTCAGGTGAAGAAGCCACAGTGTGGCGAAATATATGTAGTGTTTACAATAAAACCAATTTGAAAATCTAACAGTTTTGTTATCTAAATAGTGAATATGGATTTTCAACACTTAAGTGCCTCAACAATCAATCAATTATATAGATGATGTTCTCGTTTTCAGCAAGGATAAATATGAACAAGTTCGTTTCAATATTTTTTTGAGTGAAACAAAATCAGACTTTTTAGGTTACAGCGTTAGTAGCTGAGAAATTAAACCTCTCTAGCTCAAGCTCGATGCGATCTTCCCGCCAAAAACCATTGCAACGTTTTTTAGGAATAGTAAACCTTTACCGCCGTTTTATTAACTCGTGCTCGAGGATTTTGACACCGCTTAACCAGCTCCACACAACAAACCACTTCAAGCATATACAATAATTAAGACTGTACTAGCCAACTATACTATGCTTGCTTTACTGTTGTTTAGATAAGCATTAGTAGGAAAATTATAGTGTGCTGCGAACCTCGCTTTTTTCTAAATCCTCTACACCTACTGAGCGCAAATGAGTTGTTGTCAGCAACTGGACGATAGCGGTTGAGTCTCACGGTGTGTCCAAGTCTTTCTACAATAACAATGATTTTTAGTGAGATTAGTGTAAACCCAGTGTACCTTTGGAATTTATGGTTCTTACCACTTCTGGACCCTTAACCCCTCAGAGATACGCCTAAGAAGGTCACGGACAGAGACCTTAGTGCAAGTTTAGGGTAGGTATGTGTTAGTTTTCGTGTTAGGCGTACAACCCTGAAATTTGGTCGCAATCCGAAGACTTTTTGGCCACGTGGCCACAAAATGTCAAAAATAAATCTTGACATATCTCGGGCATCCACACTCCGATCGAGCGGAAAATTGGAGGGTACAATCGGGATGTACTACAAGCCCTCGGCAATATTTTTGGGCCTTCATCCGCGTAGACACGGTTTTTGCGGTATTCCCGATCAACCACGTGGCGGTTAGGTCATAAACCAAATCCATTAATTTCTCAATCATCCTTGCACAGACCCTGCTGAAATTTGGAGGCACATTACATAGTCCAAAGGGCCAACTTTAAACACCGACAACGCGGTAACCTTTCATCGGATCCGAGTACAAATTGTTGAATGGCGAGTCGGGATCCATCCAACAGCGGCCTGATAAGCAAAATGGATTTGACCTTGGATAAGGCTGCCAAGGACAAGCCACCTGAATCAGGAATACCTAAGGGACTGGCCAAGCTTAGCCTCAATTTGACGGTCCCAAAAGGCACAAGGAGCGCCCCAACCACACGGTGGAGTCCAACACACACTACGAGAGCATCATCTATGACGAAAGCCAAACGAGGAGAAGGAGCGAATCTGCCTCTCCCCTGAAAGATACAGTGTCCAGGACCAAAATAGTTGACAAAATTTTAAACATCCATAGCCAATTGGATAGAGTAACCCGAGAATAGTTGCCCTCCTCAAAGCTAATATCAATACCAAAGTTGAAATGAAAGAACACATAAACTCGTCCAGGAGGCTTGCAAGTCAACTGGTAACGGCGGATATAAAGAAAGCTATTGGGCTAAATTGTATTCTCGCACTGCCTATGTTTTGTGTTAAACCATTACATAGGCAGCGTCAGTTGTAGTGGTAAAACGGCGCGTGGTTGAGAAACGGGAGGACGCAAAAGCCATACGATACACGAGCCTGACTAAGTAAAGGATAAAGAAAGGAACTAAAAAAGGCGGAAAGGAAGTCAGCGGCATAGTTCTCAAGTGTCTACAAGCGAACCTTAATAGGTGCCATGCTTCCCATGACCTCCTGGACGTGTACTCCCGGGAGAACAACCTTAGCCTTCTCATTAGCGAACCAAATGCCAATAGGCTAACATTCAATTGTCTGGCGAAGAAGGACGTGGGAATCGTGATTAGAGGAGAGGCGAAGGACAACATTGACGCCACAGGAAATATTCGCCGGAGGATAGTCTAAAACAAAACCGAAGAGGAGTTCAAAGCATGGACCGGAGACTTCGAAACATGGGTAAAAGAATAATAGTCAGAAGCGATTTTAATGCCAAGGCCCTGGAAAGGAGGGAATCCAGAACCGACAGGAGGGGAACCATACTGGTCGATGTGCTGGTGGGATTAGACCTCGAGGTAGCCAACAGTGGAGAAGAACCAACATTAGTCAGAAGCAACGCTGGCACACATGTCAATATTGAGCACTTTCCGAGGCTTTGAAGTGTGAGATCGAAGTACTCCCAACGTGACGCCTAGCCTATAACAATTCAAAAGAGGTACAGGGTAGGTAAAATACACACGGACAAATTAAGGAGAGCAATAATAGCAGGGACATACATCATGGAGACCGCAAAATAAGGCCTCCGGCAAACCCTAAAAAGCACTCAAGAAGGCTTGCGACTAGGCAATACCCCGGGTATGGACCGTGAATAACATGGGGAAACCACCGGTTTATTGGTGGAATAAAGAAATCGCCGCCGCACGAACCCTGGCAAACGCAGCTAGGTGACGTAGTAGCAGGTACATAAGGATGGGCCGAGGAGAAGAGTCACAGAGGGCTAAAGAATGTAAGTTGGCCAAAAAAAGTTAAAAGCGCTATACAAAAGGCCAAAGACCTCAAATGGAGGGAGCTTCTCAAACAACTTGAAGCCCTACAAAATCATCTCCAGGAAGATGGTCCTAGCTGGGCAGCACGTTCGGCTATGAATTTCTAGTTGCTGATTTGGCGATTAAAATATTCACATACTACCTTGAAGGTCGCGAAATTGTAGAATTTATAGATCATAAACTTTTGATAAAAATTCAAACTCTGATCATTTCTCAGCACGAGAGCAAAGAGACCTCATCTTCATCACGCAATTTGCCACTAATATTCGGTCCATTTCTGGATAAAGCAATAGTAGCAGATACCACCAATCGAAAACATACTTAACTTCGCAAATTTACAATAAGAAGGCACCGAATCAAAATTATTTTTAAACAATGGCATTTCAGCACTTAAACTAGAACAGTTTACTCTACCTATCTATAAAGATTTATGTGCCTCACTTGCTCAAAAACGCCCCTATATTCCTCCAGCCTTGCGACTTAGCATTTTACAGTCTCTTCACCGGCTCACGCATCATGACATTCAAGCGATGAAACGCCTTGTAAATTCTCGCTTTGTGTGACTACGAATGAACTAATATCGTTGTGAAATCTTGCTTCAAGTGCCCGCAAATCAAAATTCACAGACATGCGGTACGTCCTATCTATAAATTTTCAGAAATGGGTGATCGTTTCAGCGACATACATCTCGACATAATCGGCCCTTTTTCCAGATTATAACAACTACATGTACCTTCTGGTTTATATCGTTGTTCAGAAGACCAAATACTCGTCGAAATTACTGCGAATTCCGTTTTCGAAGCATTGTTACATGCGTTGGAACTCCATCTATAATCATTAGTAATCGCGGCAACCATTTCTAGTCCAATGTTTGGAAATAATTCTGCAATATTTTCGGCATTACTCACAAATCCTCACAATTTGGTAGAGCGCTTAAATCGACAAATTATAGACTCAATCTGAATGAGCAACGATCCAAACAACTGGATTTCTCAACTTCCATTAATTTCTTTAGGAATTCAAATTCTCTTCAAAACTTCTCTGTTGCAGAAAATAGTGGAGGTTTCAGATAAATTTTGGCCACGATTGTTCCAAGTTAAATACAAAGATAACGAATTATCTTATCGCATTGACTTTTATGAGCCTTCAAACTAAGAATGATTGTACTCTTTTTTTAATTTCTTTGTTTAAAAGGAGACTAAATCCAAAACATTATTTAGTAACCCGCAATAATGACTAATAGACTTCTGCTTTTACTTTACTTATTTCAGAAGCTGTATTTACTAACAAAATTTTATATCCTAGCATCAGCTAGGATTTTATTTTTATGTAAATATATTTGAATTCAAAGTTAAACGTTTCGATACTCTTAGCTAAGATTTCTCAATTTTCACATAATCAAGAATTGCAATTTTACAAAACAATTTTCAAAATTTGAATATATCTAATAGACAGTCGAATCGATATTCGGTAATGTTTAGCTATTTATTTCCTAACTAAATAAATTTAAATAAACAATGGAAACAAAATTATACATACTAATAAACAGTTACTTTAAAATCCAAATTAAATGGTTTATTTATTTAACCATCTAATCTGTACCTGAAGATTACTATTTATGAGTATGTAGAATTGTGTTGCCATTATTTATTAAATTTATTCAACTATATAAGTAATAATAGTTGACAATATAATATAATTTAAAATTAAAATTTTTCTTAAAATCTTGAGTCATAATTATTCTTATTCAATCATACCCTAGGCTATAACATCACGCTGATGATGAATATATTAAGAAATATAAATCAGCCCAAAATTAACGAGTTTCGCTGCTCACTGCTGCGTTGAGTAATAAAAAATTCACTCACGTTTAGGTGTCGGTACTATAGTCACACATTCCACACAATTATAAATTTTGCGTAAACTCATGCCGGGTTTCGCGACCCGCCGTCAACAACACGTTGCCCGTCCAGGTACCGCACGTTGAACGCATGCGCCGCCGTCTATTTCTAGTATTTGATTGGTCCCTGTTAGCTGTCTTAAGTTACCTTTTAATAGTAATGCCAGTAATTGGCGTTATTACTGGACTCTAATTGCTTCCCGACAGTCCGGCTACTGCGAATCCTTAAGATTTTCTTTGCTCGGACGCTACTTTAGAGTACTAACGAACTGCGAATGATAATTGATGTGATGTTAGCCGCGACTTTAATAAATACGATAGGAAGTACAATTAAGAAAAAAGGACTAAATTACCGCCGCCGGTGAATCTAATCACGAAGTCTGTGATTATTAATTGGCGTCCACTAAAAATGTTGATTTAATGAAAATTTCTACCTTCCAGAATGACAAAAAAATATTATCATTATATAAGTTAGTTTGTGACTTAGCATGTGTGCGAATTACACTACTTGAAAATTGAAATTTATTTCTTGGTTTGGTTTTATATGACATTGAGAAAAATGGGGTTGAAATTATAAAATCGTGATTATTTTTATATTTACTTATTTTCGAATGTAATGTGAAATATATTCACATATAAAATATTACCATAACGGTCCCATCTATTGTCTAAGCGTTGCAATAGATTTCTATTTGAGTGGATAACCACCATCGATGGTAAATGACACCTTTATGGTAATATATTTTTTGATGGCTTACCCGGAGCGTTAAATATGTACTCCAAAGTAAAACTCGTTGAGATCCAAAATAGATTGAAACCGATTCGTGACGGTTATTAACAAGGAACAATAATTCATTTATAATACATCTAAAAACATTTTTAAACCAAATGTTAATAAATGAAGAAGGAGACACTATTACTTTATTTTACCAATTTATTAACGTTTTTAGGTGAGCCTCAATGGCCTTATTGCAGACAATTATGTCATCTAGATAGACAAACACATTAGGTTCATGTTCCGATCCAAATAGTTTATCTATCAGACGTTGTTGAGTTTCAGTTGAGTTGTGTAGTCCAATTATCATAACTATACACGCATAAAAGGCTCTTCCCGAAATTGTAGATGCGGTTTTCTGCGTCTAATAGGATCTGCCAAAACACATTCTTCAAATCTCTATTTGAGATTACGGGTAAATCTCTCTTGAGTATGACATAGGCCTTAGGGAGAGGGTAACCATTTTTCTTCGTTCAGGCGTTCAACCGACGACCACCAAAACAGAATTTATATAACTGGAGAAGAGTACGGACTCGAAGACAGTTTAATCATCTCGTCTGATTTTTCGTCCATAATATTCTACAAAAACGGTGATAAACTGTAGTATCTTTGTTTGACTGGCTCTTCACCCCCGGTATCAATAGAATGCGTTATTTTACCAGTAAGCCCTAACTCTAATTTTTATAAAGGGTGTCAATACTAAGTCGTTACACCCTAAAATGGCAGTTAGAACTCGCTAAAATAAACAAATTTTCTTTAAAAAAATCGCTATAACTCCCTTATTTGAAGGACTATTTAAAATTATTTTTTATTGTTTCAAATAACAAAACGTCGACCGATCAAAAATTTCAAAACAAAATATTTTGATAACCACTCCATCGATTTTTGAAAGTAAAACATTTATGAAATCCTTATGCTAACTACTATAAAATTTGTCCTAAACATTTTTTTCAATCTATCAAAAAAAGTCTTTATTCGGTTACGTGAATTACAGATAAGTATCAACAAACTGAAAAGAAGTAACCGAATAAAGGTTTTTTTTGGACAGAAAATGTTTCGGGCAAATTTTCTACTAGATGATATAAGGATTTTATAAATATTTTACTTTTAAAAATCGATGGAGTGGTTATCAAAATATTTTGTTTTGAAATTTTTTATCGGCCGCCATTTTGTTATTTGAAACAAAAAATAACTGTAAATACAAATGCTTTAGAGAACCGAAAGCTACTTTTGAAACATTTTTTTAATAGTCCTTAAAATAAAGGAGTTATAGAAATTTTTAGAAAAACAAAAGAACTCAAATAACTCCGAACCAAATCACAAATTGGAACTAAGAAAAGTTGTTTGTTTTAACGAGTTCTAACTGCCATTTTCGGGTGTAACGACTTAATATTAACACCCTGTAGATTATTGAACCGCGTGACCATAAATTTCAACTTCTTCTTTTTATTTAGATTTAGACTTGAAAATTCGATAATACCTTCTTCCTTTTTATCTGAGAGGTTACCGGCAATCACTCTATTCGTAGAAATAAATTTTTCATTGCATCAGCAGTTTATATTAGCATGTATTTTATATTTAGAATAACTAAGCTTTAATCTCATACAACCTATTTTCAAAGCTTAATAATAAGCCGATTTCATCAAGGACTTCTATCCTTTTTCTACTAACAATACTTGTATGTATATGTGTATATATATGTATATATTTGTATATCTAGTGTTAGGACATTTTGTTTGTAGTATTAATTATGTAATTAGTTAGGTACTATAAGACAACATTGACGCAATTTCATTTTGTATATTTTTGTAAATGACACTTTGAAATAAAGATTATTATTATTATTATTATACATTCTGATTTAATTTTAGATGGCAAAATTCTCAGTTTTTTCTTATACAACTAACTGTATCCCATCGCCACCTATGATGAAGCGATTTGCCACTAAATCGAACAAGCTGTTATCCTCACATCAAAAATACATACCTTCAACGGCTTTTTAACAGAACTAGAACTAACACACAGACAGACAGTCTGGAATTTAGTTTTTTGAAGAAGCGTATTCAATAACTAGTTTGTTGCAATATCTAACAATATGTGACACCGGTCAGAAATAGTTTAGATCTATCTTCAACGAATACCACAGCCGCCTGCTCAGCACGTCTCTCTTGAACACCATTTCTGTTCCCTGCAACCGAATCATCTGCCTCCACTTTTCTGTACTAATCCACCAGTTGGTGAACACTCTTAATCTCGGAGTAACTGAGGCGCCTCCTATAAGAGTTGAACTCCAGAAAATCCCATAGAAAATTTTTGCACTATATAACAACTTATTCATTTCGTGCTTGCTTCCTCCAGGCAACTGTCATTGAAGTTTGGTAAAAGAAAATCTGCATTCCGACCTGCTACTAGAAAATCCTAATCGAAAAATGTTCTTCTTTTAGGCCTAAACTCATGTTTAGGGGACGTTCGAGAATAAGGAATTCCAAAAGTGTATTCCGGTACCTGGCATACCCTGCTGTGATTAACTACAGGCCTAAAAGGTGAACTCTAACTATACGAATACTATACTATACGAATCTCATCTTTATCGTCTTCGGCAGAAACGACTGCTTCTTCAATCAAAGATAGGTGTTGACCGCCCTCAACAAATGTGGATGCCATTGCTTTTAAAATATTTAAAGATTTTCGAGAAAATTGCCCTTCAAATAGTATACATTTGGTGAAATTATCTGCTTTGACGTCTGACCTATTAACTATATTTTGCAAGTGCAACAATTTTATCTTAATCCTTTTCCCGTCGCTTTTGCGCCTTTGTTCAGATAAGAATCTTCACACTGGCGTACAAAATCTATCATTTTACCTACTTCCTTGTCATTTACACCTGATACAAATCTAGTTTCTTTTTCAAATGGAGTTACATAATAAATTCCTTAAATCAAAGCGGAAGTATTTAACTTTAGCCGCCACATCATGAAAACCCCGAATACTTAATTCGTAAATTAATTCATGTTTCAATAAGAAGTTAGGATCCAAGTATTTAAATTATAATCTAATTAACTAAATTTCATTTATGTGTCTGTTAGTATTAGCTGCTTCATTCTGTTTAGTTATTTTTTTCGAAGTAAAACAAAATTGTATCCATACGTTAAAGTATTGCGTCTAGATATTTGTTATTGATCTTTTTTTCTTTAAGGCCCCACGTTGGGCGCCAATTTTATGGTGCCGTTATTTTGTGAGCGTGGATATCCACCGACTTTCGTTGGTTAACCGGCCCAACTAGGGAATATTAGTGCAACTCTCAGCTAATAGATGGCACCGTAATGATATTATCTTGATTTACGGTTTACCTGGAGAATTAAAACTCCAAACTAAAACTCCGTTTCTCGAGCTGTCAATGCTGATAAGAGTGTGCCTGTATATTTCAACAGACCGTACCTCAAAAAACGTAAGATCGATCCCCCTAACTGTTATTTGGAGGGGAATTAATTCCGATAAAGGACTAGATCAGGAGTACATCAAAGCACTCGCTGTAAACTTTTACAGCAAACTAGATGACGATCCTCCTCATGGAATTAAATTACCAAAATAGGATGTCACTGCACTCAGCAAACATCGAAGGCCTCGCATGATTCTAATTGGCATCCAATTAGCACCCTAAACCCTAGAGCCACCGTAATCCGACAGGTGATGCTGATTCTTTCGAGGAGAGCGCCACATATGATAACCGGACCCTAACTCTTACCAAAAAAAATCGCTTCTCTGTCTCTAAATGCGCTATACTAATTAGATCCAAAATTATCTCCCAAATAAGGTTTTCAATATTTTAGGTGCCAACGCATTAATCCGTTTCCATTTAAATCTCTATCCTAATTCATAAACTAATGGAGAGACCATCTTTTTCACCTCACAAATAACATATTTTGACGCTAACTTTGATGTAAACTTTTCTGATGCATTTAACGCGAGATTTCCAACTTCAAATTTGATTTGACTCTTCCTTAAATTATATATTTTGTAATTATTATACTAATAAACCTTCTTCAATCTATCTTTCACGTCAGAGTATATTGCCCAAAGATTATTTTAGCAATTATCACTATTCATTGTGCCATTGAAATCTTCTCGACAGTTTTTCCAATGTTTAACAATTTTGGCCTAGTAATCTCATGTATTATCGAGTACCCGATCTCATGAATATGTTCATTCCAGGTACTGTGAGTGTTATCCGTTAAATAAAACCTGATTTCAGTTCCTATCACCCTGTTGTACCCTTCTGTGAAGTTGCCTTGAAAGTGGGATTTTGCATTATACCAAAGGTGTTTTACTGTATACTTCTCTGATGAATCTTTGAAATTGGATAGTTTTTTCTTGTGAATCTGCGTCTAATGGAATCAGCCAAAATAGGTGCTTCAAATCTTTTAACATTATCGATGTATCGATCTTAGGAAGGGGTAACTATCTCTTTTCGTAACCGCGTTCAACCAACAGCCGTCAAAACAGAATCTATATAACGAGAGAAGACCACGGCCTCAAATATAGTTTGATAACGCCAAGTTTAATAATCTAGTCTAATATTTCATCCATGATTTTCTGGAAAAAGGGTAACAGACTGCAGTGACCTAAAAAATCGATCATATCTTCTTCCTCTTTATCCGAGATGTTACCAGTATCCATAGCACTAATCGAATTACCTTATTTCGTACAACCCCATTTCTAGACATGCATATTAGAGTGTACTTTATATTTGAAACAATTAAAGCCTTAATTTCAGATGGCAAAATTCTATCCCATCGCCAACAACGATAAAGCAATTTTCCACTGAATCGACCAAAGTTGTTCCCCTTACATGAAAAATATATACCTTTAAATATAAAAGAATATTTATTGGCCTTTTAGCAAAAATAGAACTAACGCACTATTTTAAACAAATATACAGGACCTTTAACCACTGGTTCCACTTCTTCTTTTAGGTTTTATTTTGACACAAGGCGACCCTTGGACACTCTGAAATTTAGTTTTTTTTTTTAAAGAATGTTCAATAACTATTTTCTTGCAATATCTTACAATGTGGCTCTTTTTTGACACCGGTAACAAATTAGAGAGAGTCAAGGTCTATCTTGAATGGATACCACAGACACCTGCTCAGCTCGTCTCAATGAACATCATTTCTATTTCCTGCACCTTAGAATTTTCTGCACAAATACTGATACCTAATCCTAATCTCTTTGCGACTAAGATGCGACTTGTTGAAAGGTACACGATTTTCTCGAGTCCTCCACACTTTAAATGCTTCATCGGGAGGGTTACATAGCATACAAAAATTTTAGCACCACGAAAATTGTAACTTTTTAATTTTGCGCTTGTTTTCTATTTATAATGTTCTACAGGAGGCGGTCATTGATGTTTAGTGAAAGAAAAGTTGCTTTTAGTAATCTGAATCGGAAAATGTTTTTCTGAAAATAAGTTTACCATTGACAGAAACAATTCATCGTTTTAAATCCCTCGGGCTTCTTTCAGCTCTTCGACTCTTATTACGAATTCGAAAATCGATGACTCGCCGTTAAATATGAGACCCTATCGGTATGGTAACACATGACAAACTATGATTACATACAAGCCTAGAGGAAGATTCTTAACAATAGAGATCGTCCGCTTTTTCAGCTAAAGATGGGTGTTGTCTACCCTCTACAAATGTGTATACCATCGTTTTGAATTTCAAGACAACTGCGCATCAAATAGCATACATTTTGCTCACTTAACTCGTAGTGAAACATTTTTGATTAAAACTAAAACTTGGTTTAGGACGATAAATAAAATTCACTTTGTTGTTATCACACACGGTTTTTATTATTAGTGACCGGTTTCGACCATTACATGGTCATTTTCAAACTACAATTAAATTACAAATTTTCTTTAGGCGGTATTTATAACAAGCAGGTAAAACATAGATTAGATATATAATTAGGCGGTATACAAATTAACAAAAGATTATATTATTATGGCGTTAAAAAATAGATGAGTATATTGTCTCCGTCTGGTCGTTGATTAGCGGGTTTTCCAG